>VUYV01000368.1:221648-404368 GCA_008711295.1 Anarhynchus alexandrinus | reverse complement strand
TGCAAGCACCAAGGTGTCTGGTGGAGAACTGGGGCCCTGAGGGTGGCCAGGAAAGCTGAGGGATGGTGAACTGGGTTTCCCGTTGGTCTAGTTTTGTTGTTCCCCTCCAGGTAACCTGCAATAAGTGGTGGTGTGCTCAGCTGGGACGGGCTCTGAGCTCTCCATCCTTCACCCCCTCGCCTGGAGCAGCTCTCCTGCATTAACCCAAAACTCCTGATGGCTGTGAGCCTGGGACATAGTGAGGGGGAAATGAGCAAACAGGACTTGGTCAGACAGGGGCATGGGCAGCTCCAGCCTTCTCCAAACTGTTATGTTTGGTGTCATGTTTTGCAGTGCGCTGAGAGGCTTCGCACATGCCGGCAGCACAGAGAAATAAGCTGCCTTTCAATTGTCCTTCCTTCTTCTGCGCCCCTGTGAAGTTGTGGGGGTGAGACTGAGAAACACTTTTTGTTGCACTCTTCCTTCTGCAGCAGGCAGGGGCTGCTCCTCAGCCTTCGGTTGCCTGCCCAGCCTGCGCAGGCAGGTTGCTGCATGCGTTTTGCATGCCTGACCCCTCGCATTTGCCTCTGCCTTGCACCTGGATGGAGCAGAAGACCATGCTGGAGCTCTTCACCCGCCTCCTCCCTCCCTTGTCTGTCGTGCAACATGCTGAGCTCTTCAGAAACTGGCTCCATGCCCCACTGCGAAGCTGGGAAGAAGCTAACTGGTAGCACAATTGGTGTGAGCTTACTGGGAATTATGCCCATGGGAGGGAAAGAGAGAAGCCGAAAGGAAGAGGCTGGATTTGAGCTTAGACCAGGACTCTGGAATTAATTTTCCTAATACTCACAGGGAAGTTTTGGGTGGCCTTCCACGATGTCTGGATGAGTGTCAATCTTGCATCTCTGAACTCAACACAGACATATGGCCCCCTCCTGAAACAGATTTGCTTGTAAAGATGCCCACCTTTTGTTTGCAGCCGGGTAGCGGTGCTGGTGCCGGTGCTCTTTGCAGCGGTGACGTGCTGTTGGAGCAGAGGAAGACTCCTGGCTCTGAGACTTCAGCCTGGTACCTGGGCAACATGCCACCCCCTGTGCGGGAGAGGAACAGAAGGGCCTTTTAACACCAGCCCGTGCATCGGCATCGGTGCTGAGGAAAACCTTTTGTGTTGCTCACAGTGGCTGAGGATCAGCCTGTCCCTGCTGAGAGGAAGTATTGGAGAGGCAGCGGGTCTCTGTCCTTGCTGCCCCTTCTGTCCTTTGGTCCATGTCCTCCCCAACACTCCAAATTCAGAAAGAAGAAAGATTTTGCAGCAATTGTTGTTGCCAAACCCAAGAAGATGCTTTATCTTTGAGGATTGCTCTGGGTGGCAGAGAGCTGAGCAGCTTCAAGGCAGAAGAGCATAAGGATGGTTGGCCTCCAGCCTGGGGGCTTGCTCCTCTCTCTGGCGTTTCCTCTCCAGGGACTTCTTGATCTTTCCCTTCTGACTGTTCTGGGCTTGATCATTGATTTGCTTGTTTGGTAGAAACGAGGAACAACCTCCTTCAGCATGTAGAAAAGCTTTTTGGGGTAGACAAGGTCCTGACTCCCTCTGCGGTGGCTCCCTATGCCTGGGAAGGAGGGTCTGTAGCCCTTCTGCCTGAGCAGGGGAGAGGTTTGGAGGGCATCACCTCTCGGGCAGGGCAGGGAGCCGCTCTGCTGCTGGTCCTGCTCCAGGACCACGCTGGAGGATGCAGCTGCCTGTAGCCTCTTGGAGAGAGAAGAGACCAAAAGCAGTAAAATCTGTGGGGAAACTGGGATCAGTGAGACTCAATGTGACCCTGTTGGTCTCTGGGGCTTTGATCTGCAACTCCTTCATCCTCAGGAGAGGTGTCCCACATGGAGGAGTGGTTGCAGTGGGTGACTGTCCTTTCCCTTGTACCCCGGCAGCAGCGCTACGTTCAGCACGCAGCCTTGGCCGTCCTTCACCCAGGGCGGCAGAGCAGGGTATGCTGTGCGGCTGGGAAGGGACGCCCCTGGGGACAGAAGGTGGTGCAGGTGGTGGCTGAGCCATCGCAGATGAGCACGGGACCCACTGGGGCTGGTTCCTCCTTCCATGTGCGATTTTCCTGCGTGTCGGGTGGGTCTCCTCCCCGCCTCGGTGCCTGTGTCGCGGCGTTTCCTGCTGCGTCCCCGGAGCGATGCTATCTCACGGTGGCAGTCTGGATCTGGGCTCCGATTGACGTGTTTGTGCCTTGAATAATCACAGCTTTCAAACAGCAGTTCCTGTGTTGTATGAGTTGACATTTGGAGAGGAGCAGCAGCAGCTTATTAAATTGAAAGTAGGGGAGGAAAAAAAAAGGATGCGACGCGAGGCGCTCCGGGCTGCCTCTTTGTTTGCGTTCTTAAGCTCTCAGCCTTTCTCTTCTTCCCTCTTGTCCTCTCGGTTCTGCTGGTTTTGTTTCGGTGCCTTCAGATCCGCTGGCAGGACTTCACACCTTAAAAAAAACTCAGGAGCTGTGGGAAGGGACGCTTTTGTTGAGACACAGGAGACGGAGTGGCCGGTCTGTGTGCAGCCTGTCTCTCACCATACTCAACGTAAAACCCACAGCCTCGCTGGGTAAACTAGACTTCGCTCGCTTTGTGGCTGGGTTTTACCTTAAGGCCTTTATTTGCTTTAAGCTCTGGCAGTATTTTGCTCCTCAGCCCTGGCGTAGCCGGGTCACGGTCGCTCCTGCCCGAAGATGCCGGGTGTTTCGGAAACCGGAGACAAATGAATGTTGCCTTGGGAAGAGGCTGCAGGAGGGGGAGAGTTTCGGAAGACAGTCATGTGAGATGCCCTTTTGGGCTGCAATTGGCTAATAATTGATCATTTTTAAAGAATTGAGCAAGAGGGTTTTATTGTTTATTTGTTACGGCTATTGAGAAGAGATTTTGGCTTGGGGTGGGAGGCAGGGCAAACTCCAGATGTAAAGATTGGCAACAAAAACCACGTGGCATCCAAGCTGCTCAGAAAAGAGCGGTGATATTATAGAGATATTTCCTATTGTGTTTTGTTATTTTTCCCTTTTGTTGCAATGAAATATGGTCAGCCCTTCCCTGGGAGCGCCAGCTCTGCGTGATCCCCACTGTCCTCTGCCGCCGCCGCTTTCTCAGCGTCAATGAGGTTTTGTGTCCGGGCGCTCCAGCCCCGCGGTGCTCCATCAGATGGTGCTGCTGGCGATGGGCTGCGCGGAGCTTGAGGAGACCAGAGGTCTGGTTTCTGTCCTCGGTTTGGCTGTTGATTTGCTCTTGGCCGCACCGTAAAGAGTTTTCTGGAGGCAGTAAATCCTTTTGCAGTTTGCAACATTTGTGGTGCCTCAGGTTTCCCGTTCACAAAGCAAGATTTATTATCGTCACCAAGTACAGAGCATGGGAATACCTGCAGGAGAGAAGATTGATACAGGTGCATTAATGCCAGCAGCAAGAACTGTGTGTGGTTCTGATTGTTTTATTCCTTTAAAAAAACCCAAAAAACAACTTTTTCTTTGAATGTGGAGTGTCCTATTGGACTTTGGGTGATGAAGAATGAGTGAAATTTTCTTATTTTGTTATAAATGAGCCTCTTAGATGGGATAACCCTATTATAGTTAAATAGCAGGAAGTTTTTAAGTATTAGGATTTTGGTCTGCTGATTATTCTGAGTAATAATATTTATACTCCAGTAGTGCCTGGAGGTGCTGACTCTGGCCAAGTCTTGATTGTGCTCAACTGTAT
This sequence comes from Anarhynchus alexandrinus, assembly GCA_008711295.1. NCBI lineage: Eukaryota > Metazoa > Chordata > Aves > Charadriiformes > Charadriidae > Anarhynchus > Anarhynchus alexandrinus. Next base: position 400,654 of record VUYV01000368.1, on the reverse strand, counting down.
TTGACCAGTTCCTGCCAGGACGATGCTGGGGGCTGTAGGTACATGAGGCTGGACAGGGTGGGAGCAGGGGGGGTGCCAAGGGGTCCGCAGGGGCTTGCGGCAGGGACGTGCAAGCCCTGCAGCACCCGTGCCCCATGGCGTGCCAGTGGGTGTGGGATGGGCAGAGGGGCTCTGGGCGTCCCCACCAGTGGGCTGGAGGGATAGGACGTGGCCCAGGCTGTGGCTCTGATGGGGTGGCATGTCCTTCTGCTCCCCAGGGGAAGCCTGGCGGCTGGAGGATGACTGCATGGACCCCCCCAGGGACCCCCAGCTCGGCACGGCGGTGGAAGATGCCCCGTTCAGCTACTTTCGCACCCGCTCCTTCTACATGAGGAAGAGCCTGTCGGTCGACAACCACCTGGGGTCCCTCAGCTATGCCGTCCACCCGGCAGAGACGAAGGCCGAGCGCGTCAAGACCAAGCTGCGGCGGCAATTTGTGAGTATTGGGGCGTCTGGCCCCTCTGCATTCACGCGCGCGCAGCTTCCCAAAAACATCGACATGTCGGAGAGCTATTTTTATGCACAGCATTACCAAAACAACAGCGAAAGAGCCCGCTCCAGGCTGGCGGAGCAGATGGTGGCAGCAGCTCGAGTTTGCCCACATCGTGGCAGAGCCCCTGCCTGCCTCGCCTGGCAGGGTTTCTGCCTCCCCGCTTCCCGCCGGGCTGTCGCGGGCTCGGAGGCGGCTGTTGCTCGCCCGGGTGATGCGTGGGGCGAGTGCCGTGTCTCTGGGTGCTGCTGTCCCAAGTATGAAACAAATTTGAAAGCAGGAAAGGGGTTTTCCTGTCCTTTGCCTCACCTCCACGAGCAACTGGGTCTTTTTGAGGGTTTGCAGAGAGGCGCAGTGAGGGGCTGGGGTGAGCGACGAGCCAGCGCTGAGACCCTGCGGCAGCTCGGCCCTTTCTGGCCCTTTGGAGCATCCTGGGGGTGGGACGGTGGGGACACGTCAGGGCTGCGCCGCAGCTGCGGGAGACTGATCAATGTTTAATAGGCTTTGCCTCTTTTCTTTCCCAGAGACACCCGATAGAGGGATTCATGTGGCCTTCCTCCTGCCTCGTTACTGGCCTCGGGGTTGTAATGAGGGCTCGGGTGTCCCTGTGCTGAAAAGCAGTTGGTGTTGGTTAGAAATGGGTGAGAGCATCAGTACAATGGGAGCAGAGGGGGGTGGGGGCACCCGTGCAACCCAAAGCGCTGCCGGCCGAGGCAGTGGTGCTCACCGTGCCGTACGCTTCAGACAGACTCATCTTCTGAGACCCCTCGAAGTCGTTAACTTCCCTGTAGCCCGGAGGAGGGGCTGATCCCCCTGCCAGGTCGCACAGACTGGTGCTGCTTCTGGTGTCCCCTGGGCCGTGTCGCTGCCGTACGGGGTGGTTTGGGGGGCTCGCCCTCTTTGCTTGTGCTTGGACAGATCGTTGAACGTAGCTGCTCCTTTTCTCCCCAAGAGGATGGTTCTCACCTCGGCAGTGTGTTGCTGCTGCTGCGCGTGGAATAGCATCAGCAGATGCCCGTGGGGGTGAATTTGGGGGAGCTGGTCACCATCCTGGTGCTGCCAGCAGCATCCGTGAACTGTCTTTGTGGGAGCTGCTGCCTCAGACTCAGAAGCAGGTGAAAGCCTCAAGGATGGAGACAAACAGAAGTAGGATGGGGTGTGCGATGAGCGGCTGAACAACACTGGAGGTGTTTAGGATGAGGCGGTCCTGCTGTGGGGTAAGACGTGGATATCTGCTTTATCTGTCTTTCAGCCTGGATCCGCAGCCCCCAGCTGCGCCCGGGCGAGCGGGAAGGGGAGGAGGTCACCGAGGTGTTGGGGACTGTTCCTCTTTTGGAGATGGTCTTTCAGTGTCTCCGTGGGACCCATCACCCACAGCCGCCCTTCTGCAACGGAGACGGGTACAGAAGGCGTGGAAGGACTTGGGTTCTCAGCCCGACCAGCGTCCTGGTACCTGCAGAGGTGGGCTCTGCCCTTCCCCATGGGGGAATCCTCTGCCCCCCAACTGTGGGGCCGTCCTGCTGACTGCTCAGTGCCATGCCGGCTGCTCTCTGTCCTGTCTGCAGCTGGTTTGCTTTGGCTTTTGACTTCACGAGGTTTTGGGGACCTTTAGCTCTCCTTGGTGTACCCATGGAGCTGGTTGTTGTCTGTCAAGGAACAGAGCGGGATTTTTGTAGGATGTGGGTTTTTTTTTTTATTTTTGTACCTTGCTATGTTATTTCTGGTTCGTTTCAACAGCTAAAAGATGTTGTTGCTGTAGGCTTAGCCATGGGGCTGTGACCTTGTGAGACTTACTGAGAAAAGCAGACTCATCCTACCTGGAAAGTGCATCAGCAGGGCCCTTCCGCGGAGGCTCGGGGCAGCGAGCGTGCAGGATGCTGAGCCGGCAGCTTGTTAGCTGAGGCTCAGGCTGGTACGGGACCAGTATTCCCCACACAGCTCGACAACCTGGTTTTTAAGTTCAAAGTAAAGGTTCTGCCAAGCTGGGGAAGTTGTTTCCAAGAACAGGTAGCTAGCGCGGGGCTCCACATCCTCCCAAGGTTTGGTAATTACTCTCCATCTCAGTGCTGGAGGCGTTGTGGCGTCCCCCAGGTTCGTGTTGTGCCCGGGCCCGCTGTGCGACGCCTGCTCTGCCCAGCCCCGGCTCTCGGAGCGTGCTGGTGGAGAAATTGGTGCCAGGTGAGAGCTGCTCTCCCCACGCACGGCAGAACATTTACAGGAGAGAATACGATTTGCCTTTTCTGCAGTGGCTCATCTGGGACCTTTTAGGAAAGTCCATATTTAAAGCTTGATTCATTTTTCCGGGCTGTTGCACTCACCCAGCTCGTAACGTTAGATTTCTGGCTTTGCTTTTTCCGTGCTGACAGTCAGAGCTGCCTTTGCCTCGCCATGTGGCTGCTCAGCTTTCTATTCTGGGAATTGCTGAGAGTAAGGGGGGAGGCTCCTGATGCAGGGCTTTTTGGGGGGTGCCCTGGCAGGGTGGATGGAGACGGGGCAGAGCTGTTGCCTGTGTGCGTGCTGTGCCATGTGACTCTTGCATCCTTTGATTGGGCTCTCTTCCTAACGAAGGCTTCGTGTTGGTCATGGGCATCTAAGCTTCTCCAAGGAAGCATTTACTGTAGCTCATCTGAAAACATTTGAGTCTTGCCTCCCTGCGCCCCTGGGGTGCGACATGCTGGAGCACTGCCGGTGGTGCCAAGGCATCTTTCCGCTTCTCTGCCGGTGCGGAGGGAGCACCTGCGAATCCTGCTCTGGCCCCGCTCCCCAGGAGCGGCCGCCCTTCCCGCGTCTGCTGGAGGCGAGCACGCCTGCCTTCCTCCCAGAGTGCGGTGGAGGGCGGGTTTCCCCCGGCCATGTAGCTGGTGGCATGTGTCTGCGGTCCCACCGCTGGCATGTGATGGATCTGCACGTACAGATTACTTGAATTTGCATAATTTGAATTTTAAATGCATTCCAAATTTTGTGATTGTCAGAATGAGTTTTCTTTCTAATAAGCCTTTCCTTTTAACTCCTCTAAGGCTTGTAATGTTGGTGATGTTTCCGTTTTTGAGAAGGAGGAGCGTTTGATTGCTTTTGAATATCTGTCTCTCACATGGATCCCCTGCCTTGCCCCAGAGGGTCCAGCGTGTCCATGCTCTGATGGAGGTGGTGGCCAGGACTGGGGCTGTGCTCTGAGACCTTGGGGTGTTGTTTTGGGACAGTTGGTGATGGACAAAGGACAGGTTTGGGTTTTGTGCCCAGCTAGACCTGCGCTGCCCCTGAGACAGGCAGCCAGGAGCAGGGATGGGACCTTCTGCAGTGTCCCTTGCCTGGGGGCAGGAGGAGAGCGAGGATGGCTGCGTTACAGGCTGTGGTGCAACTTCTCGTCTCCGTAGGAGCCCTGATCGTTAAAGGCAGAAATAACCCTATTAAACTCAGCATTCGCCTTATGGAGCATTAAAGGAGGTCACCCAGGACTGAGTCACTGTCTGTGATGACTGCTAGGGCAGTCTGCAGATTACAGCAGGACTCTCAGTGAATTTGTAGTCTTTCTTTTTCCCCTTGGGATTTTGAAGTACTCTGTATCTAGGCCAGTTGTTCTGGCGTTGCCCGCTGATGTTTTGACGTTATAAGGAAACCTATTAAGCTGATGGTGCAGATCCTGCTGCTCCCCAAAGAGGAAGAGCCAGCGGTGCCCCGGGGTCCCGGCGTGCCGGTGATGGATGGGTTGTTACACTGATTTGCAGCGGGTCCCTACTCTGACTCTTCTGCTCCTCTGAAATGAAGTGCTGCTCTTTGCGCGTCGGGAGGATCTCGCCAGTGTGCGCAGGTGAGACGGAGGAGAGCGGCGGTTGGCGTTGCCCTGCCGCAGCGGCCCGTCTGGCTCTGCCCTCCCTGCTGCTGCCACAACTCGCCTGCCACTTCTGCTTGCTTTGGTTCACGCATGTTTCAAGTAGGTGAGAGTCAAAGCTGTGTTGCTTACCTGGCTGTGCCCTCATGCACCCATTTATTTTATTTTTTTTAATTATTATTTTGGGTTTTTCTGTTACGAAATGTCTGTGCCCTCCAGGAAAGAATTAGAGCCCTGTTTGTCTTGGGAGCCCTGCAGAGGAGTTGAGCAGAGGTAATCCTTGCCTTACAAAACCCGTAATGAGGGAGAAAAGGCTAACCGGAACGGCGGAGCCTGGGAGAAGGAGGCAGTGAGGAGACAAACTTGCTTTGCGGCAGAAACCTGATCAAATCTGGTGCTCACCGTAGTTACTAACAGTGCCTGAGCTGTAGAAGGAGGCAAGCACCAGGTCACACGTGCCCATCCAGGTTTTCCTATTCCTGGATTCTGGATATCAGTCCAGAAACTCCTCCTGTTCCTGATGAACGCTGCAGTGACGCTGGGGAGCTGGAGCGCACGGGGCTGGGCAGGAGCCGCCTCGCCCCAGAGCAGTACTGGTCCATAGGATGTGGATATCCCAGTCCGGGCTGTTGGTGCCAGACGTGCTGGGCAGAGCCCGGAGCAGGAACATTTCTGCTTAGTGGGACCCATCCCTACGTTATCCCAATGGTTTGGTCTTGTTCTGACGTGTGCAGGGACTTACCGAGTCTGTTGGTGCAGTCTGTCGTCTCCTGCGTGCCGCCAGTGCCGGAGGCTCTGGTGTGACACTTACGGTGACAGCAAAGTCAGGCCCAGCCCTGCTGTAATCCCACCGACGCCAGTGAAATCCCACCGGTGGTAACCCTCTCCTGCTTGCTTTTGTTGTGTTCTGACACTGCTGCAAAACCCGCTCGCTCTCTTGCCTGGTTTCAGAAAATGTTAGCAAACAGCCAGTCGATGCCTGTTTGTGCCCTGTATGTTTGGTGTAATAAAAAAAAAGGATAAAATGAGAGGCTGGAGCCATACAAGAGGCAGGTCAACCGTGTTTCATGAAGAGGTGGAATAGAGTGACGAGTGCCATACTGGATCTACGCACGTGCTGCCCTCAGTTTTGTGAGGCACAATTGTAGTGAATGTCTTAAGGAGGTAAAGGCAAAGGTAGATGAAGGATGCGCGCTGTGTATCATCTAATTGTGCCCGACCCCACCTTGGCAGATTGCTCACTTGCTGACTATTGTTCATTGATGAGTAGTTAAAAAACCAAACCTGATAAATAATGTGGCACTGGAGCCGTGTAGCAGCTTATTCAGCGGGGAGCAGGCAGCAGAGCAGTCCCCGGGAGCAGGCACCGAGTGGGAGACGCTGCCTCTGAATCACTCGGCTTCGCAAATCAGTGCGGGAGGGAACCAACGCAGTAATGCTCAAAACCAAAACGCACCTGGCTCATTTCTTTGACTCTGGTTTTAATTGCGATGGCGGCTTGTGGAGTCCCAGCAAGTGCTGCGCAGTGCCTGTAGTAAAAGCGGCAATGGCGTGGGAAGAGGGGTGTGCACTGTGGNCCAAAAAGGGAAGCGTCTCCTGTGGGGAGGAATGAGAGGGGGCAGCTTTGTGGGGAGCACTCAAAGGCTGGTAGAGATGGGGGTTCCTGGTGGCGTGCGTGGACAGTGTGATACATCCCACTCTTCCACAGCCAAACTGGGAGCAGGTACCTGATAAACAGCGCGAACCGAGGGAGCTCGGGTGGGTGTGCCTACGGCTGCTGTTTGGGATTGAGGATGCTTCATGCTCACCGTAGAGATTGAAGTGGCCCTGAGATGCCGTGCAGGTTCAGTGCTGGCAGAAGTGATCTTATGTGCCGTTCTCCATAGGGAGATGCTGCCTCTTTGGTGGGTGTGGAGGGGCTCGCCGGCTGCCAGGGCGTCTCCTGAGGATCAGTTTTGCTCAACTAAGGTTGGTTTTTCAGCCAGCCATGCTGTCTCCCCTCCCTGCTGGAGCCGCCTGAGCCAGGCATCTCTGGGACCCGTCTCCCACAGTGGGGTCAGCAGGTCTCCGGGCTGTGAGGCACAGGCAGGGCAGCGGGATCCCGGAGCAGCGGTGGTTAATTTTCCCAGAATCTAGATTAGACTGGAGTGTTACACAGTTCCTGTTCACCTCTGCCGTGGGCTCTTTCACGCTCGGCTGTGTCTCTGCCGTTAGGATGGAGCAAAATCCCCCAGTGCTATCTAGGGCACTGCATTCTGCACCTCGGGCATTTAATATCAAATTTTAGTGACTCTGATGCTTATGAATGTAAATGCCTTTGAGAGCTTAGCTGAGACAGGCACGGCATGAGCAAATAATTATGTTTTGTTCCTGCTTCCTCTGTTTTTGCAGCGTGTGCTGGCTCTCTGCGCAGTGAAACCTCCTGCCTGGGCTCTGCCAGCCCTTCCTCGCCATCCTGCCCATGGCACGTGGATCTCTTGGGGCTCTACCAGCCCTTCCTGGCCATCCTGCCCATGGCACGTGGATCTCTTGGGGCTCTACCAGCCCTTCCTCGCCATCCTGCCCATGGCACGTGGACCTCTTGGGGCTCTACCAGCCCTTCCTTGCCATCCTGCCCATGGCATGTGGCCCTCTTGGGTCTCTACCAGCCCTTCCTCGCCATCCTGCCCATGGCATGTGGACCTCTTGGGGCTCTACCAGCCCTTCCTGGCCATCCTGCGCATGGACCACTTGGGAGCAGGATACTCCCCCTTTGTGCAGTAAAGTTTTTAGCATGCCTTCTTGATGGATGGAGGTTTATTCTGTTCATCCCCTCCTGCTTCCAGCCTTCCCCAGGGCTTTCTGTGTGTGTTGGGCAGCTTCACCCAAACCTGGGCAAGGCTTGGGCATCTCAGAGGTGTTGCTACAGCACAACGGGGAGACGGCTGTGTGGGGAGGGGACGGAGGGATGCAGCCTCGCTCGGCGTTCATGCCAAACCTCCTTCTTTAGCATCATATGTGTGGAAGGATGAGTCTGGGCACACCGGCATGTTTTACTAAATGCTAAATATCTCTGGATGTGGTGGTGCCCTGCTCCACCAAAGGACTTTTGATGCCCTGCTCGTGCAAAGGTGACTCTGATGGTTGAGAGGGGGAGTTTTGCTTCTCATTAGCCGGCGTGCCGTGCTAGTTGTCAGCTTATGGGGGAATCTGGAGGTGGGGTTTGGTGAGAGGTATAAAGATGTAGTTTATCTATTTTAAATGTCCAAAATGCAGCTCATCCAAAGTCTTGTTCTTCTGGAGCGACATCTATCCATATGAACATCAGACTAATATTGCCGATATTCCCGAACCGTGTTCAGCTGCTACTTTGTCCCTGCCTTCCTAACCTTCTCGTCCTCTCTGCGGTCAGTGGGGAACTCATCTGTGAGAATCAGAAAAAGAGAATTAAATTCAAACATCACACAAAGCCAGATAGCCAGAAACACCGACAGCCTGCCGGGACAGCGCGGTGCTTGTAGAGTTGATTCCCTGGAGCTCCACGAACTTGTGTAGTTCCTGACCCTGCCCTGGCTTTGCCTGGTTTCCCCTGTTTCCCTTTGGGGACTGTACGTTTGTGACTGGGTTTCCCAGGTGGGCACCCACGGTGGGCGGCTGGGACGGGGCCGCGGTGTTTGCCCGGCGGCAGCTCAGCTCTGCCCTGTCTTCAGCTCCACGCGAGGGTGGGTCTGGGTGTGTTTAATCACCCGCTTCTGCAGCAGGGACGGGCAGAGGCGTGCAGACTTACAGGGTGGGGAAAGCACTAGCGACTCAACGCCCGGCACGCTGGGACAATTTACAGCCCCGCAGGAGCACGAGGGGATGCGCGAGCGCTGCGAGCCGGTGTGATGTTTCGCAGCAAGCTGCAAACAGGCGAGAGACAGAATTCCTTTTTCCTTTCAGAAAATACTGGCTCAGCCGTAAACTCTCCTCCCGTTGCAGAGGTTGGGCGAGCAGGGCACAGCCTGTGTCGCATTTCGGCTATCGGGGAGTCTTTCTGGTGCTCTCAGCTGTCTTTGGGGTGCCCGTGCTGGCCTGCAGGTTGGCTGGAGAAGCCTTTGCCTGCGGTCAGGGTGCGTTTGTGGCCGAAGCCATCGTGTTAGCGTGGAAAGGTTACAAACTCCAAAAACGCTGGCAGTAGCAGGGAAGATCCCGGGTGCGAGCAGCACTCCATCAGCGGAGGTTTAATGGCTTTGCAAAGGGGCAGCTGCTGCCACCCTGGTTGCTTACCTCCATCGCGTGCGGTGTTCGGTCAGCGCTGCCGCGTGACACGCAGCAGGTTCCCAAAAGCTTGCGAACACTCTTCCCTCCTGCGCTCTGCAAACCCTTGGTGCCTGCCCCCATGGCAGCCTTCCTCCACTCTCACCTAAAACGCTCGGGGCATCCGTGGGGTGGGTGTGTAGGTGCCGACTGGTTGTATAAAGCATTTACAGCCCGGTGGGGTGCACCAGTCTCCACCAGCAAACCTCTTCTGGTCATGGGGACCTGCAGGCAGAACCGGAGCGTGTGTTCCCTCTCTCAGGTGGAAGGAGCAGGAATTCTGATGTCAGAGAGGTTTTCCAGGTCTGTGATGGGAAATTACTCAGTAATTAAACCTTTTTTTTGATATGTAATGTTTAATACAGGGCAAACCACTTTGTATTTTTAAATCACCTGTAGGAAGCCTCTCCTGTTTGTTGTAAGCGATGTGAGACCTGCTGATGGGCAGTCTTTCAGGGGGTTGAGAATACAGTGCTTCAAAATAAATAGACAGTATCTGTTGGGCCCCTGTGCTTGAGTCTGGAAGGTGTTTATTGCTGAGGGACAGACTTTGGTTTTGGTTTGAATACTGCCGTTTTGCAGGTTGGATACTAGTGCGAACTATACATCATTTTCCAGGGCTCTTCTAAGAGAGGATGCAGGCTGGCTTTGGTCCTAACTTGGACCTGTCCAAATAACTTCTGCAAACTGCTAGGAAATAACTTCTAGATTCAAAAGAGAATAACAGCAATTAAAACCTGCCGCGATTTCCCTGCAAAGCCGCCGTGTTTGCTCCCTCTGCTGGCTTTGCCTTGGGAAGGAGCAGCCTGGGTTGAGCCTTGCGCAGCCCGCACGGTGATGGGAACGCTGGTGGAGCGCAGGGCTGGCACGGGAGGTGGCGGAGGGAGCATCCGAAGAGCTGGTGGAGAGAAAAACAGTGACTTTCCAGCCTCTGATACCTTAGCATTTTGCTTCTGGGCAAGAAACACCAAATGCAGAGAAAGCAGTGGGGCTGAGGAGGAGGAAAGCAGAACCCTTTGCCAACTTCCAATTTTGCTCTGCTTCTCCGAGCTAGACTCGCTAAAAATGTGCACTGCGTCCTTTGGCATTTGAAGTTTGTGTGAAAGAAGAAAACTACAGCAGTTTAAAAATAAGCGAGACGTTATTTCGTGAGCTGGAGTATTCCTCCTCTGCGGCAGGACCGGTGGCTCACAACGGGGAAACTTGAGCGAGTTTTCTCGTTGGTGCTGGGGTCTCAGTGGGACGGGGAGGGCTGGGGATGCTTTGGGCTGCAGCCAGCGATGGTCCAGTTGTGTGGAGCAGCAAATGTTTTTGGGTGGCTCGATGTTGCTGAGCACGGGAAGGGTTGTACTGGCAGGGCCTGGGCCAGTTTCTGGTCAGGGTAAGGAGGTCCCTCTCCCCGGTGCAGCTTCTCCACCCACCTTTGGCTGGTTGTCCCCTCCCGACGGCTGGGTGAATGGTAACAGTGGCCACACGGCTGCTGCCCAGGTCCTTCCTGGCCTCTGCATCCAGCCAGAGAGGTCCTGGCTGCCGGGGTTGTTCCTGTTAGTCCCAAAGCGCACAGTCTGGTTGGTTTTGTCATCCCGATTTCTTTTTCTTCTTGCTTCTGGGCTCTGTGGTTTGCCAGCAAGAATGGCTTTGTGATTGCGGGTCCCTGGATCCCAGCCTGGTTGCTGCTCAGACCACAGAATCACAGAATAGTCAGGGTTGGAAGGGACCTCTGAAGCTCCCCCAGTGCCACCCCTGCCAGANCAGTGCTCTGCCACCCGCACAGGAAAGAAGGCCCTCCTCATGTTAAGATGGAACTTCCTATGTTCAAGCTTGTGCCCATTACCCCTCGTCCTATCAATGGGCACCACTGAAAAAAGACTGTTCCCATCCCCCTGGCACCCTCACTTTAAGTATTTGTAAGCGTTAATAAGATCCCCCCTCAATCTTCTTTTCTCTAGACTAAAGAGACCCAAGTCTCTAAGCCTTTCCTCATATGAGAGATGTTCTAATCCCCTAATCATCTTCGTAGCCCTAACAAGGCATAGTAAATCACATCCTCTGCTGCCTGTAGGGCCTCTTGGTCCACCTATGGACCTTTTTTGTTTCCCTTGGTAGATCTGCTCCTCTGCTCTTCCTCCGGAGCCCTCGCTGTTGCTTTCCCAGATATCAGACAGCAACGCTGGTTGCTGTAGTCTGTTCTCTTGCAACTCAGAGCTCACAGGCTGCAGGTGTTTGGGTCTTTTCTGTCTGAGGAAGGCCAGAGGTTCATGAGCAAATAGTGCAGCTCTTTGCAAATGCAATCTCCCAAATGCCTTTCATTAGCGATTGGAGAGTGCCAGTGAGGAAAGTACTTTGACAGCCTGAGATTTAAATGCTTCGGAATACTTGCCCTGCAAGCAAATTCATGCAGGGAAGTGCTTGTGCCTGAATAAGCCCTTTTGGACATCGTTGTGGCTTCATACAGACTCAAGGATCTGGCAAGTGGATTCGGCTCCAGAACTGGGAGCAGTGTAGTGTAGTGGCTGTCTGTAGGTGGCACTTTGTGTACTGGATGCCATCAGCTGGGTGCTGGGAAGCGTCCCCAGGTGCAGCCCTCCTGGGGATGCACAGGATAAGTCCCCAGTGCACTGTAAAGCTCGCTTTTCTGTTAGAAACCACGGGGCTCCAGGAGATGCTCGGTGGTGTCGGCGCGTGAGTGCAGTAGCAGTTGTGTGCTGCAAGAGGTCTCTGCAGCACTGCGCTTCGGTGCCCCGGTACCCACCGCAGAGCAGCAGCTCCTCAGGCTGCTCCGACTGTTCTTACCCCATCTCTGGAGGAAGGGCTTCGTTTTACCTATCCCTTCCCTCACTGGAGAGGTCCGAGTTCTCCTCAGCCTCCAAATCCTCACGGTCTCCCCGCTCCTCCTTGCACCTGGGAGTCTGGGGAAAACTGCCAGAGCTCCCCGGAGCACTGGGGGGTTGCCGTGTCCAAATGTGGCGGTCACATCTGACCGTTCATCATTGATGAGTGCTGTTGGGGCTCTGTGCTCCCCCCTGCACCTGCAGCTGAGGCTCGGCTTTTTGCTGCTGTTCGCTTTCAATTGTGGGCTGTGCCAGTGGGGAGAGTACCAGGACGTGACCCCGGTGCCATCTGGAGCATGCTCATCCTGCTGTAGGTCCTCAGGGTCCCAGCACCTCATATAGGGTTTGCTGCCTGTTTGCCTTTGCTGGACCTCAACTAAGGATCAAGTGACTTTGGAGGACGTTGTTACAGACCAGAAACCATATCTGAATAGAGCTTTTTCTCGCACAAAGACCGCTCCTGTGTCTGCAGCTTCCATGGGAGCTCGGCAGTGGCAGAGCTGATCTTCAGCCCTGGCCCTTCCCTCTGTGAGCAGCTTCCCTGGCAGCGCGATGTGGCAGGGTGACCGTCACCCTGCTTCATGGGACACTGGCACGTACGAGGGAGAGGTGATGTGTCTTAACTCGTATTGCCGTGTGTCTCCTTTGTGCATCGGTGCCCACCCCAGCATGTGGGAACGCACTGGGCACCATGAGGTCTCTCTGGGCGCAGACTGGAGCTGGTTCAGCTCCTTGGACAAAGGTGACCTCTCCTATGAGGAGAGGCTGAAAGAGTTGGGGCTGTTCAGCCTGGAGAAGAGAAGGCTCCGGGGGGAGATCTTATTGCAGCCTTCCAGTACCTAAAGGGGCTACAGGAGAGCTGGGGAGGGACTTTTTACAGGGGCATGGAGTGATAGGACGAGGGGGAATGGCTTCAAACTGGAAGAGGGCAGGTTTAGATTGAACATTAGGAAGAAGTTTTTCACTGTGAGGGTGGTGAGGCACTGGCACAGGTTGCCCCGAGAGGTTGTTGAGGCCCCATCCCTGGAGGTGTTCAAGGCCAGGCTGGACGTGGCCTTGGGCAACCTGGTCTAGTGGGAGGTGTCCCTGCCTATGGCAGGGGGGTTGGAACTCAATGATCTTCAAGGTCCCTTCCAACCTAAACCATTCTATGATTCTATGACAGTGGATGGCAGAAGGTCTGATGAGGACGTGTCTCCAGCCTTACGCAGAGGGGCTGGGGCGAGCTCTCTGCCATCACCAGAGTCCTTGGCAGGCTCTCTGCGGGCACTCTCACTCGCCAAGAGGCTCGCGGTGACGTCTGAAACCTCCCAAGGAGCGCAGCGAAGCAAAGGTTTGGAGAAGGAGCTGGCAGTGATCTCAAAGGGGACGTCGGAGGCTGAAGATTAAGCGGAGCATTTCCGGTGGGAACAAGACGATGACTGGGGTCGGGTGTCACCTCACTTTGACGGTAACAACAGCCTTGCCGCTGTTGGGAAGGATGGAAAAAGAAAGGCTCCTGAAACCTAAGAGCTGTTTTGCTATTTACTTTGGTTCTGTTTTTACTCCAAGAATAGAAACAAAGACGATGGATTTGCATCACCAGGAGCAACTTGAGGAGGGAGGAGGAAGCGGTGGGGCCTCATTAGCGGCAGGAATGTGCTGGCAAGAGGAGGGCCCCGGTGACAGGGGAGGCGGTTTGACCTGGGGGTTCCTATTAGCATTTTGTTCATCTCGCGTCTCCCCCACCTTGTGTTTTATTTTTTTAATGATGAGTTTGCGAGCTTCAGAAAGCCGAGCCGTATCTCTACGAGGGAGCGTTTGCAGTAAGGTGCCTTTGGAGGCTGCCCCGCTTGCAGAGTTGGGTCTTGATCTCCTGGAAGGAAAAAGGAGATTTATCTCTTTCTGCGCTGACTGTTTAGAGGTCTGTGCCTGTCACATGTAGAAAGCTGGTTTTCCTCCCTGCTGCTGTTGTAGTCGCATCTCCAGTCAGGGCCCGATCACACCAGAGGACTAAGAATAGCTGCAGAGGGGTGGTGATGGGGTGGCTGTGTGGCCCGCAGCTGTGAGACCTTCAGCCTTGCTGATCCTCGCCCTGGGGGAGGCAGGGCTGTGGGTTGAAGAAGGGTGGGATGGATGCTTTGGCTGTGGAGCTCTTGACGCTTCGTTTACCATGGCAAGGCGCGTGCTTGCTGCCAGCCTGCTGAATCTGTCCTTGTTGAAGACTCCAAGCAGCCCATTAGAAGCTTGAACTGGGACCCAGGACCCACTAGCAGTGGAGTAGAAAGGCAGAGTTACGCTTTTGCAGGTGTGAGATCTTCCCTCTGTTTTCTTTAGCTATTACAGAGGTGGCTTTCCAAGGTAAAGAGAATAGCTTTTCTGAGATGCCTGGCTTCCAGCATGACAGTGTTCAACTTCTGGATCTTCCTGACAGCAGAGATGTCCCACCTCCTGAAAAGTTTCAGGGCTTCTGGACGCTTTGAGGAAAGCAGTTATGAAAGCTGCTGTTCTGGAAAGACCCTGTGTGCACCCAGTTTCCCCATGGGTTGGTGGGGTCTTGACACTCTTGCCTGAGCTCCTGTTATCTCCAGGGGAAGGAGAGGGAGGAAAGCGATTGCTGGAGGAGATGAGGTGTGGAGCTTCATGTAGGGAGGCTCCTAGGGACATTGATAGGACCATGCTGGACCTGGGTCCTTGTTCAACTCTTCCTGCATTCAACTACAGCAATAACTGCACTGTGTGGTGAGGAGGAGACACGTGTGTGTCTGGGGTATACCAGGGCTGGAGGGGAGCACGTGCCGAGCCTGATTTTGGTTCACGCTGCTTCCCCTCTGGCGAGGATCTTTCCCTTTCAGTAGTTGGCCTCTGCGTTTTTATGGGTGGGTTCCTCTTTGAGGCTTAAGTCAACAGCAAATCCAGCCCGTAGCTCAGCTCTTTCGTCCTGTTTTTTGTTCAAACGATCATTTACTGTTCCTTGTAGCCTTTTAAGGTACCATCTGTGGCATTGGCTGTAGAGCAGTAGGTTGTGCACTGGCTGCTCAGGTGGTAGGGCAGGGCTTTTTCTGCCCAAAAAAGTAGAGAAAATAGAGTCCTAGTGCCTGATGTTGGCTTGAGAGGGGATTCATTTTGACTTGTGGACCTTTGCTTGGGGTAAAAAGGCAACAGCTCCTCTGCACTGAGGTTAAGAGTCGTGATGCTCCAGGAGGAACTCAAGAAACCACACAGCTTCCCTGGGAGAAGTTCTGTTGTTAACCCCGTTCTCGCACATGGGGAAGATTTAGGGGAGGAAGCAGGAGGTGTACTGGAGACTTCTAGCAGGGCTTCAGGCGAATCCAGCCTTTCCCCCAGACCTCTGGCTGGTCTTCTGTGGGGGATGTTTGGTTCTGGTGTGCTGTTGTCAAGTGCCTCAGGATGACAATAATGATTGTCTGACACGGCACTCCTAACCTTTCTGCATCCAGCCCGTGAGGAGGCACCTCCTCAGGTAGGTGTAGGCCTTTCTACCATCCGTCCACCTTCTTCCTGAGAGATGGTGTTGGCACCAAAGAGCCATTTGACATGATTGTGCATTGCCTGATAAATCAGCGAGCTGCTTTGTCATCTGAGAAGGCAAGTGGGGGACGCTGCAAGTCTTCAGCTTGAGTGGTGCTGACGAGTGAATCAAATAACTGGAGCATCTTTGGACATTGCCTGCTTCAAGTCCCCCTGTTTGATGGGACATAACTGAGCTGAAGCTGGCTGCGGCTGAGCACTGGGCTGGTGGGAGCTCTGTTAGTTGGGCACATTCTCCTGGGGCTTATACACTGATTTACCACCTGCAGGGTAAAACGAACTGGTTTTAGTTCCTGACACGTACAGCAGATCAAAGTGTTTTTCTTTCCTACACGTGGCTGCAGGCACCCACAGATGGTACAGCTGAGCTTAACCAGCAGCGGTGCCTGACCTCCCTGCGCGGAGATGTCTGTCCGGCCACACGCATGTGGCGGGGTCCTGCTTTTGGGTACCCTTTTATTGCGTATATGTGGTGACTGGGAACGCTGAGCTCTGGCCATCTGTCTGTTTGGGCTGGATTTCCGTGGGAATCCTTCGAAACTGTAAAGTGGTGAAATAGATACTCCCCAGCACATATGCCCGTGGGGTATTGACGGACCCGTTCATTTTTGGTGGTTGCTTTCAGTTTCACAAGGGTGAGCCCCCTCTTTTCAGGCCTGCAGCACTTGAGCCGGCAGTACGTGTGGCTTCATCTGGTGTCGGGCTTCATCCTGCGCCCCGGGAGCCCTGCGCCGCTGCAGCGGGCTCCCCTCGCGGGAGCAGCCCTGGGCTCTGCCGGCGAGCGGTGCCGGTCGGGCTGGGCACCCTCCGCTGCCTCTCCTTCCTGCTGCCGCGACTGCGGTCGGGTTGGGTTTGGGCTCCTTGTTTTCGGGGCTCGTGTGTCTGAGGAGGACTAAAGCCCAGCAGCCTCCCTGGTAAGAGCATGGGGGGAAGCTGCAAGAGCAAGTGGGAGCTCCAAGTGTGCTGCAAACACTTTATTGGAGAAATTAATGACCGAGCTAAGAAAAGGCAGAGTTTTCATCCTAGGAAGGAAACAAATGAGTAAGTTACTCTCACAAAGCGGTGGGCAGACTTGGGTAAAGGGGCCCGGGAGTTTCCCAGGGCAGAAGGAAGCTTGGGAGAGAGGAGAGGATGGGATCCAGCCCCTGTTCATCCCACGGGAGACCCGACGCGTGGTGCCGTAAGCTGGGAAGTGGCTCCTTCCTCCCCAGCTGGTGCAGGGCTGGAGTGTCCCGCTCCCTGCCCGTCCTCCCGGCCGCCCCACCTGTAATCCCGGGCTGGCAGCGATGGGGAGCCTGGCCGAGGCTGGAGGGGATGAGGCTCTGGTTTGTTTTAAAGCACGGGCGGTCGAGGTCCTCGGCCGCTGTGAGTTGGCACGGGGCCACGGGAGGCTGTGGGGATGGTGCGGCTCAAAGCCCGGTCTAAATATTTTTAATTACCCTGTATTTGGAGACCTTTTATAAACAAACCAGAGACTAGCCACCACTTTTTCTGTTGCCAAGGCCTGTGCAGAAAATATTTAGATCAGCAGCAAACGCAAATAATCTTGGTGTAGGGATGTGGGGGATTTTATTTTGCAGGTTCTTTTTGCGTAGGCTAAATCTTTATTTCTTCTCGGTTTTGTTTAGCGGTTCCCATCATACGTAAACTCGGACCCTGTTAATGCACAGACATGTCTCCTTTCTCCAGGACCATCCAACGCCCCCACGAGCATCACTCCCCCTTCCGAAAAAGTTATTGTTCCTAGAAAGCAGAGCAGCGCTGCTGGAATGTTAATTGGGGGAAGTGAATAACCACCGCTACCCTCCGCCTAACCTTCCCCAGCCCCCTCTTAACGAGCAAATTGAATTTATTTAGGCATTGAAGGTCCTGTCTCTCCCTCCCCTGGGCAGACTGAAGTGTCCATTGTGCAGCTCCGCATTGGGATTTGCTGCCATTTGTTCATGGAATTTTTTTTTTTAAAGAAAGGCAATTTTTAAAGGGGGGGTGTGTGTGCGCCCTTTCTCTCGTGCTGCGGGGAGAGGAGATGAGTTGTGGCGCGCAGAGGTGGGCAGGGGAGTGGGTTTGTCACCATTGCTGTTCCCAGAGTGTCTCGGGCTTCGCACGTCGGGAGGGGATGCGTGTGTTTTCTCATCTCTCCTTGTCGAGCCTGCGGAGGAGATGGGGGAACGTGAAGTCCAGCCTGTGTCTGTAGCGGGGGGAGTAAAAGCCACCGCATGTCTCGGTGGGTGCTCAGGGTGCTGCTCCCAGGGGCTCAGCACCCATCCCACGTGCTGCTCAGCCCAGCCGGCGCGGCACCGGTGGAGAGGAGGGCTGTGGTGTGTCTTTGTCTGATCTCGTGCTGGTGGAAAGAGGTTTTGCTGCTGAGGGAAAGGCTTTGAGGCCGTCCGGGAAAACCTGCTAATGCCGCCGCAGCTGGCACGGGGAGCGTTGTGGTTTTGCAACCGCGTTTCTCAGTTGCGAGCACTTCATCGAGCGCTGCTCTGAGACCCTGTCCCAGCCCCAAGCTGCGGTTTTATGGCTGAGATTACGGTTCCCACAGATGTGCACAGCTGGCTGGGGAGCCCTGGTTGTGTGGCTGGGCTCCGGGCTGTGGTGGGGGGCAGCCCCCCTTATTGGAGCTCGGACAGCCTGCGGCATAAAGGCTGTGGGTTTGAAGGGCTCAGGTTTGCCTGCAGGCTTGAAGGTGGCTTTGTCTACGCAAGCATTGATATTTTTTGTTTTCCTGGTCACTGGGCTTTGGATTTACCGGTTGAACCGTTGGCTGGGTTTTGCTGGTGGCTGTAGGGATGTGGGTGCCCTGGGATCTCCATCCCGTGCTGGCAGTGCCATGACTGCCCCAGGGTGTGAGAGCCAGCTGGGCTTGGGCTTCCGACCCTTCACTGCGTGGTGCAAAGGCTTTGCTTGGATTAAACCTCAAAATTTTAAATACAAACGAGATTGGCTGGTGGAGCATGTCCGGCACTGTTTATTTTGACGTTGAATTTGTCATACAAGGTCTTCGCACTGTTAATTCCCATCTCACAGCGGGCTGCAGTTGCTTGTCTGGCTGGTTGTCAGCCGCAGGTGCAGGGCTCTCTGGGGAGGCGCAGGCGGCCGAGAGGGGGGTCCTGGCCCTTCCATGAGGTGCTTCTGCCAAGAGGACCGGGGCTGATGCGCGTATAAAATCCTGGAGGCTTCAGAGCTGGTGGCAGTAGAGGGGAGAGGCTCTGCCTGTCTGCTTCCCTGCAGAATTGGGAACTGGACCTTTTTCTTACCTACACTGATTTTTTTTTTTTTTTTTTTTTTTTTTTTTGTCAGTGTTCTGCATTTAGTGTTGCTTTGTCATCCCAGGATTGACCTGGGAGCTGACCTAATGTTTGGAGGGAGCCGTGTCTGATGCTCTGTGGGTGGAGATGGAGGCAAAGCGATGGGGTGTCAGTGGTGGGCTGGACCCGGGATGCGAGTGCTGCTTCCCAGAGCTGGGCTGGGGAGAGGGTGAGCACCAAGCACATCACTCTGTTGGGACGTGCACCTGACGTTGCTCTGATGGTCCCACCAGCGACTGCGATCAGTGGGGTGGCTTCCCTCCTCTGCTGAGATCTCTGTGCAAGAGGAGGTGAGAAATCCCAGGGCCATGCTGAAGCACAAAGCCGCAGGCTGGCGAGAGCAGGGTTTTGCACTGGGAAGCATCTTGGTAAGGACATGTGAAACTGTCTTGCACATCATTTCTTGCAGCCTCTGCAGGGTCTCCCTGCTCATCCCCATGTCTTTCTCTCCAGATCTGCTTTGTCAGGGTGGCCGGGGAGATCTTGCTCCTCTCAGTGGGGATGACTGCAGGGGAAGGTTTATTTTCCTTACTCCACAACCCAGGCATCTTTTTCCAAGCAGAGTAAAACACCCAACGGACTCACCCTGTGGAAGAGGAGAGGATGGATCTCTTCCCAGCATGGGACAACTGGAGCACCGGGATCATCCCTTCTGGAGCAGGAGGGATGCAGACGCCGTGTTTGGGGTCCAGGGAGGAGAAAGGGCAAGGAAATGGGATGCGATCCTTCCTCTGCGTGAGGATGGTCTTGGCTTCAAAGCCTGATGGGGAGCAGTTTCTTATAGAGCAGCAATGTGTCGCTGGGAGTGACTGCAGGTGCCATGGCTTGCACAGAAATCGGTCTCCCAGGCTGCCGGGGACTGTCCATCTGCTGCACGCCACCCCGATGGCCCACCCACAGCCCTGGGTGCAGCCTGGCACCCCATAGGAGAGGCTGCCCCCACCCCAGGGGTGACTCTAGGAGGTTCAAAAGCCACTTTTCTCCCCATGTGGTTTGATTTTCTTTTTTTTTTTTTTCTAAAGCTTGCACTTTAGAAGCACATCACCTCCATCCCTTATCATTTCTAGATAGATCAAATCACATTGAATAAATCTGCAGAGTGGTGAAAGTAAAAGATCATTCTGCAGAGATAGCGTCGGGGTGAAAACTGAGGGCTTGGTCCTTGGCTATTGCTGGGTGCTCAGCTGTCTGCTGCGATGCTCTGCAGGATCTCAGGCCCTCGGGAAGCAAATTCCTCATGTGTTGCCTGCTAGGTTTAGGCAAGCAGGTCTGGAAGGTGAGGAGCAGCGCAGCAGCTCCCAGCAGCAGGAGGGAGGTGGGTTGTGACTGAGCTGATGCTCAGCCCTGTCTCGTGCTCCATTCCTGCCCTTTTCGTAGGAGAAATGATATTTCTGGCAAGCTTTGGGTAGCTCCTGCTTCCTCTCCCAGCTCTCTCTTCCAAGTGGCATGCGGTGCTTTGCACTGATGGGTATCTCTTGCTGCCTGCCCCAGCTGCTGTTGCACACCAGCTTCATAGCATCTAAATGTGCATATTTGTGGTAGGGCAGAAGACACCTAAGATGCAGCAGAAGGGTGGCCGGGAAGGGGCCCCGAGCCTCCTCGGCAGCAGCAGCCTCTGCAGGACCCCCCCGTGGTAGGTTTGGTGTTTGATGTAAAGTGTAATGGCATTAGTGCCCGCGTGGGAACTTGAGGTCCTTCATTTTGGTGTGGTGTTCACTGGGGGGACCTTCTGTGAACCCCCAGGTACCGGTGTTACCCCGTGCTCCGCCCTGGCCGAGGTGCAGACAGAAGCGAGCAGTTTCCCATCACTCGGTGCGTTTGTTTTGCATATATTAAAGCCGTTGTTTTTCCTTCCCCGCTACCTATTGGAGTGGTCTGTGCTGCTCCAACTGCTCTCGGTCCCTCAGCCTCTCGTTTCCACTGGCCCTTCCCTCTGCCCACCCTCCCTCGCTTCTCCTCCCTCGTTTCTCCCCTTTGCTGTCCTCCATGCAGCTGCCGCTTCCCACTCGGTGGCGGAGAGGCTTTGCCGGAGGAGGGAGAGGTGCAGGCTGGCGTTCCCGTGTCCGGGAGTAAATGGGAGAGGTGCCGCTGGGCTGCCTGGATGTGTGGTGGCAGCAAGGAGGTGGCAGGTCCTGGCTTTACCCGTCCCCTCCTTCCTTTCAGTGCAAAGGAGGGAGAGCGGCATCTAGACCAGACCGAATTCTGGGTCTCCCCGTATTGCGTTTGGAGACTCTTTGTTGTTCATTTGTTGCTGATTTGTATATTCATGATTAAACCCACAGCTGTCCAGTGCCTGGAGGATTTGGAATGAATTAGAATGACAAGAGACATGGTCTTTACAAATAAAGTAATCATTTTTCCCTGCACTTAGCATTCAGCCTCTTTCAAAGGTTCTCTGTGTGACGCAGATTTGCTGCACTTTCATGCCGGGACTGCGGGGAGATGTCTGGATCTTGCAGTCCTCTTTATTTCTGTGGCAGACGTGGGTGTGATGATGTGGGAGGAAGGGGCAGTGTGTTAAATGCTCTGATAGTTTTTAATGGTGTCAAAGTCTGCCATTTAAATTGGGACTTTCATGCTAGAGAAGAATTGAAAGGGGAAGATGGGCGTGAAAATCGATGCCGTGGGCCTCCGTTCCTCTGCAGCGTCCCTGTCGCAGTGCTTGTTGATCAACCTCCCTCCCCCTGGTCCCGCTTCCCCTCCCGCTGGAGCTTAATCCTCTGCTGATGGCATCCCTGCGTTGCCATGGAAATTGCCATCCGCCTGGTCTGGCGCTTCACCTCTGCCTGGTGTGGAGGGCTGGAGCTGGATCCGCTGGTGGTGAGCCCAGCTGGGGAGGTGGCACCGTTCCTGCTGGGTCGGTGGTCAGCACCGTGGTGGCTGGAGGTCAACGCATGCCCTGCAGCAGCAGGGGTCTGGGACATGGGTGGCATCCGCGGTCTGCCCGTGTAGCATGTTATAGTTGTGGCTTTGACTTTTTATTGTGCATTTGAGGTTTATCAGTCATAAGAAGTGGTGGCCTGTGCTGTCGATGGAAATGTGGGTGCTCTGGGACCTGAAGGTCTCTCCCTGGCCACTGGGGCCTGGGTTCCATGACCAAGCAGTCCCGCCAGCTCGTGTTCCCAGGAATTGTACCCTACATCCACACTACTCTTACCCTCGTATGGAGTTCTTTTGGTACACGATTCCACAACTCATCGTAATGCTTCCTGAAGTGACTGCAACTTTTGCTCCTCACCTTCCTGGAGTCCAAGAGACCAGTGTGAGATATTTGCCCATCAGAATCTCTGGAGATGCCTGGGACTTCTCCCGTGGGCACTGTGCTGGCTCCTGGTCCCTTCCTGAGGACAGTGATGGGAATGGCTGCTGGACTCTCTTGGCATGGCAAGAAGGGATGGGAGCAATGGCAAGAGGGTAGTCGTAACTCAGGATGGGCCGTGGCCCAAGGTTGTGTGAGAACCGTGTCCCCAGGGTTGTGGGACCTGCCTGGCTAAGGGAGGGATGGGAGCAGCTTTGGGAAGCAGAGGAGCGGGGCTGAGATGGGCTTACGCTTAACGTAAAAGAAGCAATGAGCAAAGCCGTAAGTGTCTAGACTGGGTATTCCCTTGAGCTGAGGCTTACACGAATGATGGCTGTCCTCTGGTCCAGAATATAGGCATGGTCGAATTGGGGATCAGGTTGTGATGAGGACCATGGTGAGCAGCAGCTGTGTGCTCTCAGGAAGGATGGAGGGGTGTCTCTGCAGAGAGGAGGAGGAGCTGTCTCTACCACCTGCAAACATTAATCCGCATGACGTTGCAGAGGGCAGGCAGGCTGCCATCGGATCCGAGCAGGTTGGTTGGTAGCTGTGACCTTGTTGGATGTTTTTCATAAGCTCCACCAAGGAACTTTGAACCTCCATGTAACTCCATTGTGAAAGGAAGGCTTGATGGGTGGTGGTGGGATTTCTGAGGGTCCTGCTCTCTGGGGATCGCAGTGTCCTGGGATCTCTTCAGGGTGACACATAACCCTCCTGTGCTGCCCAGTGGTGGCAGGGAGCTCTTGGTCACGTCTTGCAGGAGGCTGGTGGTCAAGCCCAGAGGCCAGGGCAAGGGCAGCCCTTTTGTAAATGACACTTAAGGGGCACTGTTATGGCGCTGGCACGTGGCAGATACATGGTGCAGCTGTGTCCTTGGGCGGAAGGAGATCCAGTGAATCATGATCTTGCTAGAGGAGCTGCTTGGTGGCACGTAGGGTGCCAAAGCTGCTCCTGCAGCACTAGGGAGGCACAAAAGGCGAAGGAGATGAACTAGTTAAAATTAAAAACACTGCATGTGAGAGTCCTGGCTGGAGTGTGAGAGAAGAGCTTCCTCCTCAGACACTTTCTTAATTGTGATTTTCAAAACCCACTCTCATTGCATGAATCATTACAGGTGAAGGTGGCTGCTCAGCTCTGGGTGAAAGCTGAGGGTGCTGCACCACCAGCCAGCTGAGCATCAGACGGCATCTCGTATTAAATGCAATGTTTGGGTACAGCAATCAGAGGTTTCAACCCATGCTGATAAGTCTTAAATGTCTTCTGATAGTTGGCGCGTCTCAAAAATCCCTCTTGTTGTCCAGGCCTTGGTCTAGCAAACCGCAGCAATGGGCTGTTGGTCGGGATGTTGTTGGGTTGGACTGTATGATCTTAAAGGCCCCTTCCAACCCAGATGATTCTATGATTCTATGCACTCTGATGCCAGATCGTGCCGCTGGCCTCAGCTTTGCCCCGTCAGCTTTTTGGGGTTGGCTCCACTAGCATCGGCCTTGCGTGGGGCAGGATGGGAGGCAGCGCATCATAAGGAATGCTGCGTCTCGAGGAACAGGTCGGTGGCTCCCGTGGTTTCCCCTGTAGGAAAAACCTCCTCCATTTGCTTGATCTGATTATAAAGCAAAAATGGACTGGGCGGTATGGGTAAGCTGGAAGTGGCGTAGTAGGTAGGACAACCTGGAAAGTGGGTTTGTTTCTGTGTCTTGTAATTGAAAAGCCAAACAGATGATGGGGGTGCGTTCATCCACCTGATTTAAATGAAGTCATAAAACATCAACATTTCCCAATAAAAAAAACTGTTGACAAAGTAGCTGCTAAGCTCCCAGAAGCAAAAATACTCTTTGAATTAAACACAGGGCATGCGTTTTGGCAAAAGCGAGCTGAGTAAGCCTCACAGATCATTTTGTCTTTCCCTTTAAATACCGCATTTGGAAGATAAGAAAGTAGAAGGAATGTTATTTGATAGTAGGTCTGTTTCTGGCAGGGGAAACACATGGGGGCCACGTGGTCGTTTGCCGTGCCTGGCGTGTTGCGTACGTGTTGGAAAGACGCGTGGTTGGGAGGGCTGACGTGTTGCTGTGGGCTGGGCAGTGGTGAGTCTCTGCAGTCCCTTTTTTAAGAAGCACGTGCGTTGTCATTAGAGGCTGGCTCGGTAAGCTGTAAACAGAGCAAAGTTTGCTTAATTGCCAATCCAGATGAGATAAAATAGTTTTATGGAGATTTATGGGGATAATAAACTATTCGGGGAAATTTATGACACGTCTAGCTGTGATCAGTGAACCCTTAAAGGGTTTATTGGGATATTGTCTGCCATGGACAAGTTGTGTATGGTGTTGGAGCGGTTGGACCTGTGCTGTTGGCGTAAAATATTTCCATTTAAGCTATTTATTTGCCAGCTGATGCCTCTTCCCGGAGGCTCTCCATAAATGAGCCCGGCAGGAACTGCACCCTGTGCGCGGGGAGAGGGCTGGTGGTCGGTAGCCTCCTAATTTTCATCCAAACAAGAGAGAGAGAAGCAGCTGAGGGAGATCAGCTGCAGGAACCCGCTGCAGAGCACCTTGTGCGGTACAAGGCTGGGGCATCTTCTGGTGTTTGTGAGCTTAAAATTGGGATAAACTGAATTTATGTGCCCAAACCATTGACCTCAGGGTTTCTGATTGTCCAGATGTGCACCCGCCTTCCTGCCAGCGACTGAGTAATACCACAAATATAGCCCTGCCCTGGAAAAAAAAAAGGAAAGAGGTGGAAAATGTGGAGATTGGTGAAGGTGAGCATTGTTATGGGGAGGACCTTGAAGTGAGCATCTCCTGCTGTGTCCAGCTGTAACAAACAAGCTTGGATTCTCCACGTAGGGACCTGGACTCATATTGCACAATTTATACGGGATCTGAGAGTGCAAGATGGAAAACCACTGACCTTAACAAGTATGAGATGAGTAATGTGCGTGCCTGTGGGAGAAATCCCAAGTCCCCTATTACTTTCAGAAAAGTACCACCAAGGTATTAAGACTTTGTATAGACTTTGTCTGCTTCAATGGTCTCAGAAATGTTGAGGTAAAAGCAGGCTGCTTTGGGGTTTTAGGCTGGTTGTGGGTAGAAGCAGCTGATTCACAGTTAACTTAAATGACCACAGAAAATACCAAAATCTTGCGGTCATAAACAGCGTCTCTACTTCACTAACTCTAAAGCGTGTTTTCCTTTGTAGGTAGCCTCTTCCAAAGGCTTAAAAATGCAAGTTAATCCTTTTTTGTATAATATCCGTACGGTGTGTCCCGTTACGACCAGGCAGCGCGTGAGGGGAAGGACGGAGCTGCCTGGGCTTTCTGCAGGAACTAGAGTGATGTTGAACGCCGCAGGGTCTGTCCAGCCCCGCCGTGTCCCCTGGGTGGGGGTCCTTTGCAAAGCCCTTTGCAAAGTTGGTTAAAAAGCCGAGTAAATAACCTGTCTCCTTTGCCCTCATTAATTGTGGTCAGGGACAATCATGCAGGCAGAGGCAGCTTCTTCCTCCCCAGCCAATTTTGCCCTCCTTTACCCCTCTGCCACCCCGAGCAGTGTTTCAGGGTGCTGCGTTGTGCAGAGGTGGCTTTGGGATGGGTCTTTGCCCTGAGGTTGTCCCAGCTCCCTCCTCGCTGCCCACCAGCACAGCAAAGTCTAGGTGGGACCTCCAGGCTCTGCTGCAGCCTGGCCACGTAAGCTCTCGCCTTCCTCATCTGTGTTTCATACCCCAACGAGCATTAAGTGTAATTAATTGCAGTGATTGTTGCCTGCAGCTGGAGGAGTTTAGGGGGATGGTGTGTTCCTTTCCATCTCTTGCTGTCAGGCTGTGTGGAACAGAAGAGAGCTGGGAAGGGAGGACAGCACGGGAGCTCTTTCCCCTGTCCTCGAACTCAGCATTTGAGTCGTTACCCAAATGCAGAGCACGTGCACCAGCCATGGAGTGGGACTTAATTTCCAGTTGTGCTCCCAGTCCTCTAACGCAGGTGTGTGCTCTCCAGGTCTCTCGACACCATTTCAGCAAATTTTTCTTTATGCACGTGCTTAATGTCTCAGGAAACCTTTTTCCTCCTCTCTGGGAC
The DNA here is from genome assembly GCA_008711295.1 of Anarhynchus alexandrinus. Lineage (NCBI taxonomy): Eukaryota > Metazoa > Chordata > Aves > Charadriiformes > Charadriidae > Anarhynchus > Anarhynchus alexandrinus. The sequence continues at coordinate 374,984 of VUYV01000368.1, read as the reverse complement.
TTTTCAAGCAACTGAAAGCAAGGCAAAGGGGGGGCTTCATGCCCTGATGTCCCCAAATCGGGGCAGTAACTTTACATCATGTCATCATTTCAGCAAGAGGGGGGTTTGCGTGGATGGGTCTGTCCCCCTTGCACCCGCTGCCTGCCCAGGGCTCAGCTCGCTGCCTGGCAGCAATAGCCCCTTTGATGCTGCCTTCCCACCGCCTCTCGCTTGGACTCTGCTCTGACACGCTGCTGCTGTTTAGAGTCACAGAGTCGCATAGGTTGGAAGGGACCTTTAAGATCATTGAGTCCAACCATCAACCTAACACTGCCAAACCCACCACTAACCCATGTCCCTCAGCACCACGTCTGCCCGTCTTTTAAATCCCTCCAGGGATGGTGACTCCACCACTGCCCTGGGCAGCCTGTTCCAGTGCTTGACAACCCTTTCCATGAAGAAATTTTTCCTAATATCCATCGTAAACATCCCCTGGTGCAACTTCAACGAGGCTGTTTCCTCCTGTCCTATCGCCTGTTCCTCGGGATAAGAGACCGACCCCCCCTCCCTACCCCCTCCTTTCAGGGAGCTGTAGACAGCGAGGTCTCCCCTCAGCCTCCTCTTCTCCAGGCTGAACACCCCCAGGTCCCTCAGCCGCTCCTCATGAGAGGTGTGCTCCAGACCCCTCACCAGCTCCATTGCCCTTCTCTGGACGCACTCCAACACCTCCATGTCTTTCTTGTTATGGGGGGGCCCAAAACTGAACACAGCACTCGAGGTGGGGCCTCACCAGTGCCAAGTACAGGGGGACAATCACTGCCCCGGTCCTGCTGGCCACACTATTGCTGATACAGGCCAGGGTGCCATTGGTCTTTTTGTCCACCTGGGTACAATGCTGGCTTATATTCTGCTGGCTGTCCACCAGCATCCCCAGGTCCTTCTCTGTTGAGCAGCTTTGCAGCCACTGTGCCCCAAGCCTGTAGCATCCATGAGGTTGGTGTGACCCAAGTGCAGGATCCGGCACTTGGCCTTGTTGAACCTCACACCATTGGCCTCGGCCCATCGATGCAGCCTGTCCAGATCTCTCTGTAGAGCCTTTCGACCCACCAGCGGATCAACACTCCTGCCCAACTTGGTGTCATCTGCGAACTTACTGAGGGTGCACTCGATCCCCTCCTCCAGGTCATTGATAGAGATATTAAAGAGAACTGGCCCCAGCACCGAGCCCTGGGGGACACCACTTGTGACTGGCCGCCAACTGGGTTGAACTCCATTCACCCCCACTCTCTGGGCACGGCCAATCCAGCCAGTTTTTTACCTAGTGAAGAATACACCCATCCAAGCCAGGAGCAGCCAGTTTCTCCAGGAGAATGTTTGCTTGCTGATCTGTGGCTCTGCAAAATTCCCGGTCCCTGCTCCAAGAAGGATGGCTGTTTTGCTTTCAAGGTGAATAAGATATCTTCGCTTTTCTTCTCTACCAAGCAAGCACAAAATCAATTTACGTGAGAAATTTTTCCCTGTAGCTTTGTGTGCTTGGTCTCGATTGGTGGTGTGAAAACCGCCTGGAGGTGGAAACGGCGCTTGTACGAGCACAGCAGGCTGCTGGGATGGAGCCGCATCTCCGCGGCAGGCAGGGCTGGGTCAGGATGCTCTGCTCCAGGGGATAGTCCAGTGTGCAGCCGGGACACGGGCACCGGCCAAGGGAGATGCTGGAGCTGAAGGAGCTGGCTGGAAAGACACTGGGAGCACTGGGGCCAGCAGGCCTGATTTTACTTTGAGCTCTGTGGGTTTTTTTGTTTTTTTTTGTTTTTTTTATGAACTTGGCTTGTAAGAGGATTTTCTCTGTGCAATAAACAAGGATTGTGTGAGATGCCTCATATCTGGTGGTCTCTGCAGAGGGTTCAGTGTGTGCCTTGTAAGGGAACGTGGTGGTGGTTTGCTTTCCTCGTGTCGTCACGTCTTCCTTCAATTATGGGATAAATATTAATACCACAGCCACCCACTAAACAGGCGCTGCCTGCCATGTCTTATCGTCCCGTCCCCGGGCTGTTGGAACAACTTTACAACACCCTGAAGTTTAAAACAAGCACACGTGAAAACCAGTCCCTCTGGATATATTAGAGCTGACCAGCAAATGTGCATTTCATTACCTAAAATATGCTGGTAGACCCAGAAGAGCGACTGAGCCAAAGGGAAGTGGACCTGGAAAAGGCTTTGGTACTAGATAAAATAGGAAAAGTTGTTTTGTTTTGGCTTTCTTTTTTTTTTCCACCCCTCCCCTTTCTCTTCTTGGTTTCTCCTGCTATGAATTCCTGGTTAAAGACTTGCATTTCTGAGGGAAACCCGGGTGCCAAGCTGGGAGATGTGTTGCGCAGCGCAGGCACAGAAACGGGAGCAGGAGCGACCCAGCAGACAGTCAGAAGAACGTTGTGTGTTTGATTTTTATTTATGTATTTTTTGTTAAAGGCGTCGGTGCTTGGATCCAAGTACCTGGAATGGATGGGTGCTTGGTGTCATCACCCCACGTGGTTCAGAGCCCTGCCAAGGTCCTGCAGTGGTAGCAGAGCTTTTGCTGGGCTGATGTCCTGGGGGCACGTGGACAAGGGTGTTCTTCCTCCCGTTGGGGTGGTGGGCACAGAAGGGCAGGGACGACGGGGCTGAGTGGACCCTGCATGGTTGGGGACCACAGGGCTTAGCGCTGCCTGGGTCTGGCTTGTCCGCCACTAGGAGTCCACCGTTGGCACCTCTGTACATGCATGATCGGCAGAAACGGCTTCAAGGTCAGCCCTGTCCATGCAGACATATCTCAGATGAGGGTTGGTAACACCCAACCCTCCATTTATACTGCTCGGTACAAATTACAGACATCAGGGCTCTCCTTTCATCCCTTCTTGGTGGGCTTGGCAGGAGAAGTGCTTGTCTTTTCCAGTGGGATTTTGAAGGCGTCCGTCAGTTTGCAGTGTTGATGATATCTTCTGGTGCTTGGAAGGATTTTGTCATCTGGGGCCAAGCCGTGCAGTACAAGGATCCTGTGTTGGCCCTGCTGTGCCGGGGAGGCTGGGGCAGAGCTGATTTCCACGGGCTTCGAAGAGCCGCGCAGCGAAGAGGTGTGTAAAGAGTTATCTTCTCTTTTTTTGAGAAATGTTTTGCTGTTGGATGACTGGTTCGTTGTTAATGTGGAGCAATGATTTTTATTCAGCAACATCCACATATCCCGCTGCTTCCCCTCCAAGAAAAACACGGCAAGCTGTCTCACCAGTTCCACCAGACTGGTCTCACGGAGCAAAACCTGGCTGGTAGCTCCATGCAGGGAGTGTTTTTGCATATGAGAAGATGAGTCACCATCGGTTGCTTGGTCAATAGTAACTGTGTGCATTTTCTCTGGTTTTGGACAGTTTAAAAGAGGTGTGCCAACTCTGCCCCCCTTTTTAGGTGAAAAAAGAGGTGGGGAACCCATACTTGATCAAATTAAAAGTTCTGCCATTCCAGGTAATATTAAAGAATGGTAGGGGTCGCACTTGTAAGCTCTAAAGTCAGTTCTTCATCAACCACTCGATGGACATCTCTCTGCCTTCTGTCGCCAGTTCCTGGGGCTCTTTGTTGTCATCACCGCAGTGTCCACACCAGATACTTCACATTTTGTATTTAAGATACCCTCTTACAATTTTATCTTCCAGGCTAAAAAGGAATAGTGTAAGCTGGATGTTAGTCTTGAAGGAAAAATGGTTTTGCTCTGTTAACAGCTGTGGTGGAGTGCTTGTACCATGGGCTGGGGAAGCAGCAGCTCCCTCCGTCCCCCCTCCTTCACCAGGATTTGCAGTGATGCTGACAGCCTCAAGTGAAATTGGTGGTTGGGTTTACATCTTCTTTTACCGAAGGGCAAACTCTCTGAAGTGACAAAGGATGTGCTAAGCTGAGTAGGTCCCTGCAGATGGGGTGTCCCCTGCGTTACAGGGCAAGGTGGGTTTAGGTCGTGATTAGGGAAATGAGGACAGGCTGAGAGAGTTGGGGGGGTTCAGCCTGGGGAAGAGAAGGCTCTGTGAAACCTTATTGCAGCCTTAAGTACTTCAAGGGGGCTTATAAGAAAGATGGGGATGGACTTTTAGCAGGACCTGCTGTGATAGGACAAAGGGGTAATGGCTTTAAACTAAAAGAGAGGAGGTTCAGACTGGATATAAGGAAGAAATTTCTTATGCTGAGTGTGGTGAGACACTGGCTCAGGTTGCCCAGAGAGGTGGGAGATGCCCCATCCCTGGAAACATCCCAGGTCAGGTTGGACGGGACTCTGAGCAACCTGCTCTAGTTGAAGATGTCCCTGCTCATGGCAGGGTGTTGGGCTAGATGGCCTTTAAAGGTCCCTTCAACCCAAACTATTCCACGATGAAAACCTGCAGACAAGGGTGGTACCGGGGGAAGTAACATGCGAGGGCTTCAGGAGAGGCAAAACTAAAGCCCCCACTGTGAGTGTGTGTGTGCATGATGGAGGGGTGCAAACAAGCAAGTCAAGTGTCCCCATCCCTTCCCGTCCCTGTGAGCCTGTTCCTTCCCGTCCCTTCCCGAGCCTGTTCCCGGGCTCCTGGTGCCAGCCTCCCCACTGGCAGTTTCACTGCCCCATCATTTAATGGAAGTGTGGGGAGAAGCCTGACCCATATCGGCAGTCTCCCAGGTTGTGCTTGGCATGCTTGACCCTTCCTCGTCCTTTCTCTGTGCCACCTGATGCGTGGTGCTGGCCATGAGAGGACCTCCTGTCCCCCATGGGCAGGGTGTTCTGCGTGCGTCGGGGCTTCATGTTTGAAGAGAAGGGTGTTGGGGGCTTTGTTCATGGTGATTAATGCTCCCATCTGGACTCTCTGGATTACTTTGTGCATGTTTCTTCTGGGACCAGGAAGAACAAGGGCTTGGCCCAGCTGCCCTCCATGAGCTGGAAGGGCTGTCCTGCCTCGCTGCCGCTTGGCTGACCGAGTGGTTCCCCCCACAGGGCATGGTGTGAGCTGGGGGGGCTCACTCTGCCCTCGAGCCCCTCTCCCCTGCGGAGAGGTACCCTGTGTGTGGGGTTCCCTGTGCAGCCCCCCAACTCTGCCAGCCCCCTGCCAGGGCTTGGCCATGGGGGCCGGGGAGGGCTGTAGGGATGGAGGTAGCGCGTCCTTTCTTCCCCCTTTTTCCTCTTAATTTCTCTATGGTCTTCTCCAACAGCATCAGGACACTACCAGGCTCGGCTGGGGGTGATGCTGGGGGGTTCATGGTGTACGCAGGGTTTGAGCAACCCCCCAGCTGAAACACAGCGGGTTTGGGGGTTGCTTGCGCTGTTCCCCAATCTCAGCTGCCAGTGCCCGGTCTGGGAGAGGTTGGCGGTTGTGCAGTCCTGGTTGGCAGGAGGTGGCGTGTCTTTGTCTGGGGTAGGACAGCAATCTAGTGCCAACTCAGGGGCCCTGGGAAAATAGTGAACGTCAATCTCTGAACTGCTGGTGGAACAGCCCAGTTCTCAGCCCTTTCTTGGCATGGAGAGATGGCATCGCATCATCCTCGCATGGCCGGTTGTGTCACCATGTCAGTGACAAATTAGTGGTGCCAGCTTGAAAGCAGATGTTTTGCTTTCACCTCCTGTGAGGTGAGGGTCCTGGTGCCTTTCTGCTGTTGAGATCTTCAAGAACTTTAGGGATGTAACCCAGGAGAGAACATCTTGCCACACCGTTGGCTGCAGGTTGAGTAAGGTGAAGGGGGAATGGGTTTTGGAGGGGGAGTGGACAGCGGGAAGGGTCACGAGAAGATGAGCTGCAATAGTGAAGGTTTAAGGGAAAATGAAGAAGTCTTTGGGGAGAGCTGCTGACATTTAAGTAGCAGATGTCAAGAAAAAACTTTCCCCAGGGGCAGATTATGCTGTAAATGCTACTTCAGGTCTGCCTGGACCCTGGGTGTGAAAGAGCCAGTGCTTTTGGCCACTGCGTGGGAATGCTGAACCAGGTGGGTGGGCATCCCGTGTCGTTCTGTCCTGGGGATTCTGGATGTCTCCTTTCTGGGGAGGCATTTGCTTTGAAGATCCAGTAGAATAAGTTGCATCTATGCCATTGCGTTCCCCCCCCACATCCCCCTTTGAAGTGCATGTGCCCTTGCTGCCGATCCCTGGGCAGCCTGTTCCAGTGCTTGACAAGCCTTTTGGTGAAGAAAGTTTTCCTAATATCCACCCTAAACCTCCCCTGGCACAACTTGAGGCTGTTTCCTCCTGTCCTATCGCCTGTTCCTTGGGAGAAGAGACCGACCCCCCCTCNCTCGCTACACCCTCCTTCCAGGGAGCTGTAGAGAGCGAGAAGGTCTCCCCTCAGCCTCCTTTTCTCCAGGCTGAACAACCCCAGGTTCCTCAGCTGCTCCTCATGAGACTTGTGCTCCAGACCCCTCACCAGCTCTGTTGCCCTTCTCTGGACGCACTCCAGCACCTCCAGAACAGCCCTTTCCTGTTATGAGAGTAAGGCTTTCTATAGAGAGGAGAGAGACAGGCTAGTTAAACCTCTGAGCCTCTTGTGACGTGCAGTTGGCATGCAGCCCGTGCAGGATGGGCCCCGGTCTTCACCAGCATCTGAGGGATGCCTGGTGGTGTGGGCTGGTGGGAGAAGGCTTGCTGAGCTGAATCATAGAAGAGTTTGGGTTGGAAGGGACCTTAAAGATCATGGCAGGGACATGATCATGCCCTGGGCAGGGACACCTCCCACCAGCCCAGGTTGCTCAGAGCTCTGTCCAACCTGGCCTTGCACACCTCCAGGGATGGGGCAGCCACAGCTTCTCTGGGCAACCTGTGCCAGGGACTCACCACCCTCAGAGTGAAAAACTTCTTCATAATATCTCATCTAAATCTCCCTTCGTCCAGTGTGAAGCCATTCCCCCTCATCCTATCCCTACATGCCCTTGTAAGAAGTCCCTCCCCGGCTCTCCTGGAGCCCCTTTAGGCACTGGAAGGGGCTCTGAGGTCTCCCCGGAGCCTTCTCTTCTCCAGGCTGAGCCCCCCCGCCTCTCCCAGCCTGTCCTCCCAGCAGAGGGGCTCCAGCCCTCGCAGCATCTCCGGGGCCTCCTCTGGCCCTGCTCCAACAGGTCCATGTCTTTCCTCTGTTGGGGGCTCCAGAGCTGGAGGCAGTGCTCCAGGTGGGGTCTCACCAGAGCAGAATAGAGGGGAAAGACTTTTTAGATCTTATTTTGAGGTTCCACATGGCTGCTGAAAATGGTCTGAGCCAAACACTAGTTAGCTGTGTGTGAAAAAACACACCAGTACATTTTCAGTTGCGTGAGTGGGATGTATTTGATTTGCTCTGTTTTCATTTGTCGGCTTTGGACGGACACGCTGCTCATCTGTGCCGAAGCTGCCTGCTGCAGGTGGGCTTTAGCTGCCGTGGCTGAGAACTGGGCCGCTGCTGTTGCGCACATATCAGCACAAGCGACAATAAATTGTTTTGCGGCGGGCTGCGAAGGGTCCCCAATTTGGCTCTGGCTGCGTTTGTTAAAATGAATGAGTCATAATCCAGGATGCAAAATTCCTGATGAATGGCTTTTTCTTGTCCACCTGCAGGATGCAATAAGGTGGTGATGTGCACACGTTAGCAGGTTTCTTTATTCAAAATGAATTAATTTGACTCATAATTTATGTCTCAACCTAAAACCTCCGAACTTCNGAATTAATTTGACTCATAATTTATGTCTCAGTATATACCTCAACCTAAAACCTCCGAACTTTTGAATTCAGCGATGTGCACCCTGGTGCAGGCATCAATGATGTCGGTTTTGGGTGGTCCCGCGTGCGTCTGGCCGTGGCTCGGTCTGGCTCGGCCGGTCCCCGAGCTGCACCGGGGGCTTTGCCTGTGTCAGCAGGAGGTGCTGTGCTCTTTCTTTTGCTCGTAGAATTTTAGAATTTCAAGTGCGGGGGTGTTCAGAAGCAGAATTTACTGTTATTTTTTTCCTGTCTGTGGAGCAGTTGTGCCAAACATATTGGTTGGAAGCGGGAGGAAGAGGGAGCCTGGGTTACTTCCCTGAATTAACGCTTAGGTGGAGGGCAGAGCCTGGGGGTGGAGGATGCCCTGCTCCCTCTTCTGTGGTGGAGCAAAGGAGCTTCACAGAGAAGTGGTGGGACTGAGGGAAGGAGGAGTCCGACGGCCTCTGAGGCTCAGCGAGGGTCCCCAGCCAGCGCTTGGGGCTGGAGGCACTGGTGCCGCAGGCTCAGGTCGAGGACCAGGCACCGCGTCGAGGCAGTTGGTGGAGTTTTTTCGAATGACTTGTGCTGCAGTGATGGGAAGAGGTTCTGGTAGCCCTGGATTGCTGGTGGAAGCCCTTGCCATGATTTCGGACATGTTGTACCTGTTTCTTCCTTTGCTACCTTCGCTCCGGTCGTGCTGGGACCAACCTGCACCGTGCGGGCAGAGCCTCCGCGGGTGATTTTCTGTGGCCTTTTACCCTTTTCCCACGTGGACGGGTAGAAAGGGAAAGGTTTAACCCACTAAACCAGTCTGTGCAACACAGTCCTTTCTTCTCTTTCTCTCTTTGACTGTCCTTCAGCCCTCCAGTGAATACCGTCCATCTGCCAGCCCCTTCCAGGGCACTGGGCTGGTCCGTGCGCTGGGAGGAAGATGCCTGTGTTGGAGGAACAACGCTGTTTTCTTTCCTGCACTCCTGCAGCAGCGGGTCTCTCCCTATGGGTCTGTCCCCCATATACTGCTGGTTTTACTGGAAAGGTATTTTAGAAGGAGCACAGAATGTTCCTGTGCTGGGGCACTGACCTCATCTTTCTCAAAGGGGTGGGATGAGCGTCATGGCAAAGGGTTAGACTTGCTGAGGGCAAAAGGTCCTCTCCTGCTTGACCCAGAGGTCTCGGAAGCCCAGCTGTGAGGCTCCTGTGCCTCCTGAGCTCGCAGCAAGGCTGTTGGCATCCTGCTTCTGCCAGTGGCAGTATGCACACACAGGCAGGTGAAGGACTTGCAGCAGACGTGATTTTTTGGAAGCTGGATTCTCCTTTGAGGATAGCAGCACAGATTTTGCCGACTTCCATAACACGGTGCATGGAGAAGCATGCACGCTGTGCCTGGGTAACCGAGGAACAGCCCGTGGTAACCCCCTGTGCCAGCTGGGAGCAGTAGCCACGTACCAGTGTCTGCTGAGACACATGGCTTTGTACGTTTTAGCTGAGGAGCCCACGGTAATTGAGTCTCTCAGTGCTCAAGCCAGGTCACTGCTAATGTTATTCAATAGATGAAATCCACAATGACTAACAGACTTTCCTAATTTTGCACCCAGATGGTGACAGATAGGGCTTTGTAATAAAAGTTCAGCAGGTTTTTTTTTTATCATGGGATGCTCAGAAGGGCTGTTTTCTTAGAATCATGGAATGGTTTGGGTTGGAAGGGACCTTGAAGATCATCCAGTCCCACCCCCCTGCCCTGGGCAGGGACACCTCCCACCAGCCCAGGCTGCTCCAAGCCCCGTCCAACCTGGCCTTGAACACCTCCAGGGATGGGGCATTTACAACTTCCCTGGGCAACCTGCGCCAGGGGCTCACCGCCCTCAGTGTGAAAAACGTCTTCATAATACCTAATCTAAATCTCCCCTCTTCCACTTTGAAGCCATTCCCCCTCATCCTATCCCTACATGCCCTTGTAAAAAGTCTCTCCCCTGCTCTCCTTTAGGGACTGTAAGGCCGCAATAAGGTCTCCCCGGAGCCTTCTCTTCTCCAGGCTGAACCCCCCCACCTCTCCCAGCCTGTCCTCCCAGCAGAGGGGCTCCAGCCCTCGCAGCATCTCCGGGGCTTCCTCTGGCCCTGCTCCAACAGGTCCGTGTCTTTCCTATGTTGGGGGCTCCAGAGCTGGATGCTTTTAATGAACTACCTGTCTGCACATGGGAAGCAGCGTAGCCCGTGGGCTTGGGGAGGGCTCCTGAAGCCCAGGGGACACACTAGAAGCAATACCTGAATTTGCAGGTGCACTTAAACCCAATTCCAACACTGATACCAAGAGGCATTTTGAAGGAGAGGGCTGGGCAGGGGATCAGGCTCAGGACACTGGTCCCATGGACCATGTATGGCCCTGGTCTACACCGTACCCTGCAGGTGTGATCTGCCTGCATCGTCCCCATTCTCTTCTCCCCAGTCCCATATAATTTTAGTTATTTTCTATAAGAAATGAAGTGCCCTACTTTAGATACGTCCCAAATCTCCTGTTGGGATTAGGAGCCTGCGGTTCCTCTTATGAAAGTAGAAGGGATGTAATTTTCCATGGGCTGAACCACAAAATCTCTGTCCCTGCGTGCGGTGGTGTCTCAGCAATCTCTCCCTGCATCTCTCTCCTTCTTGTGTTTTAACGCTTTTGCTTCCCGTCTGCATCTCCTGCCCTCTGCTCCTCCTTGCGCTGGGTGGAGAAAATGAACCTGTAGGTGCAACCCCAGCAAGGAAAGGTTGTTTGGGGGTTTCCCCCAATACAATTGGGGGTGGAGGGTGCCCTGTTACAGTCGCACAAGCTGGGGCAGGATAGAGAAGGGGTTTCTTCAAGGGATACCCATGGCAAAGACCAGTCTGGAGCCTCTGTCCCCTGGGCTGTGCTGCCCAGATGTTGTCATCCCTCACGGCGGGGGCGGGGGACACGTGAGCTCAATCTTTTGCCCGAGACCACATGTACAGAGAGACCAGACTCAAAGTCTCCAGGTGCTCTGGGTCCCAGTTTGACTCACCAGTCTGTGCTGCCTGGGGGTGGTTCCCTCTGTGAATATATAGTGCTTTTAATTAATCATCCTCCCGTAGAAACTGTGTATGTAGCCGCTTGTGTTTGAGTGTGTGAGCGGGGTAGCTGTGTCTCCGTGGGTGTGTGACCCTACATAAATATCTGTCTATAAATAAATAAACAGATAAAGGGATTGCTGCTGCGGGACGTCCCTGCGAATGAGCTCTCGGTGTGTCTGCAAACCCTCTCCTATAAATAACCTCATTCAACAAATACGGGGCGCAGTGGCCCGTCTGGGGATGGGCGTGCTGTGCCTTTGAAGGGAGGCTGGGGACGGTGGAGCCCGCGGGTTCCTCCGGCGCCTGCAGGCGGGCGGTGAGTCTCCCTCCTCGCCCCAGGCGCGCTGGGGTGGATGGAGGGCTTATCCACAGTGGCGTCGGGCTCCAGCGGTGGCCCTCCCTCTGGTGGCACGATGGCTCAGGCAGATCAGAGCGGGCGCGCGGTGGCATGGAGCAGGGAGAAAGGACTTCTGATGTTCTGCTTTGCTGGATAAGGAGCTGGTTTGTTGGGCGTGCTGCTCCTGCTCCCACTGCCCCGCGTCTCAAGGGATGAGGCAGTGGCTGTGACTCGGGGCTGCTGGTGAGCTCCCAGCTCAGGTCTGGATGGAGACCCCAGTGCTGGGGCTGCCTGGGGATGCTGGGGTAGCTCCGCTCCTGACTGAGGCTGGTGGATCAGGAGAGTGCGTGAAGGGAACCCCCCTTCAGCTTGGAGAAGCAGAGCTGAACTTGAAGAGATGACGGTATGGGGTTGCTTCAGAAAGGCAGAACGACGATGCCTGGTTCTGGAGGTGGCCAGGCTGCTTCTGTGTCTCCCCCTGCTCAGTGCAGGTGTTTGTGCCACTGCGAAATGGGAACGATGCCCTTGGCTGGTGCTCGGAGGCAGAGCCTGGACACTGGTGCAGGACAGCTGCTTCCTAGCCTGGAGAGCCGGGATGTCCTGGTGGTTCCTCCTGAAAGGGCTGAAGATTGCTGAGTGGAAGCCAACCAGACTGTTTAACAGAATAAAAAAAAAAAAAAGAAAAAAAGGACAGGGCCTGCCATAGATGGCTCTTGGCTTTGCAGGGGAAGGCTATGGCACTCTGGTGGAGTCAGAGAGGGGATTTGGATGAGGAAAGGTGGGAAGAGAACAGGGAAGAGGAGGAAAGGGTCTGAGAGAGCAGAGTCCCCAGGGCAGGAGGAGGACAGGAGTGGAGAGGGGCTGGGGGCGAGCAGGAGGAGCACCCCCTGACTGGGACCCCCCTGTACGGGCTCCCACCACTTCTTTAGTGCCCCTTGTCATCGCGTCTCTGGTGTTGGGAGTTTGCAGCTCCAAACTGCCCCGTCCCCTCCTAGGCTGGTTGGTCCCTGCTCAGCGAGAGGAGCTGCCGCAGCAGCCCGGCCCCTCTTCCAATGACAGGGGCACAGCTGGGACCTTGCGCGACTCGAAGCTCCCCGCAGAGAGTCGTTGGCGACTTGTGTGTCTGTCTGTACGCTGGGGAGCACTCTTGCCTCTCCGTGCGCATCCCATGGCAGATGCTCGGAGCGTGTGTGCTGTGCAGCACGCTCAGGAGTCACGGGGAGACCTTCCCATCAGCGGAGCAGCTTTCCTCCTGCCGCTCACCGACTCAGAAGTGATTTTGTAGACAAGCTGCAGTCTCAGTTTGTAACTGTGATTTAGCAGCGGCTCCGTGGGCCGGAGTTGCCCCATCAAATGCTTTTGCCCAAGTGTTTTTGTTTCAGGGCAGGGAGGAGAGCGGACATTAAGGTGGGGCGTGAGCTGTGCAGCTGGATGCTCGTAGGGCATTTTGAAGATATCTTACCCAGAGCAACTGTTTCATTTCAAGGCTCCACGTGCTCAATGCGAACAAGTGAAGGATCACTTTGGCTCCCCTCCTTTTTGTGCATGAAGCTTTCAACAACAAAAATGCCCCTTTTTCTTTCTCTTTTCTCAGGAGAGAGAGGAAGGAAGGAAGGTCAGGATGACCACCTGTGTGCTCAAGCGGTTGTAGAGCAAAAGCACCTCTTTAGAAGAGCTCATGGACTCGTTTTCTTTGCTGGAGCTGCAGAGCCTTCCCCGTGAGCCTTGCGGCACTCGGGTGCCTCGGCACAGCAATGTTCTCACTTCTTTTAACGCCTGCCCCTTCCCGAGCTGCCTCCCAGGGCCCTGTTTCAGAGGTGACCATCTTCACCCAGTGGCGAGTTTGGATATGAGGCGGGTTTTGGCTGGTGTGGACCACCCCTGCCCTGGCTGGCAAAAGGCAGGCGCTGGGCTCCATCTCCCCAGGCTGCTCCCGGCTGACGAGGATGCTCGAGGCTTGTTTTTCTTCCATGGGTGTACTCTTCTGCCTGAAAAAAGCAGCGGTGAAGGTAGAAATGCTAAATTAAAACTCTCCGTGGTTTATGGCTGATTGGTTTGACTTTGCAAAGACTCAGTGGAGGAGCACTCCTTGAGCTGGGCACAGGTCTGGGCCAGGGGACGGTGACCACAGGCATTGCCACCTCCGCTGTGCCTGCGTGGGCGTGTGGCAGCTGGCTCTACCCTGGTCAACCCAAAGGCATGAAATTAAAAGGGCTGTGACCTGCTGGTTGAGGAGCTGGCGTGAAAGCGGCGGTCTCGAGCTTGGCATCCGACAGCTGCCATCTGAGGTTGTGGTTATCACCGACCGAAAAATGCTTCCTTGCAGCTCCAGGAGAGCAAGCGGGGAGGGTCAGCTTGCTCTTTTTAACGTGTTTCTAAGCACACGCAGGGGTTGCAAACTTGCATGCTCTTCAAACAGCGGGCAGAAGGGGGGAGGATGGGTTTTTTCCTCTGCCAGTGCCATCCGTGGCAGGAAGGACCAGCTTCTGAGCCCGTCTGCTGATGCCAGCGATGTGGAGGAGCCAAGCGGTTTATGCTGTCCTGAGTTGGACGCAGGGGTCTGGGGACCCGATGCTCTCCATTCCTGGAGTTTTCTGAATGCTGTTCAGCTTTCGGTGGCTATTCTGGGTACCTTTTGAAGAAGGTCAGCAAACGGAGCGTGCACGCCCATATCTTAAACTAATACACAGTACGTGGTCTCTGGTGCAGCAGCACCGCTGAGCCTGTGTACCTGCGAGTACAAAAGTAGTTGTGGTCAAGGAGATGAGAAAACCTCCCCGGTATCAGCACAGTCTGCTCTGGTGGTCTTGGAGGGGCAGTGATGGGCGGGGAGAGGTCTCCTTGGGGAGAGGTCTCCCTGGGGAGAGGTCTCGGGTCTCCTGTGCTTCCTGAGATCTGGCAGCCCTTTCTCTTACCACAGCGTTCACCAATTGCTCTGCTTGATACTTGCTGTTATTCAACCCCCACATTTTGGGGAGTGTCTAATGACAGAGGTCCTTGGTGGGACCAGAGGCTGAGGGCAGATGGCAGTCCCTGGGTCTCGGTGAAATACTGAGCAGGGATATATGGGATACAAAGCTTGCTGGAAGCCCTGGAGAGCTCTAACTGCGATATTTGGAGCTGTCATAAGCTGATCAAAACCAGATTATCTGCATTCATCAAATATCTTAAAGGGACCTTCTCACTTCTTGGGACATTGTTATGAGGCCGTGACCGCCACGTCCTCGTCTGATCCAGAAGGAGGTAGCTCTGAGCTGAGAGCAGTCAGGGGTGGGAATGAGCGGCCGTGGGGAAAAGCGCTGGTGGTCCCGTTCAGCGCTACCGCTCAGAGGTGTTCCCGGCGGCCCGAGGGAGCGGCGCGGTGTTAAATATCGTTTTAATGTGGACAGCATCCCCCTAAATGAAGCAGAACGCAATATGAGATGAATCAAAACTGTGCTAATGGTGGAAAATGTACATGGCTTTTAAAAACTAATATTACTGTGGGACTCGGTCTGCGCGTCACAGGAGACCTTGAAAGGTTGGCCCTTTGCTCAGCAGAAGAAAAACTCCCGGCTGCTGAAATGTCCCCTGTTGAACTTTACGGTGGTGGGGCAGAAGAGGGAGGGAGAGGAGCGGTTACGTGGGGGAGAGGGAGAGGTTTGCCTGAGGGATGCTCAACCCGTGCTACCCTCCGATGGGCAGCGGTGGAGAGAAGGGAATGGGGGAGAAGGGAGGGAGAAATTGTCTATCGCCATCGTTGTGTGGGGTAAAGGGAAAGTCAGACCTTCCCCCTCCTTTAGAGTACCCCCATCCCATGGATTTAAACACTGGTTTTAAAAGGAGAATAAAAAATAATGAGGACATGGATAGATGGTTTCTTTTTATCTCTACAGCTCAAGAGATAAATGTGACATTAATTATGTGACACAGCTTTGAAAATCGTTATATATCTCTGTTTTTTTTAAAAGGGGGTTTCAGATTTCTGTCTGGGACTAATAAAGAAGGACAATTTTTAAAAAACTTTAAAGATGATCTGTAGGGAGAGAGTTTGCTGTCTTAATTTTCTCTTCTGTAGATGAAGCTTGTTCAGCTCTCCTGTCTCTTGCGTAGAGCGAGCGTGTGTGTGTTTGAAGGAGATGCTGAGAGAGGGAAAACCAGGGCGGCTTGTGAAGTTTAATAGCAGAATATGGGCTTTCGGGTGGGTGGGGGGTGAGATGGGGCCGCAGGAGGGGGAAGCATTGAACTCTGCACCCCTCTGTCCCGAGGAGAGAGGAAATGAGAACGGTTAGCATCACTGAGTAAGCAGTTTGCGTGTTTTCCTCCAGGTCTGCAGGCAGCCGCCGCCTGGGCTCGGCTGCGATCGAGTGGGCAGAACGGCAAGTCGGGTGAAGTGAAGGACGGGGTTTGAAGCGGTGGGTTAGTTGCCGTCCCCGTCCCGGCTGTGTGCTGGGTGGCTCCGCTGGCCCAGCCTGGGGCTGACCCGGAAGAGTTGGAGGTTTTGCTCTGTGTGAAGCTTTGGTGAGGGCTGGTTTCTCCTCGAGGGCTTGGCTGGGCGTCGAGTTGCTTTGCTGCTCTGGAACACTCAGCCAGCGAGTGAACTAGCGAGTTCACTGGTGGCCCATCTGACGCACAGGCGAATGGCCACAGAATCCCAGACTGGTCAGGGTCGGAAGGGACCTCAGCCGGTGCCACCCCCTGCCAGAGCAGGGGCACCTCCAGCAGTGGCACAGGACGGCGTCCAGGCGGGTTTGGAATGGCTCCAGAGGGGGAGACTCCCCCACCTCTCTGGGCAGCCTGTGCCAGTGCTCTGCCACCCGCACAGGAGAGAAGGCCCTCCTCACGTTCAGATGGAACTTCCTATGGTCACGTTTGTGCCCATTCCCTCTTGTCCTGTCACTGGGCACCACTGAAAAAAGACTGTTCCCATCCCCCTGGCACTCTCCCTTGAAGGATTTATAAGATCCCCCCTCAGTCTTCTCTTCTCCAGACTAAAAAGCCCCAAGTCCCTCAGCCTTTCCTCATAAGAGAGATGCTCCAGTCCCCTCATCATCTCCGTAGCCCTTTGCTGGACCCTCTCCAGCAGTTCCCTGTCCTTCTTGACCCGGGGAGCCCCGAACTAGACACAGTGCTCCAGATGTGGCCTCCCCAGAGCAGAGCAGAGGGGGAGGGTGACCTCCCTGGACCTGCTGGCCACACTCTTCTTGATGCCCCCCAGGATGCCATTGGCCTTTTTGGCCACCAGGGCACATTGCTGGCTCATGGCCGTCCTGTTGTCCACCAAGCTGGGAAGGTGCCTGTCGTGCAGAGGCTGGTTCCCCAGCTGGTGCTGGGGCTGTGCTGGTCAAGAAACATCTCCAAGAAAAGTGGAGTTTCTCATCAACACGTAGCTCAGGGACCACTGGCCTGAGACTTTTTGCTTGCAATATCAAATTGAAGGTTTCTGGTTGAGGCTGTTACTGGGTAGAAACAAACCCGAGAAGCCTTATTTGAGTTTACCTTCTCAACTGTGGGTCCAACACAATGAGGAGCTGTGGCAGGCATGGGTTTAGCTCGGGCTTATGTCACTACCCAAAGTCATGAGCTTCTTCCAGCAGTCTGTCAGGGAGTATAAAAGGCCATGGCAGTAGGACAGGCAGGGGAGCTTGCTTGGGATAAAGGGAAGAGGTGGAAAAGCGTGAGATCGATCCCTATCTGTGGTCAAATCCTTGTGCCAGAGCCAAACTGGGACCACGGCTGTTTCGAGGGAGCTGGTGGCCTTGGAGTCTTGGGCACCGTCTGGAAGGAAGCCTTGACCCACATTCAAAGAAGGTGGTTTTAAATGTTTTGTAAAATTGGACTCTAAATGGGGATTCCGTGCAGCGCGCTTGGAGGATGCCATGGCAAGGTCTCTTGTGTCGGTGACTTTTGGTGTCAGGTAAAGGTGGAGTCCTGCAAGTGGGAGAGGAGCAACACCTGTGTGTTTGCTCCCGTTTGCGGAAACCCAGTGGTTCTCCTGCTTCGTGGATCTTTGGGATGCTAACCCGGGCAGGGGGTGTACAGCAGGAGGTTTTCAAAGGAGTACTAAGTGCTTTTTGTGCCAAGATGTGGTTGGAAATCCATGAGCATTAGGTGTCTCGCTGCTGTACGTGCTGCGAGGAAGCCCAGGCAGCTCGGTGCTTTCCTGGCCTCCTCCCCAGCGTTTGGCAGCTCGCGCGGGGGTCTCTGGGCAGCGGCCGCAGGCAAAGGGGCTGCCTGCAGCAGAGGTGGGCTCCGGGGCCATAAATACGCCCTGCTTGAAAGCGGAAGACCATGCGATTTGCCAGCGCCCGTGTCGCTGGCGCAGCAGTCGTAACCTCGGTTTGCGGCGTGGCAGATGGTAGCGGCGCTAAGCGAGATTTCATTAGTGAGAACAAAACTACGGCCAGACGAAAGCCGTGGTGGCTGTGGCTTTTGCAGTTAATTTGGGCTTTAGACGTGTCTCTCTTTACCCTGTGCGTTCCTCTTGAGTGGCCGTGTTGGAGGTCACGGCGGTGGCTGGTTGGCTGGAGGAAATAGCTGGTCCACGTAGCTCCATGGTGAATTGGTGCCTGTACTGTTTAACAGAATCGGTCAGTGCTGGATCTGCACAGTGCTGGAGATGCGCAGTGTGGGGCTCGGGATCTGTAAGCCATGTCTCTGCACTGCTCAAGCTTGCAGGACACGATGCTTCTTAAAAATGAACTTGCTACGTGGTATGTCAGAACTTTATTGAGGTCGGGCGTGATTCCTGCTCTGTATTCTGCCCCCACCACCCGAAGAGCAGCCTGCAGAGAAGGAAGTGTCGTTTCAAAGAGCAAAGCTTTCCAAAGTTTGTCACCAGCTTGATCTCCTCCTTGCTGCTGCTGTTTTGGTGAGGAACCTCTTGCAGAGTAATGGCCAGGGGAGCCGTGGGGCACCGCAGGTCCTGCTCCTCAGCCAGGACTGGGTGGGGGGACGTTGCAGCTTTTTCTCCAACCCAGGGACCTGCCAGGCATCCATGGCCACGCACTGCAGCTCAGCTGCACAGGCAGAGCCCTTTCCTGCTTGGCATTAACTCTGCCTTGAATGTGTCCTCCTGGCAGGAGGTTCCTCTCCTCTTTCTCAACCTCTCCGTGTGATGGACATCTCTGCTGGGTGAGCGGGTACCTGGGGTGAGGAGTGGAGAGGGCTTTCAGGTCACTGCTGCTGTGCTGTCTCTGCTGGTGGCATAAGGGACACTGCGCTTTGCAGTCGCCATCGGACACGTGCAGGGGGAGATGCAGAGACGTGGCGATGAGGAGGACAGCATGGCAATGACATGAAGAGGACAGCATGGCGATGAGGACCACGGCATGGAAAGGCAGCAGGGAAACATCCTGGTGAGAAAGTGGGGAGGAGGGAGGGAGGTTGGTTCCTGCTGGTGTCAGTGCCCTCCCCCTCCCTCTGGCACAAAATAAATTGTGGAAAGACATCCCAGCGAAACGCGCTGCTGAGTTTGGGTGGGTTGGGTGTCTAGAGTACATGGTGGCTTTGTGAGTTTTATAACATTCATCTGCACACTTGCTGATGAAAGGCTAATAACTCCCGTATGGGATCCCTCCGGGGGATTGCATCTTGCTACCAGAGATGGGCTGCAGGGAAAAGTCAGGCGGCTCAGACCCCTTCTGCTGTGGGGGGGAGATTTTTCTCCTGCCTCATGCGTGGTGGCCAGGAGCCTGACACAGCCCTTGCCCATCAGAGTCTGTTGCGTCTTGGCATCTTCCCAAGGCGAGATGATGCCATGGTCCTCCTTCTCCTCCACCCTGATGGATGGTGGCTGGGCGGGCTGGAGGACCCGCCGGTGGCAGAGCAGGATTAGGTCACCCTTCGCGGTGGCTCCCGCTGTGCGGTGGCTGTGTTTGGCAGCGGTGGCCCTGCGTAACCTCCACCGCAGGTCCTGCTAATATTTGCTTTATGACATATCTTTGATAATGTTTCATGTGTGCCCAGCGAGGCCCTATAACTCAGCTGCGCCGTTCCAGCCGGCATAATTTTAGACCAACAATAACAAAAATAAATCACTCCACACTTTCCGTCGAGTATATATTTAGATATTACTGTACGTGAACCACCAAGAGAAAATGATGTGTTTATTGGGGGCCAGCACTGCACATTCCCCCGCGCCGGTGCTCCCCGCACCCCGTGATGCTCGGTCACGCTGGGATGCAGACCCCGGGGTCACCCCTCCGGGTGCCTGTCAGCGTCTCCGTAAATCGTGGAGATCCCCGTGCCCTCGCCCAGCGTGGGCTTGAACTTGCCCTCGAACGCGGGGGCTCGGTCGCAATCAGCAGAGCCCACCCAGAAGGTTTTGGCAAAGGGGAAGGGGGGAGGCCCGGAGATGCCCCCCACGCGGGGCTCCCCTTCCCCAACACAGGCTCCCATTTACGCTCGGGAGCAGCGTCCTTTCTCCTCCCAGCTGTTATTTTAAACACGCCAACCTCGGTGACCGCCTTTCAGCTCCAAAGTTTTCTGAGAAAATAAAAGCGTGCGGAGCCCGCGGGGTCGTTCTTCCCTGCTGCTCTCGGGCAGGCTGCGGGCTGCCCTTCGCTGCGGCTTCCAGCCTGTTTTCCATGGCAGCAGCACCTTAAAAACCTCAAACGCAGCCCGTGTCGGCTGCCCGTGCTGCAGAGGAGGATCCGGGGGGTACCTCCTGCTGCAAAGGGAGATGCTGTCCGCTCTGCAGCATCGTAGGGCAGGTGATGTGTAAGTGAGTATGGAAACAGATCCGCTCCCCGCTCTTGTCCTCGCCTGAGCAAAATGAATGTTCTCAGAGTGGCCAACCTGGCTTTTTTATTTTTAAAGGATCTGGTTGTGTATTTTTTCGCCAGTAGAGCTGGGCACGTGCGGGAGGTGGTGGGACCCCTTACAGTATGGAAACCCCGGTGCCCTAAATCTTCTGTTGCTTTGGGATCCGTGGATGGGGGAGTCTGGGAGAGGAGGTAAGACGTGGCCAACCTGGTGGGCAGCAGATCCGTGGGGAAAGGCTCTCGGCTCTCCTAGGGGAGAGTGCTTGTCGGTGGTAGCGCTTGGGGCTGCAGGGATTGAACCTTTCCAAACGGTGTCTTTATTATTAGAATCATTATTTTTAAGACTCAGTGTGTTGTTCCTCCTTCTGTCAGGACACAGACAAAGCTGTTCTTTAGTCTCTCTGCCATGCGTGGGTCTAGTCCCAGCGCCGACACCAATTCCCTGCCCCATCTCTTCTTGTCTAAAGCCCTTATGGCCAGTTTTTGGTCTGGAAGCACTTCCAGTGCCCCACCTTTGTGCTCGTGGTGCTTAATGTGTTTATTATGAAATAATCTCCAGGTGGTTGCATCCCCTGGCACGCGTGGCTGTCATCTCTGTGCCCCACCATCTTGCACCCCCTTCCTGCACGGTCAGAGGCTGGAGCGTTGATTTGGGACTGAGCTCTGCTGCTCCGACTCCTTTGAGCTGCTGTGAGCCTGGGGGGGGCTACAACGGCCCCTTTTGCTCTCCCTATCCTCCCTGCCTTCCCTGCTGGGGCTGAGGAGTGGGACACCCCAGCCCTGGGAGTGCTCTCAAGCCACCCTTGTTGGTAGTTGTGCCGGTGCTCAGCGCTGCCTGGAGACGGGACGTGTCCCTTTTTCACTTCTAGCTATGGATGGATGAGCCCCTGCGTATCTGGAGGGAATTCCCACTGGCTCCCAGCCCAGGAGCTGCGATGGGGAGCGGGCAGAGCGAGGCCTCGGGCTCCTTTCTTCACGCTGTTCCTTGCAGCAGAGCTGAGCAGGGGCACACCGCTCCATGTGCGTTCTCCTCCAGAGCCCATTTGCCCCTTCCTGGTGCTTGCAGGGCGAGCCAGGGTTTGGCCAGGGCCTGCTTCACCCTGCCGCGGTCCTCTGAGCACCTTGGGGCTGCCCTCCCAAGCCTGGGAAAGCACGGAGGGTTGGGAACGCCCCGGGGGGGAACGGCGATGGGGTCTGGGGTGTTGCAGTCTAAACTTCTGCCTCCAAAAGCTGCGTAGTCCTGGGGTGCGTGGGCGCAGGGAGGAGGCGGCAGGCCGGCGCTCTGGAGGAGACGTGGTCTCAGCTCAGCCCAGCTTTGCCGGTGGCCTTGGGCAGCCGCTCGGCCTCTGTGTGCTGGAGAGCCCTGTCTCCACGCTCGGGTGCCAAGCCCATGCGAACTGCCCAGCTTTCTTCGTGTAAGCGTCCAGCCCCAGAGCTGCTCCACGCTTTGCTTGGGTGGAGCGATGCTGGAGCATGAGTAATGATCCAAACCAAACTAGAACTTGGCTCTTCTGCCTGCAGCGAGTCTTTGACCTGATCTTGCTTTGCCCCATGCAAAGTCTGTTTTCCGCCAGGACACCCACCAGAAGAGAACATAGGAGTGGTTCTCGCCATTTTAAGCCCAGTACGGCGTTAGGACCATATTTAGGTATTGCAAAACTTTTGAGGCTGCTTTCCCCTCCCTGCAGTGCCTTGAACTACCTCGGTAGCCCTACTGCTCATGTCCCATGTGGGCACGCAGCAGTGATGAGAGCTGCCAAAGCTGCAGATCTTTGGAGCAGAGTTGTCCTCCTGCTGCATCGCTTCTTTGTGGTGGGGATTGTCACCTGCCTTTGTTGGCTTCCAGTGGGACCTTGCTTTAGAATCTCCTGGGGGTCCATCCCAACGGAGAACAGGGATGGAGAGGGCAGGGTGCCCCTGGGGCAGTGGGAGAGTGGTGACTTGCTCGTGGGTGGCTTCCTCAAGGCAGCCTGAGTGCTGCCCGGACAGCAGACCTCCCACCCAGGTGGGCATCCTCATGGTGGGCGACCAGCACGAAGAGGAGAGCAAATGCGCACCAAGGAGGATTTGCTTGTGGGAGCGTCTTGCTTTGAGGTCAGGGCAGAAGTTGCTGCAGGAGCCCAGTGGAGGAGGAGGTGGCTGTGGCCTCCAGAACATCCAAGAGCCATGCGTGGGGTTGACTTTGAAAGCGGCTGACCCTTATTTCTCTTAGGGGCCGGCTGGGCCATTCCTGGCATGTCATTTGGAGCCAGGAGATGTGTCTGCTCCTGCAGGATTCACCCAGAAGTTAGGCCACGTAAATGATGGGTTTTTTAAGTGTCTCCCCCTCTAGACACCTCAGTCTGGGAGCGTGCTGAGGGCTGGCCTTGCCCTGCTAATTATAGGGATCATCCGTCTTGGCTTCAAGGCCTTGACGAGGTGGGCAGAGGTGTTTTCACAGTCACCCGTGGAAGCCAATGTCAAGGTTTCTTTTGGCATCAGTGAATCTCAGATAAGAATTGTAATTGCTGCTCGGCACTGTAACCCTCATCTCTTTGCTCCTGAGCCTGAACTTGCCTGCCTTGGACTGTAAATGATGCGCAGCAGTAAAATGCACACATGGCACATTTACTGCAGGGCCGTTCCTGAGCGTTGGCAATCAAATATCATTAGATCAGCACAGTTCGTGGCCTGCCATCGGTGGAGCTCTTCAGGTGTGGAGGCAGAGTGTGCCCTGGGATGTGGCTGTGCAGCTGCTTATATTCAGTAAATGCTCTGCTGCGTAGGTCTTTTCACCTCAGCATCCCTAGACGGGTAGAGCTATTGCCTAGTGGCGGGAGTCTGGGTTGCACACGTGGCCTTGGTCACGTCGGAGTGTTGTGCTGGAGAAGTGTGGCCGTGCAGGAATGGCAGACTCAGGAGAAGACCTGTGGTCTCTGCATGTGGCGGGAAAAGTAGCCCCTGCTGCAGCACAGAGAGTTATCCCAAGATGTCCACTCATCCCTGAGATGTCCATGGAGCCAACCCATGCTGCTGCCTTGTTGGCTGGGGGCATGGATGATGTCGCATGGTCTACCTGGACAATGCCGAATGCGTCTGTGTGGCACCATTGTAGGAGAGCTGGTCTTTGGCTCTGCCCTGCCCAGCTGTGGAGTCTCTTGCTCTGTCCCACAATCATGGGCTGATTCCCAGAGTGACCCAGCCCTCATCTATGTGGACCTGCCCAGTAAGCACCGGGCCTGATCCTGGCCCTGATTGTGGGTTGACATCCCAACGTGACTTTGGACCTGCCTCATCACCACCAGCTTGCTGGTGGTCTGGACTCTTGCCTGAACTTGGCTGTGATCTCCAGGTCTGCCCTGCTCCTCACAGAGGAGGGAAGGTTCTGCCCTGGTGTCCATGAGGTCCCCTCAGCTCCTGGCCCTCGCTGCACCCCAGCAGTTCCCACTGAGGCTTGGGATCAAGTTGGAAGTGCTGCTCGGGGCTGGCAGCAGCCTCCCCAGCATCTGCTACAGCGGGAAAGCTGTGAAACCACAGAGCTTTGCAGGGATCACCTTCAAAACACTTCCAGACGCCTCCGGTGTCGTGGGAGAGGAGGTTCTCACGCTGGGCTGTGGTGAGGTCTTCCCATCCAGAGAATGATGTTGCAGGTTTGCTGCGGTGCTTTCCTCCCGCCGGGAGCTGTGCGGGACACTGAGCCGGGTCCTGCCACGGCAGGGCTTGGTGACAGCTGACCGCAGAGCAGCGCAGAGGGGCAGCTGGAGCAGGGTGTTCTCCATGCCAGAAGTGGTCCCACCTCCTCAAGGTGCAAGAGGGTGCCAGGCCACCTGCAGAAACACGTGAGTACCTAAAGGCCGCATGGAGCAGGATGCCCCAGGATACCTGCTGCCCACTGGATCCTCCTCGGAGAGGAGCTGCCCTCAGCCTCAGCTCCTGTGGAGCTCTTGCCTCTCCCGGTGGAAGGGGAGCCCATCCTGGAGCAGGACCGCTGCTGGAGAAGCACGGGCTGATGCTGGTGGGTGCAGACCTTGAGTTTTCTGGCTGCTCAAGGTTTGGCAGCTGACAGAGCGTCCCATCTGAGCGCAGCCAAGCTATCGACAGGAGTCGGGATCGGCAGACCCCCAACTGAGCTGTCACGGCTGCTCCCCTTTGGCCAAGAGCTCAGGAGCAAGAAGCGAAGAGCTGGGAGTCCCAACGAAAGCAAACGCCGTTGAATACGCAGTGACATGGTGGCTTTACGGAAAGGCGCGTGTCCTTGCGGGGGAGCGCAGGGGCAGGCAGGGTGCCACGCTGCCCGGTGCCGTGCCCCGGGGAGGGCGGCAGCACTGACGTTGCAGTACAGAGGTCTCTCTTTGGGTGTGTGGGGTGCGTGGAGAGGACGAATTTGTTCCCCGCCGCGATGAAGGACCAAAGCATGCGGCTCCCTTGCAGCCAGCCCAGCCCAGGGCGGGGGGAGCCGGTCCATCCGCCGCAGCCGGCACTTCTTGAAAGAGCAAATCTGAGTGTGCAAACGCAGGGCAGCCTGGTATCTGCTCTGTTTTAAAAATAACCCGTGCTGAGCTCTGTTCCCATACTCTCCTTGGGAGAGGAATTTATTACTGATGTGCCTATAAAATCAGTTGAGTGCTTTTTTTTCTTTTTTTTTTCTCCCCCTCATTCGTATGAATGTGGCAATGACAAGCAGGAAGGTTTGGTTCCCTCGGGAGGAGAGATCTCACAGGCGTCCTCCGCGAGTCTTTCGGCTGGTACGAGCGCTGATCAAGGAGCAGGGAAGAAATAAGTTGCTGTAATTCTGCCTCTGTAGGAGGAAATAAATGAATTTCTGCCTCTGCCATGACAACATAAACCCCAAACCTCCAGAGACACCCTTGTGCTGCCCTCCACACGCACCGTAGCAGGGGCTGCGTTTTGCTATATGTGTACATCACGGATCTGGGTGCAGAGGGTGTAAATGTGTGTGTATTGGTGGATGTATATGTGCACACACTTGCTTTTTACGCTAGAAACATTAATTTTTATCTTTTTTTTGGCAGATCTCAGTAACAGAGAGAGAGAGAGAGGAATCTCAGTTTTTCAGTTCTAGGTTTAAAGAAAGTAAGTTCTTAACTTTGAACGTTTCTTTCTTTCTGAGTTTGGGTTGTTTGGGTCTTTAAGCAAAATAAAACCAAAGGATAAGGCTTTTCCTCCTATTCAGTGGTTCATTCCCATTGGGATGTCGCATCTGTTGGTTCTTAGGAATCTTTCTGGTTTCTAAAGCATAGACAACATTTGAATTTCTGCTGTTGGAGGACAGAGAAGTGGAAGATGATGTGTTTAGAGAGGAAAAAAAAATTTCTGTGTGTTATGCCTTAAAGTGTACTCCATTGCCCTAGATTAAGCCAAGAGATAAGGTGGTGGCAGTCAAGAGAAACAGTTCATCTGTGGGAGAGTTCAGCAGGTGAGTTGTCTCTTCGCCGGGCAGTGACTGTCACATTCACGTGCGATTCTTGGTCTGGGGCTTTCACCAAAGACCTGGAAAGCTGTGGCCTTTGGTTTCCAAAGCCACAGAAGAAAGGTTTGCTCCTCAAGCTGTCTCCGTTGACGTGGGATGCAGCAAGCCTGGGCTCGGTGGTGTGCCCTGGTGCTCCCGCGCTGCTGGCATGTTTGGACCCAGCCTGGGGCTGGTCCCAGCACACTTACCTCTGGTGGCATTCTGCTCTCCACAGCCTGCTTAGCAAGACATGCACTGGGCTTGGGTTTACTGGGTGCTTTGAAGCCCAGGAGGCTCTTAGCTGAGGAGAGGAGATATTTTAAGCCTTCTTTGCTTGTTCAAAGATTATTTTTGGGGACAGCAGGCAGAGGTATCCTTCCTTTGACAGAGGAGAAGCGCCTCACTTGGCTATTGGGTTGATCAACCCAATAATGGACTTATTTGTTCATCTGAGGGGCGTGCAGTCCGGGTCTCTCCTGATAGTGCTTGCTGTGGTTGTGCTGGGGCACCGTAGCCCTCCTGCAGCCTGTGCTGCCTGTGCTGTGCATTCTCTGTGCTGTCCTGTCTGCAGGGTTCACATCTGTATTTCTGCCTTTGGTGGTGGCTCAGCCCTGTAGTTCTTCCGACACTTTCATGCTGAGCTTTGCCGCCTTTAACTGCTCTGTTGAAGGAAACTCCTATCACCTTCTCTCAACACTGCTTAAATGCCTCCTGCCTCCTTCCCCCCAGCCAAGAGCCGCTGGGCATCACCAGGCAGCTTTTCCCAACAGACGATGGCCTCCCTCTCAACCCCGGTGGGTTTTTGCTGTTCAGCCTGGAGAAGAGAAGGCTCCGGGGAGATCTTATTGCGGCCTTCCAGTCCCTAAAGGGGGCCTACAGGAGAGCTGGGGAAGGACTTTTTACTGGGGCATGGAGTGATAGGACGAGGGGGAATGGCTTCAAACTGGAAGAGGGCAGGTTTAGATTGAACATTAGGAAGAAGTTTTTCACTGTGAGGGTGGTGAGGCACTGGCACAGGTTGCCCAGAGAGGTTGTTGAGGCCCCATCCCTGGAGGTGTTCAAGGCCAGGCTGGACGTGGCCTTGGGCAACCTGGTCTGGTGGGAGGTGTCCCTGCCTATGGCAGGGGGGTTGGAACTGGATGATCTTCAAGGTCCTTTCCAACCTAAACCATTCTATGATTCTATTCTATGATTCTATGCTTTCATTCGCAGTTGCCTGACTCTGCAAACGGGGTCTGTTTTGCCCAACTAGCTCACGTGCGTGATGAGCATGGAGCAGTTTTGCCCTGTGCCCTCCTGCCCCACATGCTCAGCGGCTGCCTGTGTGGGCTGGGCAGCCCTGCCAGAGGGAAAACTTCACGTTTTCCTATGTGGCACTTGTGTTTTGGGAGTGCAGTTTGGGAATGCAAGCGTGCACTGCGGGAGCTGTGCTCAAGGTGGCTCTTTCCTGGTGGGCCACGAGATCTGCTCTGGACGCAGCTGCTCCGTAGCATCTTTTCTGCATCCCTGGGGTTTTTGGTGATGGTTTTGGAGTTGTCAGGGCGCTTGGGGCACCCTGGCTGTTAACCAGAGTTAACTGTGTTTAAGCAGGAGCCATCCTGCCCAGTTCCCAACAGGAGTGGGTGGCCACCCTGAAGATGCCGTGACAAAAGCAGCGTAGTCCTATGGCTGAGATAAAGTAGCTCAGGCGAGCTGGGATTGACACTTCTATACGTTTGTTTAGCATTCAGCCTAGTGAGAGCCAGATTTTAATTTCGAGCATGTCACCCGGACATCCTCACCGTGCTGAACCCTGCGGGGAAAAGGAGGGCTGTCAGCTCCCCCCTCCCTACTCGGCGGTAACGACTCTTTGTGCCTGTGCCCTCGTTAGTACTGCTGGAGATTTGTACTGCAGGGTTTTTTTGTTGCAGTAGTTCTTGTTCTTAATTACAGGGGAAACCTGTAATCAAAGCAAAAAGTGTCTAAGCTTTGTTGTTGCGGTTCTCGTCTATGACGAGCAGCAATGGCAGCAAAGTCAGGTTCTGTTTCCAGTTGCCTTTGCTGGTCAATGAAAAGTGCAGGGAAGTCCCTTGTCCTCCAGGCGCTCTCGGATCTGGGTCATCGGGACCAGCTGGAAACCAGGCACACACCTTTCCCGGGGTGCTCCCACCTACTGCATTGGCAAGAGCCTACGCATCACCCAGGTGAGAAGAAACCAGCATTTCGGTGTTGAGAGGAGCTGCAGGACATGTCTGAGTGGAGACGATCCACATCCTGCTGCCACGTCCTGCAGCACTTGAAGATTGGGGGTTAGAGTGATTGATGAGTTTAATTCAGTCTGGTGTTCCCATCCGGATCTCAGCTGCTGGATTGCTCCATGCTAACCACAATGTGAGCTGGTACCCAAAACCGTCTTGCTGTGAAGATGGAGAACCAAATTTATCCGGATAATCAAAGTCTCGCATGTGAAAGCAATGTGTGCTTGGCTGAGCTCTCCTTGCTGCCCGTGGGTAAGCAAATGGCTTTGCCTTCGTTTGATGGTGCCTCTGATAGGATGAGCGAATGGGAACGAAAATAATTGCTTGGTTATTATTTTTGCACAAACAAAACTTGACTACTGGGTAGCTGCAAGATAATTAACAAAATTTGGTGGTGGTATAATGCGTAAGTATCTCGGTCTCCTAGATAATGATCTAGAGAGCACCTCCCTGCCTTAGACGCTGCGATCTCTTCAGGTCAGCTTGCAAGGTACGAGGCTTATGTTAATTTTAAAACTGATAAACGTGAATGTTTCTTAAATCCTGCTGACTTCAAATGCATTCATACTTTGTAGAGCCGTGGCGCCTTTCATGTGAGGAGCTCCGAGCAGTCAGCGAGAAATGAGGCAGCTGGAGCCCCCGCGCTCCCTGCGAGAGGAGGCGATCGGCAGCGGGGCTGGGAGAGCGGCGGCAGGAACGGGGTCTGAAGGGGTTCAGCAAACGCAGGCAGGGCCGGGGACGGGATCGCTCTCCTCTTCTCGAGCGTATGCCTTAACTATTCAACACCTGTAACAGAGGGGGAGTGGAGTCAGCAAATAGAGCGCGTAATTCCAGCTTTGAGTAGAAATGATGAATGCTGTGCTCTAGACGGAGGCTTATCCTCGCTGCCCGGGGGTGAAGACGATCGGCAAAAGCTCTTGAGGATGCTCTGCTTTCTCCCCGAGTGGGCTGAGGCTTTGGTGGCTGTCGTGGGAAGGTTGGAAGGCAGTGGTTCGTACCTCCTTAAGCAGGCTGCCTCCCTGCTAGGGATGCTGCGTTTGGGTAATTACGTGGGGGTGGATCAGAGGCAGCCCAGCGTGGTCTCCCTGCTGCAGTCGGATGGATGTTCAGCTCAGAGCAGTTAGTGGGGACTGTTGGGAGACACCCCCGTACTTTCTCCCGCTCCCTGGGTGCCGGCAGAGGCTTTCTCTGCAAAACAGCTTCCCGTCAGAAACTCGCCCGGCGGTTTTTAGAATGACCTCATGCACTAGTCTGAAGCAGGATTGGGTTTTGCATTTCTTTTTCATCTTCACTGAGTGTCTGCTCACATTCTTCTCCGAGGCTATCAGAGAATAACAGCTACGTTCTCCAAAACGGGATCACATCCCTGTCTTGAATGTCGTGGAAAATCTGGTGGTTCCAGCCTGTTCCACCTCAGGCAGCAGCTGCCCGGAGCCCCAAAATGAATGGGGACAGGATGACGGAGGACTGATAATAGGGATGGAGCTCTCCTCCTGTAAATAAGTGCTTTGAAACCTGGATGACCAGGAAATTAGTAATTTCCATTCGTTAGCATTGGGTCTTTATGACAGCAGGTGATGTTTTTGCTCGCTCCACATGGGACACCTCCAGCTGGTGGGGTCAGGGCTCTCCCAGCAGCAGCCCTGAGGACTGGGTGGCCGTGATGTCCCCGTAGCACTGGAATTGGGGTTAGGCAGTGTCTTGTCCCCACGGCGGAGCAGCCTGGCCGTGGTGGTGGCGGCGTGGAGGGTACTCGGTGCCCTGTGCTGTGCCGGAGTGCAGAGCTCAGGGCTTGGGTGGCTGAGCTGCTGCCACCATGGAGGTGGCATTGGATGTCCAGGGGTGATGGGACAGGGTCAGCCGGCTGCTTTGGAAGTAAGGGCAGGGAACTGTGCTGCTTCCCGCTGGGCACCCACCCCTCCTGCCCCAAATACGCCCTGCCCGACTGCGCTGCAGGTGCGGAGCCATCCGAAAGCGAGCTGGTCCTCGGTGCCTGAGGTTGGGATGGAGCAGTGGTGCCGCATCCAGCCATCAGCTGGGAGAACTTCAGGCTTATTTTGCGTTTCCTGGATACTTTTCAGCTGAGATTCCCAAAGCACGTTTCAAATAATAGGCAATTTGTCCTTTTGCTGCCCCTTTCAGGCTTGCGAATGCTACTTTCCTTTTCCACGGGAGCAATCCTGCACGCAGAGGAGCCACTTGGCCTCTGCGGACGCGCATGGTGCAGCTGGGGCTGGAAGAGGATTTATTTAAGACCCAGGTTCTCATTTTTATGCTGTTTCTGCGGGATTGGGGTGTATGGCTCTCCACGAACAATAGCGAAGGCAAAATAGCTGTGGAAAGAGATGCTGCATGGAAGCACACGGGGCGATGGGTCCCAGCCAAGCTTCAAATCTGCTCCTGGTGTCAGGGTTTATGAATCGCGGTTATTTTGAGAGGTTGCTTTGTACACTTAATAGGTGTGTGATTGATCCTGGTGCCCAGGAGATTGGCTGTTTTCATCAGGTCATTTTTTATTTATAACCTAAAGCAGCTGGAATTTTCCTCCTGGAGGGAGCGAAGGTCCCCGGAGCCGCGTTGGGCCGACGGCAGGGACGGGTCCTTCTGCCGTCTCCAGCCGGCTGCGAGTTGGCATCGCGGTGCCGCAGCAGCTCGAGTCGGGGTCTCCTTTGCCCCGGCATGGGGATGGAGTGTGGGAGAGCCCGGTGGTGGTCCAGGGACCTCTCCGCTGCCTTTGATCTCCGCAGGAGAAGGACCTCCAGCTCCTCCAAGCCCGCGGCTCCCCTTGCAAGGAGAGGCTGTGCCTGGGCTGGAGCCTCCTCTCCCAAAGGAACTCCCCTCTCTCTCTCGGGCCAGCCCCTTCCCCACCCATCTGTCGGTTTAAAAATAGCTTTTGGGGGGTCTTTTGAATCTGGAAAGCCTCAGGCTGGTGGTAAGACGTGCTGGGAGAGGGGGGGAGCGATGTGCCTGAGCGTGCACGCGATTCAATTAACCGGCGCGGTGTAAAACACCACCAAGCTCCTCGTCCCCCTCGCCCAGCCTCAATCAGCTATCTCTTTAATGAGGGCCTGCCTCGTGCCTCGGTCAGCTAATTAAAGAGACCATGCCAGTAAGCCGTGGCACCAGGTTGACGGTGGGGAGCTTTTCTGAGCAGGATGTGAAGGGAAGAGGGATCACGCTGGCAGCAGCTGCTTGGCTGGGGGCCCTGTGAATTCAGCTCACCCCCACCGAGCTACTGGAAATGGAATATCAGGTTTTAAAACCCGGTTATAAATACGAGCGCGGGAGCTGATGCAACCCCGGCAGACGAAAGCGAGGTGTTTAGAAACGGGAGACCGCTGGCGGGGAAGGCGGCGCTGCCCCGCTCCCCCCAGCCGTGAAACCCGAGGCGCGTCCCCCACGGCTGCGAGGGGCTCCCGGCCGCCTTCCACCCCCCCCCCGACACCACGCACGAGGGGCAACTCTGCCCTTCAATGAGTGAATTAGCCCGTGTAATTAGCAGGCTAGATTCTCTCTCCCTCTAATAAGTGTGGGACGTCCCCTTGTCAGCATATATCTTGATATATACATGCAGTAAGGCGTGTGTGAGCCGTCGTCTAAGCAGCTGGGTGCCCGCTCACCGTGGGTGATGCTCAGGGATAGATTTTGTTGGGTGCTGCTCGTTCGCTCCCCAAAGGCGATTGCCGGGATCTGGAGACGCGATACTTCTCCCAGCCAGGCACAAAACCTGCTCCTCTCCCCCCGCCCCCCGATAAGATGCGATATGCGACTAATTCCCTTCCTAGGGAATATTTATGAACGGTTCCCCTGCTCAGAAGGGATGGGTTTCATGATGGGCGTTGCTGCTCTGCCCACGGGAAAGCGCCATGGTCTCTAAGTCTTAAAAAAAATCTGGGGGCAACCAGGCTGCCCCGTCCTGCGGTCCTTCTCCTCCCCTCCGGCGCTGCTCGCCTTGCCCCCCCTTTGCTCGGCAGTGGCCAGCAAGCCCTCTCCTCTCCCTCCGTGGCACGGGTTGGTGCCGGGGTTGGTGCTGGGGCTGCCCGCGGTGCGCGGGCGCTGCCAGAATTGCTCAGCAGCCGCCGGTGTTGTGCTGGGGGGGAGGCAGCATCCCTGGGGTGTGCGCCCGGCTGTAGGTGAAGTCAGGCACCAAAAGCAGCCGAAATGACTGTTTCTCTGGTGGCGTTGGGCAGCGGTTGGGGAAGCGCTTGGAGCATCTTGGTTCCCTCCTCTGAAAGGTGATCTGTGCTAAGGGGGGGCAGAGAGGGGCTGGATGGGGAGGGGAGAGAGAGGGGTTGGGGACAGCCTGCTGCGCCCTGGTAGCACCCGTGGGTGTTTTCGGGCTGAGGTCTAGTGTGAGAGTCTCGTCTGCAGTCGGTCGGCGCATCACCTGCAGTGCTTCAGGGGTGGAAGTACCCAGACCAGACCGCCTCTGCTCCTGGAGCCTGGGGCTGGTCCGAAAATCCCATTGCCTTTAATAAAAATAAGGTCCTGGTCTGACTGGGGCAAATGGGGGGGTCTCAAAGGATTTAGATGGGGTGAGGCCCTCGCGCTGTAACCTCTCTCAGTTGGTGCAAGGAAATTGCTGTAATTTGTTAGGAATAGGTCTTTGTTTGGAATTTAGTACAGAAATTTGCACCTGCCAAGGAACACTTCAGGCTGGTGTAGAAGAAACGCAGAAAAGACTCTTGGGAATAATCAGTTCTGTAGGTTTCAAAATAATTTGTTGAGCAGCCTAATAGTTTGATACCTGTGAAGTTCCTCGCAGGACTTCCCCACGAGGCATTTAACGGCGGGCGGAGAAGCGCCGGGAAGCGCTATGTTCAATAAGGTAGGACGAAAGAGAAGCGCTCAGGCGCGGGGGCTGCTGGCGCTCGGCTCTGTGCCGGCACCCGCTGCGCACTGCACCTTTCCGTCTCACCCATTTTCCTCCTCAGCTCGTAGTTTTGTTCCTTTCCAGCGGGTGCTCCCTGAACGGAGAAGGCGGCACCAGCCCACGAGTCTGGATAATATAAAACGCAAACCCCGCTGGGGCTCCTGCAGCCCAACCGCGGCTCCTCGCGCGTGGCACGCGTTCGTCCTGCGAACCGTCCTGCGGCTTCGTCCCTGCGTGTCTGCTTTGGGACGCTTTGGCCGGGTTTGGTTGTGCCTGCGAGGGGCAGAGCCGCTGTTTCTGCAGCCCCCGGGGAGGGCAAAGAGCCGACGAGGAGATGTTGGTGCCAGCCCCAAACTCCCTTCCCCTTTGGGGACATCGTAGCTGTCCCCAAACGGGGCTGCCGTTGGGAGTGCTGGGGGCAGCATCGCTGCACACCCCGCGTCCCCCTGCCCCGTCCGCTGGCAGCGCTGACTGGCACCAGTGCTGACATAGGTGAGGCATGTGCAGTCCCTCTGGTATTTTAAGCCCAGCGTCACCTAAATCTCTTCCGAGAGTGGGCAGGAGCCACAGCGCTTCAGCCGCTTGCGCCTGTGTCTGGCACCGGTGCCTACAGCCGGAGGGATCAAGCCGGAGCCGGGATGCAGCGGAAAAACCCTCCTCGTGCATCCATGTGACGAGTCCTTTAGGTGTCGCGCTGGAGCGGCGAGTCCCCCCATGAGCCCTCGGCCTCCTCCTCCTCCTCCTCCTCCTCCTCCTCGCCTCCCGCCTGGCTCTCTGGAGACTTCGGTAACTCTGTCTCCTGGCGTCTGGCTCGGGGCGAGTCACGAGGAGCCTGGCACGCCGTGGGGCCACCGCCGGCACGTTGGGAAGGGGCTGGCACGGCTTTCGTCTGCGGGTTGGAAACAGCTTTGGGGAATCTGTTGAGCTCACTGGGTCTCCTGGGGTGCTGCTCCCCCCACCCCGTGGGGGGGCTCACGCTGATCCCCGCTCTCCCGGGAAAGGGATAAATCACTTTCCCTTCATTAGCCAGCCGGGTGTCCGGTTACCCCGGGCTCCAAAGCATCCTCCTCGCGGGGCCGTGCGCCGTCTCACATGCCGACAGTTCGCTCAGGGCTCTTGGCCGGCTTTGGGGAAAAAATCTAAGTTTACTGGCGGTGACGCGGTGTGGGTAACGATTTTGGGGCAGAGGGCTGGGAACCCCCAGGGCAGAAAAAAGCATCTCCTGTTGCTCCGTGTCCCAGGCACTGGTGAGCAAGCAGAAACGCAGCTCTGGGGTGGGGTGGAGGCTCGGAAGGGGTCAAAGCTAGGTGCTGCCCCTACTCTGCATCTGCTCCTAACCCTCTTCCCGGGATGGACTGACTGTGTCCTCCGCTGGCTCTGTCTCGCTCTTGTTTTTTTTTGATCCTGCTGTTGTTTCACCTCTCAGCTTTCCATTCGCTTGCCCTAACTTTTTGTTTTCTTGTTCCTTTTGCGGCTTGAGAGCTGGTGCTTTCTCTTCCCACCACCAGTTCTGTCCACCCCTGGGTCCCCAGCCGGCTGCTGCCCCGCGGGAGGGGAGAGCCCCGGGCTGGAGGAGAAGCTGGGAGCAATCCGTGGGGTGCTCCTGGGGGTGGAGGGACATTAGGGGTCTCCAGGAGACCCGTAGCCCAATGTGGCACCGCTTTGAGCAGAGTTGTCCAGGTGTAAAGCGAACTGTCTTTCTGCTGACACATTAAATTGCATCTCTGGGGCTCTTTCGGGGTCTGTCCAGCGGAGGGGGACACATTATGGACCCAACCTCGCGTGCCCAGCCTGCACCTTTGTCACGACTAAGCTATTTTTGGGCTGGCTCATTTTGTTCCTGCCCTGGCATTTCCAGGGGGAGCGACATCAGAGGCTCCGGAGCTGAGCCGCTGGAGGGGAGGGATTCAGTGGTGGAGCGCTCGCGGAAAGATTGGATCATCCAGTTCAAAGGTAGAAGATCCCTCTTCTCTGGAGGCGGTTCAAAAAGCCCGGAATTGCTTC
Organism: Anarhynchus alexandrinus; assembly: GCA_008711295.1. Classification (NCBI taxonomy): domain Eukaryota; kingdom Metazoa; phylum Chordata; class Aves; order Charadriiformes; family Charadriidae; genus Anarhynchus; species Anarhynchus alexandrinus. The sequence goes on along the minus strand of VUYV01000368.1, from coordinate 340,620 downwards.
CAAAACCAAGATTATCTGACCTTGGGCGTAAATGCTTTGCCCCTGTGCAAAGCAACCCGCACCAGGCTCTGTGTTCTGGGATGGGGACTCGCCCCAGCAGGACCCAGCTGAGCATTGGGGCCTGCTGGGGTGCTGTTGGGAGGGCTGACTCTGGTCCCCCTGACCTGCTGGTTGCCCTTGGAGCTACCTGGTTGGCAGCAGTCCCAGTGCCAGGTGCCATACCTCTTCCTCAGGTCCCCCTCCTGCGTGGCAGCACGTGCAGCCCACGTGTCCCGTGATCCAGCCGAGGAGCACGAGAAACACGTGTGCGGGCAGACGAGAGCATGGGGAGGCAGAAGCTGCCGTATCTCCCGGGACGGAGAATTCAAGATGCCCCTCCACATCAGCAGAGAGGGTGATGGCTGGAGGAGGACGACACAGTGGGTCTGGCCCCATCACCCTTCACTCCGGTGAACCCAGTAGGCATATCTCATGCCTGCAACCTGCCTGTCTACTGCCACCTCCCCTCTTCCCGATGGACACGGGGCGTGCTGAGCCCTCTCAGCACCAGCAGCCCCGCGTCCCCGGTATCTGCAGCTTGAATTCTGGCCTTGCAGGTCTGAGCTCTCTCTCCCGTTGTGGTGGCTTTGTTTCCCCTCGGTTCACACCAGAAGACGGATGTGGGACAGCTGCTTGCTGGGGGAGGCACGTCAAGGTGTGGAAGGGGCAGACAGGTCCCATTCGACTTTCCCTTGTTAGTCTTAGCCAGTCCCCAGAAAAGCCAGGAGGTGTCAGTGCTTGAGAGGTGACGAATGTGTCATCTGCGAGCCGGGCTGGCTTCACGGACCACCTGGATGTCTGCCCTGTGGAGCACGGCTAATCCCCCAAGCGTAGGTCAAGTCTTGCTCCTGCTCCGTGGGATTTTTGCCATCGGTTTCGGCAGATGGCGGGGTCTGGGGCTGATTTTGGTTAGGAGAGAGAGGAACAGAATACACAAGTAATATTTGTGGCTCCTCCATGGGTTGTTGGCTGCTGGGGAGAAGGAAGCTGTTGTGCTGGGGAGCAGGATGGGTCGCAGGGAGAGGAGACCCCCATGGATTTCAGCCTCTTTCCATGAGGCAGACTGTGGTGAAAGCGGAGGGAGGGAGAGAAGCCCCATGGATGCAGTGCTGTGAGGAGTGGTACAACACCTGATGCTGTCTGAGGTGCTCCCAGGGATGGAACAGGGGCCCTCCCAGTCCTGCTGGGTGCAAGAGGCACCACCAGCAGCTGGAACATGGGTGAAATAGAGAAGACATTCCCATTCTCCTATCCCAGCAGGCTGGAGGAGCACAAAGAAGCAGGTTCAGTGCTCGGGCTGCGGGAGCGCAGATGCCTCTCCCTTCCTTTCCTCTCCATTCCTCCTGACTTTATAGTGTTTTATGGGGTCAAGCAGGTTTCCCAGCACCTCTCGGCAGCCCTGCAAAGGGAGGCTGTGGGCTCTCCTGCCTTGCTGGGAGAGGGGGAGGCCGAGCGCGGCTCGCCGGGCTTTTGGGACCCGCGCGCACTCCCAGGGTGCAACGCGTGATCCGTGGGAAATGTGGGACCGTGGCGGGAGGGGAAAGGGAAAGGAGCAGGAGGAGAAGGGTGTCCCCCCTCGCCCCCCTCCAGCCCGCAAAGCGTGCGGCGAATTCCTGCCGGCTGGGCTCATGCGAGGGTATTATCCCCGGGATGAGCTCATGCGCGAAGCGCGCGGGTTATTCGTGCGATTCCGGGTGCTGGGGGCACCGGTGGCGGATTCCCCGGAGTTATGCGCAGTTGCCATTTCCACGCATTCCTGGGTTAACAGCCGATCGGGTTTCGCCGTTCACAACCCCATTGAGCGCTCAGGGCGATGGCTCCCGACGCTGGCAAAGTGGAGCGAAATCCCTCGGCTGTCTGGCTTCTACTTTCCCAAACCTTGCTTTCCCCTTCCTTGATCTCCTCCGCGCCCTCCCTCCTCTCTCCCATGGAGCTGAACACGTGCAGGTTCTCCTTCCCCTTCCTCGTTTCTATTTGAGCTTTCATTTGTGATGCTCGCAGAAGCTTGGTTGAGGTCATCGCTGTGGTGCGATGCTTGGAGGAGAGCTCCAGTGCCCTTGCTGGCGTGCGGACCAGGCTGGTGATGAGCTGCTGCACCCATCAGTGCTCCCGTGCGGTGTCCTGCTCGGCACGAGGCAGGAGCAGGGGCTGGAGCAGGGTGATTCCCCGCTGCCCCTTCGTCTTTGTTTTCCCAGCTCACGGGAGGACCTCAGGGCAGGTGGATGGCCGAGGAAGGAGGTTTGGCTGTGGTCTGTTTATAATGTAGCCTCTAATAGGTCAGGGATGGGACCAGCCTTGTTAGGCCATAAGTTGGAGCTCATCTGAACCTCTCCCACGAGAGGGTCTGCCAGGGTCTGGCGTGTCTGCACGCAGCTTCTGTGCCACTCATGACAAAAGACACTCTCCGGAGCTTGGCTTGGTCAGCTCTTTCCCCGGCGAGGAAGGGGCAGGAGAACCAGCAGGGCCATAAATTGCAGAAAATGATCTCTCCTGGGGCTGGTGGGTGCCCGTGTGCTGGAAGGGCTCCTGGTTGGGACCAGGCTGGGTTGTCCCCCAGTCTGCAGCTCCCTTGTCAGCCAGGGTGGTGCTCCCCCTCTCTACCTCCAGCTGGCCAGGTCCACAGGAGCACTTGGGGAGAGCTCGGGTGCATCCCCCAAAGGGGTGAAGCCAACACACGTAGGTCAACGTGCATCCAATTTAGTAGCAAAGTGCCTGGAGTCTGTTCAATCACTTTTTGAAGGTCATCTTTGTTCAAGGCCAGGCTGGATGTGGCCTTGGGCAGCCTGGTCTAGTGGGAGGTGTCCCTGCCTATGGCAGGGGGGTTGGAACTCGATGATCTTCAAGGTCCTTTCCAACCTAAACCATTCTATGATTCTATGATCCCAGTTTCGAGAGGGAGCATCTGCATGGAAGCTCTTGGCTGCGCTGGCGTCTGCCCTGTAGCTTCAGGGGGTGAATTTGCTGCCACCTCCTAGCGCAGATGACCCTCCGGAGCAGTGGCTTGCTCTGCTGGCTTTGAAGTGACCTTCAAAGTCAGTGCCAAGCAGGGAGACCATGGAGGTGATGGTGAGGAGATACCACTGCTCAGATCTCCCTGATTCCAGGTCAGGGCACGAGTTGAGTGAGGAAAAACCCTCGTCACCCAAAATGAGTTTCCACCCTGAATCCAAGGGTCTCCGAGACCTGCAGGGAAGAATGAGCTCATCCCTTGGGGCCGTGCAGGGGAGCGCTTGGAAAGAAAACCGTGGGAAGGTTTGACTAGCGTGGAGTTTGGGTGAATTTTCTGCTTTGCAGAATATTGAAGGTGTTGGGTGAGCCTCGGGGGGGTTGGCGGGCAGGTGCTCCGCAAGGGCAAGTGCTGGTGGTGGCTCTCGCACGTCCGGCCGTGAGCGCGTCCCCTCGCTCCCGCTTGTCTCTGCGGGGATAGGAACCGCACCCCGGTGCAACAGGGGAGAGTCGCTGGGCTGAGTCTGCTTTGGATGCTCTAAGAACAAACCTTTTCTAGGAAAAATAGCGCGTGCAAATAATGTTTGTGTGCTGTGGGTGTGTTGGGATGTGAACAAGAGGTGTTTGTACCAGCAGCCTCGGAAAAAAAATTGCTGAAACTGTATGTGGCAATTGGGGCCGAGGATGAAACTCACAGAGACTGATTTTATTGATTTTGCATCTTCGGTGCCTTAAAAAGCAAAAGATGGGAGCGATGTGAGTAGATGGAAAATGTGGTAACGACACTTCAGAAAAATCTCCTGATGAAAACTGGAAGAATCCACCTGTAACCGTGGCAAACGTGTGCGCTGCCTTCTGCCCGCGCTGCCTGCAGCCGAACCCGTAATATTTAGATAAAGGCATTAGTGTGCTGTCCTGCTCTTCTGGTGAAGGCATAGTCTGGCACGTTGTTTTTTATATATCTATATACACACGCGCACACATTAGCTGTTCATTACAGCGGTGTTAACGCTGTTACATGAACCTTTTTAATTTCCTGCCATTCTTTTTTTTTCTTTGCTGTGCAACTTCAGGATGCTGCGAGTGACGTTTCCTTTGTGCGTGGGGGTGTGTGGAGAAAGAGAGAGGGAGGAAGACGGCCGGTTGGAAAGGAGATGCGCGGTAAAGCGCCCCGGTCAGGGAGGGAGACCGGAGGAGCCGGGGGTAAGCGGGGCTCCGACGCGCGTCCGGAGCGATGGAGGGGAGGCAGATGGAAAGAAAACACAGCGTAGGATCAAACGCACGAGTGTGCGCTGAGCGGTGCCCGTTCAAAACTTCTCCTTCTTTAGCAGGAGAGAGGTGAAGGGTGTTGACATGTTAAGTGGTTGCAATTAGGCCTGGGAGTTAACACCTTATTAAGCGGGACTGGGGGCAGTTGGCACCTCCGCGCCGCTGCGTCTGCGGGCTCGGCCAAGACAACAGCGCGGAGAGGCTCGTTCCCCGGCTTCGGGGCTGCGCCGTTCGTTTTTGACATCAATTAAAACTCTCCTGGCTGCCAGGCAAGGCAGCAAACCCTCCAACAGGAGTCCTTCGGCAGTCAGAGAGGCCGAGGGCTGCAGCCCAGCGCCGGCTTCAGCGGCGCCCAGTGCCCTCCCCGGCGCGTCCTTCCCTCCGGCCGGCTTTGCCGCGGCACGATGGCAGGCGCTGCCTGGGCTTGGGTTTTCCCTTGGGGTTGCCAGCACCGTTCTCTGATGCAGAGGGCTCGGTCCCATGCCCACCAAAAAGCTCCTGGGGGCTGGGACGCGGGGACCTGGGCGGTGTGACCTTCCCTTACCCGGCATGACTCCAGCGGGTAATGGAGTGCGCGTGTGTGCCAGGCACGTGCCTTGGCTTCTCCGTCCTCAGATATGATGAAGTTGAGTTAGAACCATCCGACGTCAGAAAATATATATATGGCGTGGGGCTCTTTGTCTCTTCTTGTGCCGTGTTTTCAATTATTTGCAAGCAAAGGGCTAGAAAATACACTTAAAATTATTTTTTTTAAGAAATGGCTAGAACATGAGCTTTAAGGGGAACACCAAATATCGTAAGGTCCATGGCACAACTGTGCGCGCAGGTCAGGCTGCCCAGGGTTGCGCTGCTCTTTATTTTGTGTGTTATTGGTTTGTGTAGTGTTAAACGTGTCATGAGCTGAACGAACGCTGAGTGGAACGATGAGTGTCTGTCCTCCCACCCCGCTGCGACCGCTGCTCAGCCCAAGCAAAGGAACCGGCCGCGTCCGAGGCTTTTTTTTGCACGTGCGATGGCAGTTTGGGAGCCCTTTCCTACAAAACCTGCCGGGAGGCTGCACACAGCCCTGAGCTGCCTCACAGCCGATCACCGTCCCTGGGCTTGCCATGGGGGTGAGAGCCTGGGGCGAGGGCTCATCCCCCCGTGACCATACAGGGGAGAGGTGGACGCCGGCCCATGAACATGACTGCTGTGTTGTGCTTTTTACTGTGATTACTAGGGTGCGCGTCCCCGAGAGCCTTTTCCATGTCTCAGCTCCTCTTCAAGGATTTGCCCGTTGGCTTTCAGTGGCCTCGTTTGTCCTCTTTCCTGATTCAGCCCATCTGGGTTTGATCTTTGCTATGAGAAATTCCCAACGCGCTGCTGGACTTCCTCGGGTTGTTGCCCCATTCGGAGGGCGAAACGCTGGTTGGTCCGAGGGATGGGGACGAGGACTTTAGATTGGATATTAGGAAACATTTTTTCACCAAAAGGGTTATCAAGCATTGGAAGAGGCTGCCCAGGGAGGGGGTGGATTCGCCATCCCTGGAGGTGTTTAAAAAAAGGGTAGATGTGGTGCTTGGGGACATGGTTTAGAAGTGGTTTTGTCAGGGTGGGTTAATGGTTGGACCTGATGATCTTAAAGGTCCCTTCCAACCTCAGCAATTTTGTGATTCTGTGATTTTGTGACTTTCCTGGCGCAGACCCTTGGTGTGGAGCGGGACATGGCCCATGGGCTGGGGATGTTTGGGAGCTGGACCCTCTTCCCCAGCCCGGCCGTGCATCTGCTGAAGGGGCAGGGAGGGACATTGCGCCCTGTGAAGGGTTGGGGGATGCTGCAGGACACCGAGCTGGCGCTGCCGTCATGGCACCGGAGGCTCTGGCTGCGCTGGGGGGAGCAGAGGTGGGGGACGGCGTCTGCAGAGCCAGAGGAGGGGGTGGGATTCACCTCCCCGGGGCGAAAGTCCTGCCCTGTGTCACACAGGGACTCTGCCACTTGGACCTGTGCCTGTGGGTCCTCATGCAGAGCTGTGAGCTTGTTGGCTGTCCCGGTTTCCCCCTGTCCCTGCCGTGCCGTGGAGGGGATGTGGAGGAGCGAAGGAAGTGTATGATCCTTCTGCAGTAACACGGGTCGCAGTCGGTGGGGCCGTGGGGAATGCCGGAGCATCCCACCTCCAGCCGGGCACGGCATGGCATGGCATGGCACAGGAGGAGCTGTGCCTGGTGGGACACCCCAGGACACAGCAAGGAAGTGGGATTTTCCTATGCTGGTGATGGCTGATGTTCCCAGATGCAGCCAGGGAACACTGATTTGGCTCCCAAGGATGGTTCCAGCCCCGTTCCTTGCCGGTCCCCGCGGGTCAGTGGTGGCATGGCCTGTGGTTGTGGACAACCTGCTTGGCCAAACCATTGTGGTGGTCTGCTCCAGCCCCTGGTGACATCTCCACATCATCCTCTGCCTTTTCCCCCTTTTCCTCTCCCGCTTCCCTTGCTTGGGAAGGGGGTAGATTTGCCGACCTCCGTGTGAGCCCATGACCTCACCGCTGCCACTGCGGCAAAGCAGCATGACATCACAGCGCCGCAAATTCGGAGGAGGAGGAGGAGGAGCCTCCTGGCAGGCGTGAACACGCAGGAGGGGCGGACGCGCCGGCTGCAAGGGGGGGACCATTTGACTGAAGCGGAATGGAGCAACGTCAAAAACTGAGACGGCATTAAAGATAAACTGCTGTAAATGTAATGGTTTTCAATGTTTGCTTTTATGTGACAGCTGCTTTTAAAAGCTGGCGGCTCTCCAGGCGGCGAGAGCCGTGGGTTAGCAGAGCGGCTGGTCCTCCGGCAGCGCGGCGTGCCCTTCAGAGAGAGAGGCTCTGCAGTGTGGAGAAGATGCATTTTTGTGGTTCTTGTGGTTCCCTGTGTTTTTTGGGGGAAGGGAAGAGGCGAGGAGCGCAGATCCACGGCTGGAGCGCGCGCGCGCACGCCGAGGCAGGCGACCGGCACCGGGAGGGTTTGCGCTGCCTGTGCCGGCGCGGTGCTGCCGTAGGTCTGCCGTGGGCGCTGCCGCCGGGGTCCCCGGGGGAGCCGGGGCGGTCGTACCCCCTCTCACCGGCGCTGCCGTGGCTGCTGGCTAAAACGAAGGCGCTCAACCCTAATGCGATGTCGCTCCGCTCCTGCGCTCGCTGTCAGTCGGCCGCCCCACGAGCGATGGGGCAGGAGCGATGGGGCAGGAGCGATGGCCCCTTCTCCTGCTCGCTGGGCCGAGGTGCGGAGCCCCGGGGCCGGGGTAGCCCAGGACACGGGGGTTTTGCTGTAGCCTGAGGTTTTCATGTCTGCTGCTTTGGCACGGGGCTGCGTGAAGGCATCTTTTACCCTGACAGCAAACCCATGGTGACAGCTACCGCGAGGGGTAAGATTAAAACCAGATGCACCCCTCTTTCTCAAACGCCGGCTGAGCCAGAAACAGCCCTCGGGGGACGGATCGTCTGGGAAGGGCTTGGACGCGCTCCTTCGCCCGTGCTCGGCCTCCGAGCNGCAGGAGCGGGCAACCCGCGGGGCCCTCCGCCGCCGGGCAGCGTCGCCTGGAGCTCGCGCGCGGCCCCGGCTAACTGGAAAAGACATCTTTAATTAGAAAAAGGCAGCGCGTAGTATGTGTGGCGCCTGCTTTTAAAGGGCTTTGCGTGTTGTCTTCGTTATGGGTGTGAGAATGCAGCTCACTCTCTTTTTCTTTTAGAACAAATTAAGGACACATTTCGCCCGTCAGGAGATGAAATAAAATATGAGCGGGGAGCGAGCGTGCCTGGCGAGCTCCCTCAACGAGTCCAGCCTCGTGCCTCGCGCCTCCTCCACCCTGCCCGTGGTGGACCCCGCGGTGGGCAGGTGCTGCCGGGCTCCTGCCTCCCCTGCCCGCCATCGCAAGGGCCCCGCCACCTTCCCGGCTCGCCTGGGCTGCTCCTGCACCGGGGTTGTGCCGACCAGCCATGGGCAGGCAGGGGGACACGCTGCAGTTTGGGGCTCCTGTAGGGTTGGCCTGGGTGGAGATGTCCATGGCTGGAGCGGCCGGTGGAGCCTGAAGTCCTCGATGGAGCTTTGATGGGAGGCAAATGCTTCGTGGCAGTCCAAGGTCTGTAACGCTGTAGCATTCCCCTCCTCGGCGCTGGCTGTAGGGATGAGACCCCTTTGTGGGTACCTGCTTTTCCGCTGTTAGCTTTTTTTGCTTTGGTTTGGTTGTTTTTTTTTTAATTTTCTTTTCCTGCTGCTGGGTTTGAGCCCCCCAGAGAAGCACTGTCTTAGGGCCTGAGTGGAAGGTGAGGTGTGGTTTGAAGGAGGGTATAGAATCATAGAATGGTTTTGGTTGGAAGAGACCTTAATGATCTTCTAGTTGCACCCCCCCTGCCCTGGGCAGGGACACCTCCCACCAGCCCAGGTTGCTCCAAGCCCCGTCCAACCTGGCCTTGAACACCTCCAGGGATGGGGCACCCACAGCTTCTCTGGGCAACCTGCGCCAGGGGCTCACCACCCTCACAGGCAACAATTTCTTCCTAATATCTCATCTAAATCTCCCCTCTTTTAGTGTAAAACTGTTCCCCCTTGTCCTGTGGCTCCCCTCCCTGATTAAGAGTCCCTCCCAGCTCTCCTGGAGCCCCTTTAGGCACTGGAAGGGGCTCTGAGGTCTCCCCAGAGCCTTCTCTTCTCCAGGCTGAACCCCCCCAACTCTCCCAGCCTGTCCTCCCAGCAGAGGGGCTCCAGCCCTCGCAGCATCTCCGGGGCCTCCTCTGGACTGGCTCCACCAGGTCCATGTCCTTCTCGTGTTGAGGACTCCAAGGCTGGAGGCAGCACTGCAGGGGGTTCTCACGAGAGCGCAGCAGAGGGGCAGAATCCCCTCCCTCACCCTGCTGGCCGTTCCTGTATAGGGAATAAATCTGTTCCTATGAACAGTTTTGATGTCGGCGCGCTGTAGCGAATGGTTCTGTCTTGGCGCAGAGCTGCCATCGCTGGCTCCGTGAGAGCCACGGCAGTCGGAGCCGGGAGAGGTGTGTTGGGCGGCAGCGCCGGGCTGCGCCGTGCCGCGGGGAGGGCGCTGCGGGGGATGTCCGGCTGCGGGAGCCCGGGCTGGGGGCACAGGTCCGGCAAAGCGTCCTTGGGGCAGCCGTGAAGGGGCTCCGGCCCCTGGCACCACCATCCCGGTCCCCATTCCCACCACAGAGCATCGCAACTGTTGAAGCCTGAGAAACCCCCTTCAGTAATCCTCTCTGTGAGCTGGATTTAGGGATTCACTGGGGCATTAAGCGCAAATAACGAACGAGTGGGGTTTGCACCAAAGGGGGGGGAGGAAAGCGAGTCTGGGAAAGGAGTTTCTGTGCGGTAACGTAACCATAGCTCGGAGGGGCCCACGTCTCTGCGGTGTGTGTCTCTCTCTGCGTGCCTCTATTTTCCTCTTAATACTCGTGGACTGCTGGCTTGTAACGTGACGACTTTTCAACGTCAATAATGGATTGAATAACAGGGTAAGAAACTGGGGGAAGCGTTAACTCTTTCCCCTAACTGCAGCTGTGGTCCCGTGGCCGGGGCTGGGGAAGGTAAAAACCCCTCCCTGGGGGGGTCCCTCGTCCTAAAATTGCTCCCCGGGCAGGACGCCGGGCACCTTGTCCCTGCCCGTCTGCCGGTAGGCTGGCTGGTGTCTGCAGGGTAGTGGTTTTCTCACCAAACGGTTGAATTAACTGGGAGTTTATCGATGCAATCACGTGAAACGAGACGGCATTGCTCACTGTTGATATTTGGCACATCTCTGATTCCCCCCCCCCCCTTGTCCTGGTGCCCGAGGAGCAGCTTTTAGCGCTTCCAGAATGGATATTCCCCACCTGGGAACTGCCTCTGCCTCTCACCTGTACCCACCCAGCTGGGACCACTTCCCGCGTCGAACCGGTGCGTGCTCCCGCCCTCTCCTTGTTGACATCTCCCGCTCACCACGACGGCGGTTCCCTCTTTGCCATTCCTTGGTGGCGAACGTCGTTTTTTCCCCGTCGTGGAGACTTCCCCGCTACGGAGCCAGCTCTCCGGCAGCGCTGAGGAAGGGCTGACACCAGCGAGCAGCAGTCCTTTGGTAAATTTGTAAGCACTAACACCAAAGAAAGGGCCGTTATAATCATTAAATCTGCGCTCCTCTAATTCAGACAGAGAATTTCAGCTTTAACCTTTGCGGCAGGGGCCCCGGCGGGAGGGCGGCTCTGCAGGGAGCGGTGCCGTGAGGAGCGGCAGCGTCAGGGTTTCCCCCGGGGTGCTGAAAGTCGAGTTTCATGGCGCTGCCCACCGCCCGTGGGTCCGACAGAGCCCCGCCGTGGTGGGAGCACCGCGCCGAGGCGCCGCGCTCGCCCTCCCGCTGTCCCCGCAGCCCCTCGGCACGATGGCGCCCGTGTGCCCACTGACCGCCTCGCTCAGCGCTTGCTCTGCGTGGGGAGAACTCAGCTCAGCACCATCCCCTTCACCCTGCCCAAAGCTGGTGCTTTGACACGGTGGCTTCTGAAAAGGGGCTTGTGGCTTTTTGAGCTCTACTTTAGCGAGCCACGTGTCTTCCCAAGCCGCCTTGTATTTGTTTTGAGATTTGCAAAGCGCGGCCCCCGCGCTGGGGCTGCTGTTGAGGAGGGGGAGCGAGAGAGCGGCTTGGTGGACATCAGGCAGCCAGCCAAGGTCTACCCTGTCCATCCATGGTGGCTGGGGCTCCTCGCTGCTCTTGCTTCCCCCCCTCCCTTCCTTGGGGACAGGGCTCAGCATGTCCCCTTGACCCAGTGTTTTGGAGAGTGAGCCTGTTTTCCAGTTCCTCCTACCCAGTTGCATCTCAGTGTGCCCCGTGGCACAGCGGGATGGCACGGGACGGTGGCTTCAGGTGTTTGGTGAGAGCAGAGAAGCTGTGTCTCCCTCCTGGCACCCCATCCCACGGCCACCTGCCCCACCGTGGGATGGTACCGATAGCGGGACCCTTTGTATAAATGCTGCGAGGCTGATGGGAGGTGGGGATGCCGCCAGCAGCGCTCAGCTGGGTGACACAAGTGACACTCGCTCTGCAGCCTCGGGGCGCCATCTCCTCCTCCGCGATTTCCCCATTTGCTGCGCTCGTGATCACCGTGCTGGGGACGGCTTCCAGTTTGTTTTCCATGTTCCTTGGAAAGCCCCACAGCTACTGGGTAACGTGAACACAACTGGTGCTATCGCTGGAGCGCCATCGTCTCTCCTCCCGCTGGCTGTTCTCGGGGAAGTTTCTAAAGATGGAGGCCCCGGCTCCGAGGAGGTAAATCAGCGGCGGTTCTCCGGCTCCACTCACAGCAGCACCGATTTGCGTGTGCCAGGAGCAGACAGCCTGTTCTACGCGCTCGCCGCGTGCCCTGGCCCCACGGCATCGCCCCACGGCTTCGCCCCACGGCCCCCGCTCGCCTGGGTGCTGCTGCGGGGAGGGGGCTGCAGGGGACGCGGCTGGGAACGGTGTCGGGAAGCGGCTGAGTTTAGCTGGTTTCCAGCCTGCATGACTTCGGCTAAGTACTGTGGGGGACCCCCTCCTCCTGTTTGGCCTCAAGGAGAGGAGGGAATAAAAAAAAAAAAAGGAAAATGTTGGTTTTGTTTTGGCTGGGGAGCTGGAGCCACAAGGAATGTCGGGTAAACCACAGCTCGGGTTACCCTCTTCCAGCGCACGGCGTGACGCTCCGGCTGGGCGGCAGAAGGGGCTTCTCTCTCCTCACCCCTCTAATACGGAGCGCAAAGCGAAGCCCATCCCGGGCCCGCGGGAGCCCTGCGGGAAGAGGGATTTCTGCCGAGAAGCGGCAGCCTGGAGGCGGCTCGCTCCAGGTGCCGAGCGGGGCTGAGGGCTCGCTGGGAGCGGGAACCAGTACAGGTAGCACTGGAAGACCAGTGCTCTCCCTGCTGTCTGCTGTGACCCACTCCCTAAAATGGCCAGGGCTCCGTTTTGACTCTCGGTTGTGAGGGATTTGCTCGTAGGCAAAGCCTCCCAAGGAAACCGGAGCCACAGTGGGGAGCATTCAGGCGGGAGGGACATGTTCTCCTCTGATGGACTCAAATAGGATCTGGACCTCCTGAAGAACGACCCTGGAGTCGGTGGTTCCTGGAGTGAGCTGATGGGTGTGCTGCTGGGCACCCTGCACTGGGCACCCTGGCCATTGCCAGAGCTTGTACTAGTCGGGACCCTTGGAGATGGCGCGGGTGGGCACTGGTGCCGCAGGGGATGGGGACTTCACCTTTGTATGTCATCCCTTGTGATACAGGGGACATCACCAGACCAATGCTGGGGTTCCAGCTCCATGTAGGATCGGTGAAAGCTCATGCAGAGCCTCAGATATCCCACTGAGTCTTTTCTGCTGAAGAACCAGCATTTTTGGCATAGGACACTACAAGAAACCTTTTTTCTAGAGTGTGTACTAAATGTGAAGGCGATGGGGACCGGGGTGGGGGAGCAGCAGCTTTCCTTGGGTAGGAGCCCTGCGCCATTGCGGTGCAGCTGAGGGGCTGTTTCAGTGGCGCAGAGGCAGAGGAGGACTTTGTACTGAATGCTGTAGACTTTTTCCATCGTGATAACCTGAATTCAGTGCAGGTCACCGATGGCACATCCCTGGTTATAACACCGCAGAAGCTGTGCCACCCAGTGCAGTAGAAGCACCAAATCCTTCTCCTGACGTGCAGGCACAGCGTGTGTCCATCCAGGTAGGCTGGAACGTGGTGAGGGATCTCGTGTTGCGGGTACGAGCTGTCTCATACACAGTACTTGGCCCTCTGGGGTGGGACACGTTGGGTGACACCAGGAACACTCTGTGGGACAGCTCTACCACTGTGCAGTGCATTGCCAGAGGGGGATAGGATCTTGTAGAGGGGAAAAAGACCTCATCTGCTGCTGCCCTATTGCATGAGCAGGCAGGGGCAAGCAGGAGAGCAGGCAGGGTCCCAGGAAGGTCTCCTGAGCTGTGGGATGTGGCATCTGCCCTGGGAATGCCTGTCCCCTCTGCCCCTTGGATGCTGCTTTCGGAGGATGACAGCAAGAACCTGAATGCCCCTTTTCAGCAACGGACAAGTGAATCATGTTCTTTGGTCTCCAAAGCCACCGACTTCAGAGGGGACAGGGCGAGAGGAAGGAAGGAAGACCTGAAACTGGAGCAGGAAGTTCCTGAAACGTGAGANCCCTCCTCTCCCCTCCCTCTCCTCTCCTCTCCTCTCCTCTCGCTTTTGGCTGAGCACGAAGTGGTGTTAACTGTAAACTCTGTTGGAGTTTAGATCTTCCCACCTAGTAATGAATCCAGCCATGGCAGTTCCTGAGCTCCTGATGTGGATCTTCTGAGTTTACCATATCCTCTCGCGGTTGATTTTGTTGGGTCTGTTCTGACTCTTCTTCACTGCGGGGACCCCACGGCTCTGTCGGTGACGGGCATGTCCCCCTGCGGGGCTGGCTTACGGTGCGGAGCAGGTTCAAAGCGCTGTGAGCTCCTGGGCATCGCAGAGGACCCGGGGCGCGGGTCCTGCGGGTTTTTGTAGGCTCCGTAGATGCTGTGCCTGAGCACGTCCCCGCGGCGGGACAGGGGACGCGGCCTCCCGCAGCGCCAACCGTCAGCGTGCCAGACACGGGGCGGCAGCTGGAGGCGGCCGGCCGGGGAGACAGCGAGGCGGCAGGGCTTAGCGCCGGGAGCCGGGGCTCAACCTCTGCCGAGCGCTGGGAGGGGAACGCCGTGCCTGGGGGCCACGGGACGCGCTTTGGGATTTTTTTCCCTACGGAGAGAAAGGGGATTTAGACATAAACCGTTCAGCACAACGGTTTTCCGGGTGGAGAAGGCAGCGGCGAGATTCGCAGCGCCCAGGCTGGAGCTAAAGGGCCGCGCGGTCATCGAGATGCGGGGCGGCAGGGTGACGCTGCGGGCAGCTGCCGGGCCGCCGGCATCGCTGCGCGTCGGCTCCGGCAGAGAGGTGGCGTAAGCTGACCTGCGGCTCCGGAGCGGGCTGATGCCTCGCAGCGTTTCTTGCTGATTCAAGGGCAGGCAGGTGGGGATGACTTGACGGGGCTGGAAGTTCTGATAAAGATAGCATGGTCTCCAGCCCGGCGGATTAGGCTGGGGCTGGACATGCTCCGTGTGAGCGCTCCCAAGCATGCGCCTTTCCCAGTATTTCCCATGGCCGGAGCTACTGTTGAGTGACTGTGGAATTAAAGTATCGTTTGCAATTTTCTACATTCCAGAGCGGTGTCAGGTTTTGGCGGAGGGCAGGCTCCGTGGGTGCCTGTGTGCTTCGCTTGGCCGGCAAGTCCCCGAATATCTTGGAGGCCACGCACGTCGCTGTCGTCCTTGCAAACCCCTGCTCCGACAGGGAAGCGTAGAAGAGCCAAACTGAGGGCAGGAGGGAGCCCGGCCTCTCGGCTGCTTGGCTGGACAACCAGTTGCCCCCAGTCTAAAACTTATTTCCAAAACAAAAATGTCACCCCGGCAACATATCTTCATTTTCCCAAGATTCTGAACGATGGGAAGATTGGAATCTGAATAAACCCAACTGCCCGTGGTTTTAGACATCTCGTACTCCCCCAGCATCAGGCGGGTGGTTGTCTCCAGAAAGGCTGGCCACAAAACGTAACCGAAATCCCAGTCTAAACCCCAGTTAACTCCAGCAAAAAGAAAGAGGGAAGTTGTTGTTTCGCAGCAGCCGATCCATCTGCCCCTTGTGGGGCCGGGGCCGGCTACGAGAAGCCAGCGGTGCTGTGGCTTTGGGTGCCTGCCTCCGTCTGCGCGGCAGGGTTAAGCAAATAGCACCGCTGGATTTATATAGCAGTGGAGGATCTCAAAGCGGTTTGCAGGCTGTAATGAATTAAGCCTCGCTATGTTGCTGTGGTTGGGTCGGGATGTCGTTCCCGGTCTGGTTTTTCTTTTGCAGCGGAGGAAACTGAGGCATGGAGACACGAGGGGTGGGATTTGTCTGCACAAATAGAGACACGGCGATGAAGACATTCGTGTCTCGGTTGGGTGTCTGGACTCCCTTCGTTAGATGATGGAGAGAAATGGGCATCACCGGAGTGGTGGTGTCTTGTGTGAACGGGTGTGTAAAACAGAGGAGAGGAATGGTGCCTTTGGAGATAACCCCATCTTGCCATTGCCTGGAGCAGATGCCTCCGTTGCAGACATGGAAAGGAAGATGTCAAGCCTGTGCCTGGCAATATGTCTCAAGTGACATAAGAAATCTGCAGCAGAAATGGAAGTGGAATTTGGCTCTGTCGTGAGCCCTGTGTGTATTTTAGTCGTCTTCCTGCGCAGAGGGCTTTGGCTGGCGTCACCTCAGCTTTGGGCCAAGGAGTGTTCTTGCTGTAGTGGAAGTAACCTTGCACAGGGATCTCCGTGGGGGTTGCTTCAGCCCATCTCCATTTCCTAATCCCAATGTCCATGATGCCCGCCTGAGCCCTTCTCACATGTTCAGCTGCGTAACGTTCTCCTGGCAGCACTTGAACTCAACAGGGCATGGCCTGGAGCCTCAGCTGAAGATGCGCATGGGACCATATTTCTGTTGGTGGAAAAGGTGCTCCTTCATCCTTATGAAGAGTCGATCAAAAGTGAGATTAAATTGCTTTAAGGTGAGGAAGTGTTCCTGACTGAACACGGGGGGAAAAAGGCCATCGCAGCCCAGTAAAGATGAATGTGCAGGGAGCAGCTGTCTCTCCTCCGCTGGACGAGGGAGGCATCTCTAGAGGCCTCCTCCTGATTCTTCACATCCACTGACTTCTCCTGAATGAGACAGGAATGAGACAGCTCCTTCCATGGCATTGTGGGGCAGTAGTCAATATTCCAGCAAGGTCTCCAAGGCTGATTTGGAGATCGAGACGTCCTTAATCACCATATTCCTCAGACAGACACCTCTGCTATTTACTTAATGGGCTGGGTGGCTTTGAAGTGACTCAGATGGTATCTCCTATGGACTATTTCCCAGCGTGGTGTGGCTAGCTCAGGGGAGGGACGTTGAGAAGATTAAGTAGGCAGTTTGTGTATTTGTATATATACATATACATACGCAGCAGCGCTTGGAGAAGGAAGTAAAGACCAACTGGACTTTCCTCCTGGTGCTCAGATCTGGGAGGTGAGAAAAGTTCTTTGGTGATTTGGTTATTCCACTAGCGTCCTCCCAAGAGATCCTTCTCATTTACATCCTCTCACAGAATCTCAGACTGCTGAGGGTTGGAAGGGCCCTCTGGAGCTCCCCCAGTCCCACCCCTGCCAGAGCAGGGGCACCTCCAGCAGTGGCACAGGACGGCGTCCAGGCGGGTTTGGAATGTCTCCAGAGTGGGAGACTCCCCCACCTCTCTGGGCAGCCTGTGCCAGTGCTCTGCCACCCGCACAGGAGAGAAGTCCCTCCTCAGGTTGAGATGGAACTTCCTATGGTCAAGTTTGTGCCCATTCCCTCTTGTCCTGTCACTGGGCACCACTGGAAAAAGACTGTTCCCATCCCCCTGGCACCCTCCCTTGAAGTATTTATCAGCATTGATAAGATCCCCCCTCAGTCTTCTCTTCTCCAGACTGAAAAGCCCCAAGTCCCTCAGCCTTTCCTCAGCAGAGAGATGCTCCGGTCCCCTCATCATCTTTGTAGCCCTTTGCTGGACCCTCTCCAGCAGATCCCTGTCCTTCTTGACCCGGGGAGCCCAGAACTGGACACAGTGCTCCAGATGTGGCCTCACCAGGGCAGAGCAGAGGGGGAGGATGACCTCCCTGGACCTGCTGGCCACACTCTTCTTGATGCACCCCAGGATGCCATTGGCCTTCTTGGCCACCAGGGCACATTGCTGGCTCATGGCCATCCTGTTGTGCACCAGGACTCCCAGGTCCCTTTCCACAAAGGAGCATTGGAGCATCTGTCTCCTTGGAGCATCTGTGGAGGCAGCCGCTAACTAGCCTGCCCGTGAGGCAGAGAGGCAGCCGCCCAGGTCTTCTCTGAAACGCGTCCCTCTGGCTAAGGTGCTTGGACTCCCAAGGTCTCTTTTGTTTTCCGAAACACTGGATAACATAGAGGTTTTCCTCCAAAGATGCCTGCTCAGTGTAGATGTTTAGAAATGTCCCTCATACATAGCACGGTGCCTTGTCAGACGCTGGGAATGTTTTCTTATCCCTTTGGTATGTCATTCATGGCAGGCTGATGATTCACTCTTGGGACATGACTTTGGGGTAGAGCTTTGGTTATCTCCAGCCCCATCCAGCCGCCCAGCTGGGGTGAGCAGCTCCGTTGTGACGCTTCCTCAGTGCATCTCATTAGAGCACCGCAAAACCAAGGTCTGACATGCCAAGGTTCCTCCTCTGAGCTCATAACACGGTTGCCACTGGGTTTGCCCGGTGCTGAGCGCACATTCCGGACCCTTGACTCATTTCCCAGGATCGGAGCGTGCAGCCCACTGTCTAAGCCCGATTTCACCAGCGTGCCTGAGGTTAGGAGGGGAACAATAGAAGGAAAGGACCCTCTGGATTTCCTCGCTTGATATTTTTCTCTGCATTTCATATTCATTCTCACTGGTTCTATTTTTAAATTGTTTTCTTGTGCAATCTGTGTGGGTATGTGCTGCTATATTTAATACTTTGCTAGTATCAGATTTTGCTTTCAAGGGCTTTCAAAACAAAAACAATAAAAATCAAATCCTCTTGCAGAAGGTCACTGAGGTGGAATGGCTTTTTCCCAATTGCTGACATGCTTTGGACTTCTCCCTGCTCTCTGTTCAAGCTTATTTCTCCCCTGCCAAGAGGCCCTTTTCCTCTGTCAGCTGTCCCCGTGCCCAGTGGTGAAGATGACGCATGGTGCGTGGTGCTCCGGGCACTTGGCTGTGGGCTTCTAGGACTGGGCGGCTGGGCGACTTCAATTTTGCTTGTCATGGAGGGCACGGAGGGTGCTGGTGTGGAGCAGTGCCAGAAGGATCCATCCCTAGTCTGCTGCTCTTGCAGAACTTGTGCTTGTGGTCTACTTGACTTTGGGAACTCGTTGGTGCCTTAACCTGAAAATGTCTCCTGGTTTTTAACATCAAGGTTTTGGACCATCACGGCAAATCCATCTCCAGCTTCTTCTAGACACCGTTGGATTCTGCTGGAGAAGCTGGTCTGTGCGATGACCCGCACCGGCCGTCCACCCCACGCAGATAGGAAGCCGTTCGCAATCTCAACTGGAATTGTCCCATCAGGAATCTCCCAGCCCACCACCCCAGAGCTTCTGCGTCGAAGCTGGGCCAGAGCCAAGCTGGACAGGTCCTGGTGATGCCCTGGCCTGCAGGAATGCCCCCTTGGTGGCCACATCTCTGAGCGCAGGAGGGCAGCGGTCCCGCCTCCCCCGTAGAGCCGGGCAAGCTGCCTGGCACTGTCCGGCAGGCGCTGCGGAAGCGGCTCTGCTGTGTACAGAATTTGCCAAAGCCGGGTTACGTAGGAACCGAGGCTCCCACTGCTCTGTTTTATTTTTATTAGCCAAACTATTTAACCAGCAGAATTGTTTGCAGAAGCAAAGCACTTTGGTCCCCAAGTCGTTGAGCTTCCGGTTTCCATCCGCTCTCAGTAGGACAGCAATCATGTGCTAAAGCCCAATTAATCATTAAGAAGATATTTGAGGTTTAGCAGCTGTGTTATAAGATACAGTTTTTACTGGTTTCGACCTCAGTTAAATATGTTTTTAATAGTGGATGGTATTTAATTAAACATAAAATAACAGAGGCTTATTAAATCTAGGGAGACCTTTCTTAGCGATGGATATTGAATGTTAAGTAAATACCAGTTGGTCATTAGAAGCATATTCAGTGTGGTTTCACAGCTATGTAATAGGCAGGTATCTTGTTACCCATCTACCCCGTTTCAATGAATACGCTCTTAATAATCAATTGCCATTCATTTAATATATAATAATAACTGTCCTATTAGAGCTGAATTAGATCCTTGTAGGAGAAAATGGGGGCAACCTGGTGCTCGCCGGTTTTTTGAGCGCTTTTTGTTTTGTTTCGAGTTGATGGTTCGTTGAGATTACCTTTTTCTAGGGTCGCTGAAGATTGGATGACACCGGGTTGCATGGCGGACAAGTAGGCTTCACATCGTGTTCGTGTTGGGACCTGCCCAGGGCCACCACCGTCACCGCGGTCAGCCGGGAGCGGGGCGCGGGGTGACGAAGGGGGGATGCTGGCAGCGCTCGGGGCTGAGCAGAGGCGGCTGCGACCGCCCATCTGGGATGCAGGGAGGTGGTGGAGCTGCCCTGGAGTCTCGGCACGGCGGGGTTGATGGTTGTGGGATGACGCCGTGAGTCACAGAGTGTCCTTTGAGAGCTTCTTGGTCTTTCTCTCGGGCAGAAATAGATTACGCAGGACTGCAAGGGAGGAGCTGAGGCACTGCCGTGGGGAGATGCTTTCTTATACAGGAGGCACGAACCTGCAGAACTCGCTGCCACGCAGTGTCTTCAAAGCCAATTCATTAGCTGGTGTCAAAGGAGGATGAGACTCGTTTGTGGATGATACGATCAGAAAGAGTCGCTTAGGGCTTCTAGGGTACATCCATGGTCGTGTTTAAGGACAGGCCAGCAGCTGACCCCGTTTCCCAAGCTGTTTCTCATCTCTCTGCTCCATGAAGTCAGGTTCTGGTCCCCCGTTTCTCCAAGTTTCTGTAGCCTTGTCCTGTGTATCAGCTAAATACTTTCCAGGTCGCAAAGCGTGTAGATTGTTGGTGAACGAGCACCCTAAGAGGACTCGAGATGCTCCATCCCAACCATAAAAAGCAGGTTGCTGCAGCAGTTTGAGCGCAGGAGCCTTTTGTTTTATTTTGAGGTGAAGTATGATTTATTTTGCAAGGTCTAACGTGTAGTTGCTCTTTGCGTCGGTGACTCTTTGCCGGGTGGCAGGAGCTGTTTTGGGGTGGGAAACGGGGGCTGACACCCTTGGGAAGAGCAGGCACAGCTTTCTCCTTACTGGGGAGAGATGGAGCACCGTGGCTGCTGGGCAGCTGGAGAGGAGCTGGAGGTTTTGACTCTTGACAAGGGGGGATGGTCCCCTGCCCTGAGACAGAGCTTGCTCTGGGAGTTACTCTTTTCCTCCTCCTCAGCCTTCAAAATCCCATTTTGTACTTTTGGAGGAAGCGATAGAGCGGGACCGTGGATTCGGGGGCAGCGGGGAAGGCATGGGCTTGCGTGTGTGCAGCACACGTGGCCCGGCCGGGGCGGGAGGTACAACCCGAGCGCGTCATCCAATTAAGGTTGTACATCTAAAAGGATAAAATACAGAGGTGGCAGCTTTTAAGCAGAAAGAAAAGCGACGCTGCAAAGCGCGTTGCCCGTGCCGCAGGCAGCGAGCCTGCCCGGGATGGGGGTTTGAGGGGTTGATTTCTGGTGGGGGGCACGGCTGCGGAGGGCAAAGCCGGAGCACAGAGCGATTCTTTTCTGGGACTCTGTGGGTATCCCTATTAGCTTTCTTACAGTAGCACTTCTTTTTTCTTTAATTTCTCAGTGCTGCCGCTTTTCATAGGCCATAACTTTTAATTTCTCCCCTCGTTAACCTGCGCAGCGGTACTGACTCAGTGCTGGAACAATACGTGAGGCAGTGAGGAGCAGCAGTGATTCATGCTGCCTGCTGGATGGGATGAGCCCATCTTCTCTGCTCGCTTATTAATTTCTTCTAGTGCGTGAGTCAGGCTCTCCTCGCCCCCGGGCAGGAAAGCAGCCGTGGTGAATTTTAAAGGGGGAGCCGGGAAGGGGGCCGCAGGGAGGCTGGCAAGTAGGGGCTTCTGCTGGTGGCCACCCTGCTCCCCGGGTGCTGCCAGCTCTGTGTGTGCGGAGGGGACATCGCTGTGCCGGCACCTATCGCATCTCCTGCAGGATCCTAATGATCCTTTGTCTTGCCACCGTGGGGGTCTCGCTGCCTTCCCAAGGGTTCTCCTGGGCATGAAGGTCGCCAGCTGGGCTGGTGGCCAAGCCAGCTGTATGCAGCGCGTGCTCTCCTGCTGCTCGGTCACAAGTTTGGAGGCACGGAGAGCCGATGCGGCCAGCTTGCCCCGCACATCTCCCTTGGCACGTGGCACAAGGCTGGGAGCCCCTTTCCCCACCCCTGGACCTGTCCACCGGCCGGCGGGCACGTCCTGACACCCGTCTCCTTGGCCAGGGCTCGCACCCGTGTTACCCGTGTGCTTCGTGGCGTGGCAGAAGCTACGGGAGCAGTAGGACAGAACTGAGACCGAGCAGATTCATCACATGTGCAGCAGTGATGATAGAGCGGGCAAAAACTGCCCACCAGCCTCGTGTCCCGGTATCGCTCCAGCGTACCTGACCCCCCGCGATCAGCCCCGGGACAGCCCCAATTACAACTTTGCCAATTAATGGCGGCGACGGACCCCTGAAAGCAGCTGGGCTCCAGCTTTGCAGGAGGTAAAGCCGTGAGGGCAAAGGTGGGGGAGCGCTCGGGCTGCTGCCGCGGGCTGCGCTGTGCCCGGGCAGGCAGCGGAGGAGCCCACTGGGTCGCTGGAAACGTGTCTGGGATTGTGGAGACAGGAAAAGCCAAAGCTTCCCCAAACTTGCAGGCGTGAGAGCGGTAAGAGGAGTGGTGGGAGAGCAGCTTGTGAAGTCCTGGTTAGCTTGGATGGAGCTGCCCAGGCTCCATCTGTTCTGATCATGGAGGATGCATGTTGAAACAAACCCCGTGCCACCTGTGTTGGGCCAGGAGCCACCACTCCGGGCATCCCGGCTGCCTTCGGGGCCGTCAGAAGGATGGGGACATTGTGGGTGCTGTGGGGATGGCTGTGGCAGGAGGTTTGAGGTGGACCAGCTCCCAGTCTGAGCCAAATCGTGGTGGTGTGGGTGGGCACCTCACCACGCCTGCCCTGGCCAGCCTCACCCAAGGGGTCCTTGGGCCATGGGGCCTTTGAACTGTGGCTCCTGAGGAGCGTTGGTGGTGCCCATCTGGGGGGTTTGGCATCTTCCCGAGCTTTGGCCGCGTTGCAAGGGGAGATGCAAGTGAAGGCATCAAGATGAGTTTCTCCAATCTGGCTGGCACTGCTGTGGCAGAGAAATCTCTTCCAGGAAGACTTCCCAGAAGTTGTGGTGTTCGTCCTTGATGTCAGGGTCCTGCGCAGACCCTGGGAGGATGCAGAGGTCTATTCCGGACTCTCCCTGCCTGAAACGAGGGCAAATTGATTCCCTTCTGTGGGCGAGGAGCTGCTTGATCCCCAGCTTGTCCGTACAGCCAAGAAATCTCCTTGTTCAGAGTCACCCTGGCTGTCGAGTCACCCTCCCTCATCCAGAGGCAGCTCGGCACCGCCGTGCCCAGGCGAGGGGCGTCACGGCCCGACCCCGCGGGGGTTCGCTCCGTCTTCCTCCCGTTTTGTTCTCTGCTCTCCGCAAACAGCCCTGAGTCTCCCCAGCCGCCTTGGCAGGCGTCCCCGCGCGTCCTCCGCCCCCGGCCAAGCCAGCCATAAAACCCTCTAATCCGAACAGGCTGGGGCAGAGCAGCACCGCTGCCATCGGGACAACTCTCCGTGTGTGGTTTCCATTTATTGCAGATTTATTTCCTCTGGGTCGCCGGCTCTGTTGTTGCTCGCTCCTTGGCTCTGCTTCTCGGGAGCATCCAGCCTTTACCTTCCCGCAGAAAGGGGCTTTGGGGGACTGTAACTTCATTGTACGTGTCAATTAGGAAAACACCCTCAGGAATTTCCTTTCTGATGCTGCCTGGCTCTGCAATAACCTCTGTCTCCGTGTCTGCCGGCTCTCCAGAGCCCGTCCCGTCGAGGCAATCCGAAGGGGAGCAGGCTGAGCTCCGCCGGCTCGTCGAGCTTCTGTTCCAGCTCCCTCCGAGCGCGGAGCCCCATCTCGTTTCCACTTCTCCTGCGCTTCTCGCTCCCTCGCCGGGCGCTGGAGTTTGGAGTTGTTTTGGAAACCGCTGCAGCTCCGGCATGACGTCACCGCGATTTTGTAGTATCTCTGTCTCCATCCTAGTTAGGCGCTTCCTGCTCTCTGGCTCTCGCTCTGGCTCGCCTGGTGTGTCTACGCTCTTTCTTCTCCTCCACAATTCCCCAGGGATTTCTTTTCAACTTTTTTTTTAATATTATTTTAATTTTTCCTTCCTGCATCTCTTACGCAGCAGCTTCTTCTTCCCTATTTCTTTCTTCTCGAGTTTCTTCTTCTCCCCTCCTCTCCAAAGAGGGCCCTTTTTGCCCCAAAACTGGCTTTCCCGATTCATTTTTGCGGGAGGCGGCCAGGCCCGCTCTGCTGCTGCCAGGAATCCCGAGGTGCCGGGATGCTCCCGGCCGGCCGGCTCCCGCGGGCAGGGGACGGGCAGGGAATGGGCAGGGGCGCGGGCGACCCCCCAGCCGCAGCAGTGCCACCGTGGCTGTGTGCGTGGGTGCCAGGCAGCGACAGCGGGGCAGGGTCCGGTCTGCAGCGGGTAAAACACCCACTCTTCCCTCTCCTCCCCGAGCTCAGCTCTTCTCGCACAGCCATTCTTGTGCTCTACCTTGTCAAGCCCTCTGTCCCCACGTCCCCTCCTTGTGCTCTGACGTCCCCTCCTGCCCTGGCAGCGCCTGTCCCGCTCCCCCCATGAGCACCCACATCCCCGTGCCAGCCCAGGGCTCCCGTGCCACCCCGGGACCAGCCCGTGACAACCGCCACCGCCGTCTCCTGCCCAGGCTTGGGGAAGAGCATCTGCAAGGTTTCATCGTCACTCTTTAGCGAGCGTTTACCGAGCGTGAACCAAATAGGATTGATTTCTTTAATTTCTTCCCTCGCAACAGCTTAAGCGATGCCGGATTGCCGGCGGCCCTCCCCGGGGCTGCCGAAGGCACGGCTTGCCTTCCTCCCGCTGCCCGCGCGTCCCCAGCCCCGGCCGCAGCGGCGTGGTGCCGCGCTTCCCATGGGAGCCGCCCTAGAAACCGCGCTTTTGAACAAAACGTACAAATATATACATACGTGTATGTATATGTGTGTGTGTGTGTATATGCATATGTATGTGTGTGTGTATGTGTGTGTATATGCATACGTATATGTATATATGTGTGTGTGTATATACACATATGTATATGTATGTGTGTGTATATACGCATACGTATATGTGTATGTGTGTGTATATACACACATACGTATATGTGTATATGTGTGTATATATGCATACGTATATGTATATATGTGTGTGTATACGCATACGTATATGTATATATGTGTGTATATATACGCCTGCATATATGTATATATGTGTGTGTATATACGCATGCGTATATGTATATGTGTGTGTATACGCATACGTTTGTGTGTATATGTGTGTGTATATACGCATGCATATATGTATATGTGTGTGTATATGCATATGTATATGTATGTGTGTGTATATGCATATATATATGTATATGTGTGTGTATATGCATACATATATGTATATGTGTGTGTATATACACATACATATATGTGTATATGTATATGTGTGTGTGTATATACGCATACGTATATGTATATATGTGTGTATATATATACATGCATATATGTGTATATATGTGTGTATATACATATGCATATATGTGTGTATACGCATGTGTATATGTATATATGTGTGTGTGTATATACGGATATGTATATGTATATATGTATGTGTGTGTGTATATACGGATATGTATATGTGTATATGTGTGTGTGTATATATACGCATACGTATATGTACGTAAGCGCGTGTATCTGACCTATCAGGGCGCTGTGGGAGCTGGGTGCTGCCGTACCCGCCTGTGCCGCGGGGGGAAGCTGAGCGCCAGGAGCGCCGCGCGATCGCCCCACTGTCGCGACATGGACCGTTAGTGTTCCATCCGTGCCTGTGCCCGGGCCTTGCCGGGTCATTTCATCCCCGGAGTATCTTTTTAATGTTATTTGGTTTAAAACTGGTTTCGGGCAGTGGCTGTCCCTTAACACGTGACTACGCGGTGCCCTGTGACGGAGCCCCAGCAAAGATCAGAGGCTTTAATGGAACCTCCTATGAAGGATTTGGCTGTTGCTGGGGTGAAACGGGGTCTGGATGCAGGAGCTTCTTTATCTCAGTCGGTTCTTCCTCTGGCTTTCCTCTTGTCACCCTGCACGAAGTTGTATGTACATACTCACTTCGAAGCCACCTTCTCCATCAGTGGGTGGTGCCTGGTGGAAACCTGTAGTCGGCAATATTTGGGTACTTCTCACTTGCCACAGCTTTGCGCCGCACCAGAGGCTCCCGCACCCTCCCCGCGGTGCCCGCAGTCCGTCTGCCTCCTGTCCCCAGCGAAAACGGGCAGGACAGCAGCGAGGGACCTGGGTAACTCCTCGCAGCGGTGCTGCTCCCGCCTCCGAGCGGATGGGCAGACTGGGGTTACTGGTCGCCCCGCTCGGCGGGTGGTTTGTGAGGGCTTTTATGGGACCGACGGTGGGAGCTGGGAAAGACGGGACTCTGTTTAGGGCACAAACCCTTCTCTCAGGTCAGAGGGTGCCGACAGAGCAGAGGGTGATCGTGGTGAGTTTGCACTGAGCTGTAATCCGCTGGTGGTGCTGGGCAGGACTGGAGTCGCAGCGGGGTGAAGGCAAGGGGAGGGGTGGCGAGTTCGTTAGCTCCCACGGGACCGGGGGAACAAGGTAAAAATGTCATTTATTGCTCGTGGAACACGGAGAAGTTTGTGGGGAGAGGAGCTGTAAACTTGTCATACCTTATAAAAGCAGTTTCTATCACGACTGTGGTTTTTGTCGCTGCTGGAGCTGTGAATTCCAAATTTTGCCCTTTGGATGGGGTTTCCGGGCTTTGGTGGCGATAGAACCCGAGAGGTGAGAGGTGGAGCGAGTGCTTCATGAGAGCTGCGGTGCTGCCGTCCCCGCCGGCATCAAACATCTCCCCCACTGCCATCATCCCGCCGGGCTGCGCCTCTTTGGGATGCGGCTGTACCCCGAGCTCGGGTGTCCGAGGCTTCTCCCGCAGGCGCCGGCCGGCACCGTGCCCTGCGCGCTGCCCCTCCCGGTGTGCCCGCGTCGTGCCACCGCCGCACAGCACGAGCGTGCCTGCCAAATATTGTCCTGGGGTTGGACAGACCCACCGGTAACCGTTTGGCTGTAGCATTAAGGGATCACTTTATCTTCCCAAACGCGGGGCTCGCGCAAGCCCTGGGCTGTTTCCAGCTCTCGGGGGACCCCGGTCCCACAGACCTGCCCTGGCTGGGAAGGAGCTGGGCACCGGGGCCGCTGGGGTGACGCGGGGTCCTGGGGGAATACCCGTACCCTGGGTTTTTTGGGACAGGTTGAGTTCATTTTGCTGCTCTCCGCCTGGTTGTTTCGGGATCGCCGCGGTGCCGGTGCGTGTGGGATGCGCTTCTCCAGGCAGGAGAAAGCCGGGGCAGATAAACCTGCCTCCCAACAGAGACGTTCCCGTGGAAGTTGCCTCCAGGTTTGTCATTGCTGCTTACCCTGGGACAGCCGCGGAGGCCTCTAATTGCGGGGAGAGGCCGCGGGCGGCTCGATGGCAATCTCGGGACAGGCTGCTGCCCTCCCGGCAGGGAGAGCCCGGCCGCCCAGGGAGGGAGGGGAGGAGGAGGAGGAAGAGGAGAAGGAAGAAGAGGAGGAGGAGGAGAAAGAAGCAGGGGCCTCTGTGCACCTCTGAGCGTTCCAGAGATGGTGAGTGATTTAATACCAGAACCAGGGGGGTACCAAAGAGATTAGCTGGAAGAAAGCTAAGATGAATCCAAGGCAGCTCTTTTTTTCCCGTGGTTCGTGAAGACCCCGTGGAGTGGGCTGTGATGAAGGCCAGGGGGGCAGATGGGCTCAGCGAGCAGCCTGGGGGGCTGCTGGCCTCTGCGGTGTGGAGGCGACCGGTGCCCAGACCCCCGTGTGCCGGAGGATGTGCCGGAGGAGGGACCGCGCCAGAGGAGGGACCGCTCCGGTGGGCATCGTGGCAGCTGGCCACGAGCCGTCGTGGCTCCCCGCTCCGAGGGCTAGTGGTGGGCTAGTGGTTTGGCCCAATACGTAACGCATGTTTTGAAGGGTTCCCCGTGCCCGCTGATGCGGGGGTGGGCAGGAGCCGGCGGGATGGGGTGAGTGTGAGGCCGCGGGCAGGAGCCGCAGGGTGGGGACCAGGGAGTAGGTGCGACAAGGAAGGACCGTGGGTGGTGGGAGGAGGAGCGGCGCAGCCCTGCCCAGCCCTAAAAACCCCGGCAGCTTTTCGAGAGGTGCGTTTTGCAGGCGGCATGTGTCACCCGCCACCCGAGCGGCCGCTGCGTTTCGGCACAGTCCTTCCAGTATGCATCACCTGCCACGGGAGGATGCCCTGCGTGAATGTAAGAGTCGCTTTTTTTGCGTGCGAGTCGCTTTTTTGTGTGCTTGTCTCCTTGTGCGCGGACACCGGGCTCGGCTGCCCTCCCTTGCAGCAGCCCCGCTCGGCTGAAGTTGGCAGGAGTTTTGCCGGAGTCCGGGTGGAGTTATCACCATCACCTTCCTCCCTGGTCTCCACGTCTGCGGGGGCACAAGGACCAGCACCATGCTGTCCCTCAAGTGACAGCACGCTGCCATGAAGGTCCTCCGAACCGGGGCTGGGGTCTCTCTGGGCACTTCCATCACCCCACCGCCCCAAAGGCATTTCTTACCCTTGTTTGATTATGCATTGAAACTGGTCCACAGGTCCCAAACGATGGAGAAGAGGGGATCAGGGGGGGTTCAAAAGGGGCCAGGCAGCAGCGGGGTCTACTGGGTCTTGCGTTGGGTGGCGGAGGGGAGTTTGATTTCTGGCTCTGCAGCGTGGCGCCTCGGCGGAGCTTATTTTCAAGGTTTGCAGGAGAGGGATGCTGGAACTGAGAAGCTCTACAGAGCCCCGGGTCTGAGAAGCAGCATTATATTTTTATAAAATAACACGCGGGTATTACATCGTCTGTGTTCTTTGCAAGGATTTACTGAGGCTGTGTCATGTCTTAGACATATGTTTTTGCTTTTAGTTTCCTGAAACTGGTGTTTCAGATGAAGTTGGATGCAATCGCTGTGGCCGTACGTTTGTTTAGAGCTCTGCTGTGCAGCGTTTTCCCGGGTTGACGGGGTGAAATCTCCTCTGCCTGCAGGCAGCAGACGTGCGGCAGTGGTTTAGGGGACCCGGGGCACCCGGGGCCGGGGGTGCCTCCCCCTGCATCTGCTGGACACAGCTGCCACCGTCTCGGCATTTCGTGGCACCTTACGTGGTGTTGTGCGTGAGTCCTGCCTGGCTCTGAGCCTGGTCCTTGAAAATGCCATTTTCTGGAGTCCCAAAAAAGAGAAAATAAATAAAAAGGCAGCCGCTGTGATAGCTGCTGGTGGTACCCCTCACGCTCCGTGTGGGTGTTGGGCTCACTGGGCTCTGCAGCGGTGCGTCGGGCTGCTGTCCGTCCCCTGGGCGTGCTGGTGCCCGGGCACGGAGGTGCTGCCCCATCCCTGCCGCACGTGGGGACTATGTGAGAGTCGCAGGTATTTGGGCAATATAGCAAATTTCAAAGAAATTTGGAAGCGCTTCCAACCACCGAAGGGTTCACCCATTTTCGTTTCTCGGTCTCCCATCTCTGGGTAAAGCTCACGCATGCCACTACGCTGAATCCAGAAAGGGGCGGAAGGTGGGTGCTCCCTCGTGCGCGCTCTTTTAGTCTCTGTGCTGACAGCCGTAATGCCAATGAAACAAATTTTTGTTTTCTGTGTTCATTTGATCCGCTGCAATAACAGCATGTGGAGCTCGTACAGCCTTCCACCTCCCCGGAGCGCTGCGTGAGCATGACGTGTGTCTTCTTGCGACCAGTAAATAGCATTTGGGGAGTGAAAAGAAAAACAGCAAGGTTAGTTTGTTATTCTTTGTGATATATGAAGGAGCTGTCAGCTCCATCCTGGAATCATGAATCCCCGGGTATTCCTGGGACGGGGCGAAGGAATGCATCCTGCAGTATTTTTTCACTTGGAACAACCATTTGGCTCTTCTGGGTCTGAAAAGTTTAACTTCGGCTGAGTAACAAATTAATGCCGTCTCTTAGTCACTGTCTGGCTTGGATGGAAACACTTCGCTGCCCTGGTTTATCTGTGTGTCCGTCCCGATGGCTCGGACAGGTCTCTTTGGCTGCTGGCTGCCTGCCGGGGCGCGCGCTCGCGGTGCCGCTCGCCTGCCGCAGCGCCGCCGATGCCCACGGTGCTGACGGGCGCAGGGGAAGGTCGGACGCGGTGCTGCTGGTACTCATCGCGGTCTCAGCGTAAGAGCGAAGGTGGTTTCTTCCAGACCAGTTATTTTTTTTTATTTTTTATTTTTTGAAATCCGTTTTTATTAGTCTGGTAGGGAAAATAAGCAATTTCTTCTCCAGGCTTCTGCTTCAGATGGGTGGCTCTGCGCCGCAACGCTTGGCTGGTTTAAAAACTGCGGGCTTGGTCTGATAAAAGATGAGCTCTTGCCCTTGTCCCCATCTCCTCTCCTCGTGCCCCATCTCCTCTCCTCGTGCCGGGGGTACACGGGGCTGGCGGGGGGCACGTGGAGGTGCTGGGGCGCTCCCGGGCTCTCTGCGTGCCCGGTACTTCCGAACTGGACAGGGGACTTGGAAAGATCCCTGCTGAACTTCAGACATGGTTTGTTTCGTTTAGGCGAGGCACCAGCTCGTTGTGAGGTTTCAAACGTGACGACGCGTTCACCGGGGCTCGGCGGCGAGCGGTCAGAGCGCGGCATCGCATCCTCCTTCCCTGCGTGCCGCGTCGCCCGCGCCCCGTCGCGGTGCCTGATCCCGCGCGCTCGGGGCCGAGACGGCTGTAACGGGGCTACCAGCATCCGGGTTCTGATGATGCGTCTGCAGGAATCCAGGAAAAGGGAGGGTTTTATCCTTCTTGGATCTCATGCAGGGTAAGGCTGGGGGCCGCCTGTGCGAGGGGAAGCCGGTACCTGCGTGGTTGGGTGCCACACGGCAGCGCCCGCATCCCTCCCGGCTGGCACCGGGGCATCTCCGGGTGCTTCAGGAGAAGCGGAGCCTTCCCGGCTCCAGCCCCCGCATCCCGGCGGAGCTGCCCCTGAACCATCCCCGCTCCTCTGCTGCTCAGGAGAGCTCGGGCGAGATGGGTCGGGAAGGCGATCAGAAGCAAAGTTAATTT
Organism: Anarhynchus alexandrinus; assembly: GCA_008711295.1. Classification (NCBI taxonomy): domain Eukaryota; kingdom Metazoa; phylum Chordata; class Aves; order Charadriiformes; family Charadriidae; genus Anarhynchus; species Anarhynchus alexandrinus. The sequence goes on along the minus strand of VUYV01000368.1, from coordinate 310,332 downwards.
TAAAAAAAAAAATCCCAATGAAGAACTGTTTTTCTAGTGGCGGCCAAGAAACGTGACACTGAGCAAATAAAGCAAAAAATAAATATTCGCATTGGATCGAGAAATGGCCTTTTAATTTGCAGAATCTACGATGTCTGCGTGCAGAAGTCTTAATTTCAGATCCGGTCTTTGAGTGCAAATGTCACTTTAAATAGATATTCCTGTGCGCACGTTCTGGTGCCTTTTGCCATGTCGTTAATGAATTGCTCGTTCTGCGAGTACATTCTTCTCTCATTTTGTATCCCCATACATTAAATTGATAGTTTGGGGGATTATTGCTCGTTCCAAGATTACATGGGTGGAGTCCCCTTTATATGGCCATGCTGGTATGTAGTGAATTTGAATTGGCGCAGCAGAAAACTTGAAAATTTGGAACAGATAACTGTCTCCTATCTTTATATGGGAACATCAGAGTTTCTAGCTTTATTCTGGGGTTCTTGCCATTCCAAATATAATTTATTCTTTTATATAACTGTTTTCATATGATACACTCCGAAGAGTGGATAATGGTTTGGGGAGGAATATAATCATTTTTTTTTTTCCCCTCCAAGGCTGTCTTCCCAATTAATGAGATTGAGAACACGTTCCAAAAATCTATTTTTCCCCTCCGGGCTTTTTTCTAATGTACTCAATTTATTCTGTAGTGCGTCTTGCGCTTCCTTTATGGAGTTTGATGCCGAAATATTCGGTGGTGGTTGGCTGGCTGGGGCCCGTGTAAATCCTGAGCGTATTGATGCGGTCTCTCGGCAAGTTTGGGCAGCGAGGGCAGGTCTGGCCGTGCCGGTCCCTTTGTGCCCGGGCAGGTGGGCTCGGGGACATGGCAAAGTCCCCCCCGGCCACCGCATGTGCCGACCTGAACCTTGCTGCCAGCTGGGCTTGGCTTTACGGGGGAAGCTGCTTACTTTTGGGGGGATGGAGGGGGATCCTCATCACCCTCCTCCTTCTTCTGTCCTGTCTGGAGGAGAAGCGCGGGTCCCGGAGTGAACTGGTGTCTCCTTCCCTCAGCCTCGGGGTGGCAAGGAAAGGATATTCCTAGAGAAGCGTGCGAAGCTCAAGGGGCTTTTTTCTGCTTAGAGCCTCACCTGGAATGTGCATAGATCACAGAATCCCGGACTGGTGGGGGTTGGAAGGGCCCTCTGGAGCTCCCCCAGTGCCACCCCCTGCCAGAGCAGGGGCACCTCCAGCAGTGGCACAGGACGGCGTCCAGGCGGGTTTGGAATGGCTCCAGAGGGGGAGACTCCCCCACCTCTCTGGGCAGCCTGTGCCAGTGCTCTGCCACCCGCACAGGAGAGAAGGCCCTCCTCAGGTTGAGATGGAACCTCCTATGGTCACATTTGTGCCCGTTCCCTCTTGTCCTGTCACTGGGCACCACTGGAAAAAGACTGTTCCCATCCCCCTGGCACCCTCCCTTGAAGGATTTATAATAATGTTTTTGTACATTTTTCTCTGTTTAAACATTTTTTAGGGTATATCCACTTCTTATAAACCCAACCAAGTCAGCAGCCACTGGTATTCTGCCCCACTCTGCCCTGCGTGCTGGTTGGCATCGCCTTCCGAAGATGCTCATTTTCCAGCTTGCTCTGGGTTCAACAGCAGAAGGACATGGACCTGTTGGAGCCAGTCCAGAGGAGGCCCCGGAGATGCTGCGAGGGCTGGAGCCCCTCTGCTGGGAGGACAGGCTGGGAGAGTTGGGGGGGTTCAGCCTGGAGAAGAGAAGGCTCTGGGGAGACCTTCGAGCCCCTTCCAGTGCCTAAAGGGGCTCCAGGAGAGCTGGGGAGGGACTCTTGATCAGGGAGGGGAGCCATAGGACGAGCGGTGATGGTTTTAAACTGGAAGAGCGGAGATTTAGATGAGATCTTAGGAAGAAATTCTTCCCTGTGAGGGTGGTGAGCCCCTGGCGCAGGTTGCCCCGAGAAGCTGTGGCTGCCCCATCCCTGGAGGTGTTCAAGGCCAGGTTGGACGGGGCTTGGAGCAACCTGGGCTGGTGGGAGGTGTCCCTGCCCAGGGCAGGGGGGTGGGAACTTGATGGTCTTTAAAGTCTCTTCCAACCCAAACCATTCTATGATGCTATGATCTGCTCCCTTTCCTGACCAAACCCAAAGAGCACATTGTAGCCTTCCATGTTTCCCAGCCCACCCAGAGCCGTCAGCTCCCTGGGGATGAGCAGTGCAGGAGTGGGTTTCACGGTGTGACGGGCTCATTGCTGGCCACCGAGGAGGAGGATGGTGATGGTGATGATGACGAAGAGGCCAGCTGCGAGGAGCATCATTATTTTACAGTGGGTATGTTGTTCTGCAAGTGGCTCTGCTCTTCCTCCAAGGTCTCAGTGAAGTTCAGGGCATATCATGGTCATGTTTGCATCATGCTGATGGGCGCGGAGCCGGCAGCCGGGTTCCCCAGAGTGAGGATTTGTATTTATATGGTTTGACTCAGACGTTGTATAACCTCAGGGAGGCACTTTCTGGGCCAAAAGAACGAGAGACCTGCTCTCCGGTGGCGTTTCGAGCTCTGGTTGGATGATGTCCCGTGCAAGGGCTGGGTGTTAGTTGGTGCCCTGCTGACAGCGTGGTTTGTGTTCCTGCAGGTCTTGCGTGCGCGGGGGTTATTAATAGCTCATCGGTGGGTGGGTGACCGGCCAGGCTGGCCGGATCCCTGCTCCGGCCGGATCCTCTGCCTTTTCCGCATGTGTTACCAAAGGAGTGATATGACGGCAGAGGGCCCTTCCTGGGGGTGCTGCGCTGCGGTGGCCCTGGTCCTGCTCGCCGAGGCACAGGCATTGCTGCCTGGGCAGGGGCTGCGGTGGCCGGGCTGCCCTGTGGGACAGCAAATCTCCAGCAGTTGGAGTGGGGGACCCTCACAATGTGGCCCGCTTGCATCTGGTGGCTTGTCCCTACCGAGGGGACAAGGCTGCTGGAGGAGAGGGGGATGTACCCATGCGTCTTGGTTTTCCAGGCTGAGTGGAGGGGTAACCCCAGACCCAGTACTGGGGGTGGGGGGCAGATGAAGGCAGAGGGAGAATCATAGAATGGTTTAGGTTGGAAGGGACCTTGAAGATCATCCAGTTCCACCCCCCTGCCCTGGGCAGGGACACCTCCCACCAGCCCAGGTTGCTCCAAGCCCCGTCCAACCTGGCCTTGAACACCTCCAGGGATGGGGCAGCCACAGCTTCTCTGGGCAACCTGCGCCAGGGGCTCACCACCCTCACAGCCAAGAATTTCTTCCAAATATCTCATCTAGATCTCCCCTCTTCCAGTTTGAAGCCATTCCCCCTCATCTGATCACTAGATGCCCTTGTAAGAAGTCCCTCCCCAGCCTTCTTGTAGGCCCCCTTCAGATACTGGAAGACCGCTCTCTATAAGGTCTCCCTCCCTTTAGAAAATGAGGAAGGTGCAGAGGTCTGTCCAAGGAGAGGTGGATTGGCTGGTCGGATGGCAACCGGGCTTTGGTTGGGACCGGCCACGCTCAGCCTGCTCTGGCGGGGCAGGACGAAGGGTGGGGTGGTGGGTGGCGAGCCTGCTCCCTCCCAAGGTCCTCCTGGGGGGTCAGCATCCTTGGGTACCACCTGAAGTCGTCTCCTGGAGACCCTCATCCTTATGGTGCCCACCCTTGTGGTGCCCCTGGATGCCTCAGGGGAATGCTCTTTCCCAGCCCGAGCTGCAGCCCGGGGGGGTTGCGGCGGACCGAGCGGAGCGTGCGACAGCGGGGAGGGCGCCTGCTCGTTTGCTCCCCGCACTATAATTAGCCGGGTTGGCGGGCAGAGCTGCCGTCAGGCTGCCTGACACCCAGCCAGGCTGCGGGGCTTGTGATGCAGCATGGGAAGTACACGCTGGAGGACAGGGTGTAATTAACTGCAGGCCCTCGGAGCTGAGAGCTGACTACTCGGCTTCCAGCCTTTTTTCTTGCCTTTTTTTTTTTTTTCCCCTTTCAGTGATGAAATATATAACTTCACCTATAAACCAGTATAAACACGTACGAGCTGCTGTGCCCAAAGATTAAGGAAAAAAAATGATAAATGTTTGAAAGTACCGGGCGGTGCGTGAAGGCGGTGTTAGGATCAGGCAGCTGACACCCCCTTAAATGGGGTGAAATTAAAAAAACCAAACCCATAGGTTTTAGCGGCAAGGCGAGCTCGGCCGCGCTGCACCCCCTGCGCGTGCCGTGCTCAGGGCTCAGCGCTATAAATAGCAGCATTTTCGGCTGCGCGTCTCGGCCCTGATTCTGCAATCGCTTAAGCCCAGGCACGGCTCCTTCCCATCGGGCTTAAAGTTGCCATAATGGTTTGCAGGCTGTAACCAAGAAAAAGAAGAAAAAATAAGGTAGAAAGAGCGTGTGGGGCACACCGCTGGGACCGGCTATTGATGAACACCGCCCGGGTACCCGCTGCTCCTCCCTCGCAGCTCCCGCGCCCTTACCCACCTAATTAAGGGCTTGATTAATGAAAAGAGGGAGAGAAGGTGCCGGTGCCTGCGTGTGCGTGTCACCCCGGACGTTGTCGTTGGGCTGGCGGAGTTCCCGAGCTCCGGTGGTTCTGCCAAGCACTTTGACAAGTTCTTTCATCCGGAGAAGCCGGGATGAGGAGCAAGTGCAGGGCTCGGGCTGCGCCAGCCCTCGGCACGGCACGGGGACGTCCTTCCAGGACGAGAAACTTTGGAAGAAAGAGGCCGTGCGTGCGTGCGTCTCTATGCATACATTAATTTTTACAGGCATGCAGCGGTACAATAGGAGTCGAGAAAACAAAGTTTCCTGGATGAGCTCTCGGCGGAGAAATGCTTTGAAGCGCGGGTCCGCCTTAGCGTGGCGTGAGCGGCGAGGGGGGCGCGGGGAGCGTGGCCCGGGAAGAGGCTGGGCTGGGGCCGGGAGCGGGCTGGGGGGGATGCTGCCAGGGGCTGGGAAGGCGGGGGAGTGCCAAATGAGCGCAAACGGACTCGTTTATTGGGGGGTGGTGGCAGATGCTCGTTAGCAGACTTGTTTTTCCTCCCGGTAGGAAGGCAGGCTCAGGGAATGAGCCTGTCCTCGTTACCCCGGCTGATGAGGAACCCAAAGTGGGTTGCGAGGGCTCCTGCGGCAGCCAACCCCGTTGCCTGCGTTTAATTGCCGAGTGGAACGAGACGGCGGGAGGAGGGGGGTCGCTGGGCGCTGCTGGGGCTGGCGGGCACCGGCGCTGTGCCGGCACGGCCGGCGGCACTGGGGCTTGGCTCCGGTCCTCCTTGGGCCGACACGCACGTGTGCGCAGATCTCTGCTCCTCTGAGCGATGGCCCTGCAAGGGTGCGCTCCGAGGAGGAGGAGAGAGCAGAGTTTAATGATGTTGGGGAGTTTGGCAGCGCTCTGGCTCGGTCCGGCCCTCACGAATACAACCTGTCGGCAGGGCCGGCGTGAGCTGCTGAGACGTGCTCCGGAGCGAGGGGCCGGTAACGGGGCTGCTGGCCAGGAGAACCCATCTTGAACATAGGAAGTTCAATCTTAACATGAGGAGGAACTTCTTTACCTTGAGGGTAGTGGAGCACTGGCACAGGCTGCCCAGAGAGGTTGTGGAGTCTCCCACTCTGGAGCCATTCCAAACCCGCCTGGACGCCATCCTGTGCCACTGCTGGAGGTGCCCCTGCTCTGGCGGGGGGGTTGACTAGATGATCTCCAGAGGTCCCTTCCAACCCTGACTATTCTGTGATTCTGTGATCTCATCGCTTTCCTGGGGGTCAGACACAGCTGGGGTGAAGATGAAGCCCATTTTTCCAAAGAACCAGGTTTATGTTTGTATTTCAGTCCCTAGGAAAACACCAGGGTCTCCCCTCCTGGGTCCTGGATGTGGGGGTGGATGAGCAACCAGAGAAGAGCGTTCAGCCTCTGGTAAGATGAGCCGGTGGAGCGTGGGTGCCCACCTGCTTGCAGGAGGACGTTCTGGCACGGCCAGGTGGTGGGGCCAGGCTGGCGTCTGAGCGTGGCTGTGGTGTCAGGATGCACCGGCGAAACACGGGACCTCCTCCTGGATGGGTCTGGGGTGCCTCTGGTGGGGAGAGCTGCTGGGAGGCCACCACCAGCTCCTCCAGCTCCCAGGTGTGGGTTGAGCTGCTCTGCTGGAGGGGTGCCTGCAGGATTACCTTGGAGTACCTTGCATGCACAGCTGCATTTCCCTTCTCCTTCCCCCTAAATGGTCCAAAAGCACTTTTCTCTAGTTTTCAGCATGTTTTTCACCTTCCATCGCGCTCAAAGCCCGGCTTGGATGCGCATCAATGCCCCGCGTGCGTGCACAGGGTCAGCGCTGTTTGCAGGCGAGCGCGATAGCTGGTTCAGCCTCCCGCTCCAGAGCTGGGCTGGGATGAGGCAGCCGCTGAAGAATGAACGTTAGAGCCATTGGCATCCTCCCCTGGCCGGGTCGGGTCTGCGGGGAATCGCCCGCCCCCTCCTCGGAGCCTTTGTAGTTGAGGCAGGATCCCGACGGCGCGGGGCTGGGGCTGGCGCGCGCACCAACGCTGGCGGCTCACGCCGTCCCCCCATGGCCCACCGGTGCTTTGGCTCCGCCGAAACGCCATCCTCGGGGAGACCGCGGCCCGTTTCTGATTCCCCTGACGCAGCGTACGTCCTCCTTCCCTCGCGCCAGCCCCTTCCATCGCTCCCGCTGGGCAGGCGGTGCTGCCGCCCCGGCCTGATCCATCCCCGGCCACCACATTTTGTTCTGCCGTGTGACCTACCCTTTCTTAATCACCTCTATTCTCCGTTCCTTAATCGCCCCCGAACCTCAGCACGCAGGTGGGGGCTCTGCTCTCCAGCAGCGCTTCCCTTGGGAGGTGCAGAGCTGTGCCCAGCAGGGTGGCCCGGAGCTCCCTCCGGGACGTGAGCCGGTTTGCCGCGCTGCTGCGGCGAAGGGAGGACGTAGCGCTGTGATTTTTCTGCATCCAGCCTGAAATTCAGGTTTTAGGATTGAGGGTTCATCTGGCTTCAAATCCAGGTTTTGGGGAGACGCGGGGCTGTGTTAGCCGGGGGCGGTGGCAGTGCCGGGGCAGGGCTGTTTGGAGGGGTACGGCGCTGGGTGCGGGTCGCAGTGGCAGGCGGGATGGGGGCCGGAGCCCGTGTCCTCGGGGGAGGAGGCAGCACTCCCACGGCTCTTTGGTTTCTCAGCCAAGCTTGTGCCAGAGGCCGGTGGCTGGAGGGGGACCGCAGTGCACGGTGCGCCGAGCCCCGGCACGCTCCGGGGGGGTCAGCCGCTGCTCGGAGGGATGCTGCTAGCTGGGGCGGGGGGGTGATACCTCCTTCCCCCTCCTTCCAAACAACCTTCTCACATCCCAGGCTCTGGATTTTATTCCCCTTCCGACACTCAGGCATCGACTCCCGATTACTCATAAATGCAGCACGTTGCAGATCCATGGAGCTTAACGAAGGGCTGCGCCTGGAAGCACGAACCACCGGGATCCAGGGGCAAGAAGCTGGGATGGGGGGGACGGGCTGTGAAGCCTCCATCCATCCCCCCCTCCCCGGCTCCTTCCCTGGGTGCCAAGCGCCGGCTGCCCATGCCCACATCCCCCGGGATCCTGCCCAGCCCGGCGCGGGGCCGCGGCTGAGGATGCTGCGGGTGGTGGGGCAGGCGCGGAGGTCCCGGCCGGCGACCAGGCGGGCACGGCAGGTTTGCAGCTCGGCCCGCTCTCGGTGCCGGCCCACCGGTTTGTTTTGCAGAATCCTCTTCTAGCGGGGAAAAATAACTCATCCCTCGGTTTTTCTCTCTTTTGTTTGTGTGGGCATTGAGTACGCTGGGAGTTACTGAGCCAGATTTTATTGGAATGACTTAGAAAGCTGCCACCTGCAAGCAGCCGCTTGTCTTTGGGGATTGTTTTGGTGTAGTTTCTAAATAATTGCATGAGGCTTCTTCAGCCTCGCTAATAACTTCGTTCTCCCGGGGACACTGCCCAGAAAAAGATGAGCTGAGATTATGCTTGGCAACATTTAGGAGAGGAAAAAGTACAACGGGATTGATGTCTGCTGGCGTGAAGAAATAAATAATACAATACCTCTGCCTTAGCCCCTCCGCGAGCATCCTTGTTTCCAAGCCCGTGTCTGTTATCTCCCCAGCTTGGCTGAAGTTCGGAATTCAGAGCTGTCCTTTAAATGGGTCTCATCTTTTCTGTCTGCGGCACGTTGTGCTAATTCTTATCGGGGACCGGCAAGGCTGGCGCGGGGATGAGCTGTCCCAGGGAAGCCTGCCTGGTGGCTTAGATGCATTGTGTAACTTGGGCTTGTTAAATATATGATTCAAATAACTTGCAAAATAGTTTACTTAGTGCAGAATAATTTCGCCCTGGCCCGGATTCCCATCGGTTTGCGAAGGCTTGGCGAAAATTGTGGGTCGTGTTTAGATAAAGAGACGAGCCCGCAAATGTCTGTGGCGTTTTGTACGAAATCCGGTCTGTAAAAGCCGCGTGTTTTGCAGTGCCGAAGGAGCCGGGTCGTTGCGGGCATCTCCCCGTGATGGCCCTGCCCCGGCGAGGAGGGTTGGGACGGGCAGCACTGGGAACGCCGCTGGGAAGACGAGAGGAGCCGGGTGCCCGGGCTGCGCTGCGGCTCTGGTCCACTGGTTGGGATGCCACTGGGCAAGTCCTAGCCCTGGCCCAGATGTGGCTGGGTGTTGCTCTGCTAGCTCGGGAGGCTGTATTTGCACACCCCTGCAAAGGTGCTTTTTGAGAACCTGGGCATGGGTCACAGATTCACCGAATCCCAGACTGGTGGGGGTTGGAAGGGCCCTCTGGAGCTCCCCCAGTGCCACCCCCTGCCAGAGCAGGGGCACCTCCAGCAGTGGCACAGGACGGCGTCCAGGCGGGTTTGGAATGGCTCCAGAGTGGGAGACTCCCCCACCTCTCTGGGCAGCCTTACAGGGATTCCTTTATGGCAAATAAAACTAGTCTGGCCTCTCGGTTGGTCTTGTTTTAGTGTAAAAGCACCAGGAAAGTTGGTGTTCCGTTGCCTTCCCTTTTCCCTCGTAGCATTTCCAAGGTGTTTCCTACGACGTTGCGCTTCCGCCGTTGACACTGCGCTTTTCTGCAAGAGCAGAAGGGCTCTGAGCATCGCAGGGAGAGGTCCTTTAACCAAGACGAGGGCAGTGCAAGCCTGCCAAGGTATTCTTGTACGCCAAAGGGCAGAGGACGGCGGCGGTAATGACCTTGAGACAACATTTTCTTAATCATATTGGCAGGCGAGCCCCGCTTCTTGGCAGGCTGCATCCTGGCGCCCAGGAGCTGCGGGCTTGGCGTCAGCGTCCCCTTCTGCTGCTGCCTCTGCTCGGGTGGTTGTTTCCTCTGCAGAGCACAGAGATTAAAGACGGTGCCCGGCCGCGATGAAAAGGGCGAGAGCGCGGAAGGCACGTACCCGGGGGGGGGGAGCGAGGCGCTGGGCTCTGAGGACATCATCTGGGACATGCTGGTGTCCCACCTTCCTCCTCTGGCCCCGCCGGCAGCAGGAGCGTCGATGCCGGAGGGATGGATGGTGCAGCCTGGCAGCTCTTCGGTAGCTGCCGTGCCCAGCGCCGCGTGCCGGGGCGGCGGGGGCTGCTCCTGCCCCTCCAGATGCGCCCCCCCCTCCCCGTGCTGGCGGTCCCTGCCGTCCCTCGCCTCCGTGTCTCGGGAGGAAAGGGTGGAGATGGGCGCAAGCCTCGCTTGAAGGATTTGTTTTAAAAATACTTGCCGATAAAAATGACTCTCTCCATTATTTCATTAAGGGATTTAAAATGTGCTTCCTAAACCCTGAGTCATCAATGAAGTGAGCAAGCGAGGAGCAGCGCAGCGGGTCCCGCTGGAGGGTGACTCACGCTGCGGGGGGGCTTGGGGCGTGCAGGGGACTCTTTGAACCGGGGGATGCTCCACTCCCTCCTTCCCGGCGTGGCCGGGGTCTCCCCAGCATCCTGAGCAGCAGCAGGAGGTCTCTGGGAGCCTCTGGGGCTCCCGGCTTTATTTTGGGAGCTGAGCCGTCGCGCCGCAGCCGTGCCTCTCTGGAGAGCCCAGCTATGCCAGGAGCCACCAGCAGACAACTCTCCTGGAAGCCCGTAGATAAACAACAACAGCGCGTGCCCGCGGGCTGGTATTTGATTTTTTTATTGTATACCTGCAGAGATAAAAGCCTCCAGATCCCGTATCAGTGCAGGAGGAATTGATCTTTCCTCCCAGACGGCAGGGGGAAAGGCCGGGTCACCCTTTGCTCCTTTTTGGGACTTCTCTGCCTCTTTCAGCCCCCAGGCACAGGCACAAAAAGCAAAGCGAGTCCCAGCTCCCTGTAAGGCCACAAACGGTCCCCTCTGTGCTGGTTTATCTAGTCGGCTTTGTAAAAGCCCTGAGAAACGCTGCTCTGTCCCTTCCCCTGGAACTGGTTCAAACTCTGTTCGAGCTCAGCACCAGGACCTTTTTCCGAAGAATAAGGCTGTGTGTTCCCTGTTCCCCCTCTACTTCCTTACATCCCGTCCTTCCCTCGACCACTCTTCCATCATCTTCCCCTGTGCCGATGCCAGCTGAGACCGCGGTACCCGCTGTGGTGGGACAGGGGTGGTGGCTGGTGGCACCGTCGCAGCCCACGCTGCTGCCCGGGGGGCGATGCTTTGGCTGCTGCCCCTTCCCGCGCCGCGCTCGGTCCTGCCCACAGCCTCCCATCGCCGATTCCCTAAGGGCTTCCTAATTAATACCTCTAAGCTGTCGGTGAAGGCCGGCTCCCCTGCTTGGGGGGATCTTCCAAGTGCTGCCCCGAGCTCTCTAAGAGCTCCCAGCCGGTCGCGCCAGGATGGTGTCATGCCCCTGCGCTGGGCGTTTTCTTTTTTTCATACAGCTACGTCTTATAGTGAAATACTGCACAAAGTCAGGTCAGCCCCGAGGTGCCCTATGGCCTCGTAGGGCATCGCTGCCTTCTCCCCTCCGTCCTCCTGCCGAGGGCTCTGTGCTGCTTTACTTCCAGTTTTCGAAGCGGCGTGTCCTTTGGTTTATCCTCTTGCTGGTTTATTAACCTCCTCGGTGGATGGTCCCTGTCGGTGGCTCCTGCTGTGACATCGCGTCTGCCTGTGCTCACTTCTCCTTCCGCTTTTTCATGAGGGTCTTGCTTAGAGGTGGTCAAAACCATGTCTTGCTGCTGGCCCTGACCGCATTCTCCTGCCCAGGCATCATCTCTGGCAGCCTCCAGCAAGCTCTCCTCCCTTCACTGGTGGTTCTTATGGCCAAGTGCTTTCCAACAGCTCTCCGGGATCCCTCTGGATCCACGGCCAACTTGGGTTTGTGTGTGCTCAGGACAACAAAATGCAACATGGTGGGTCTGACCTGTGGGACTCCATCTGATTGCTGGGCACGGCCCCTTTCTCTTGCGGGAAGAGAGTAGGGAGGCAGAGGGCTGTGTGGGGGCGATATGGGGAAACGGAGGCATGAAGAGGGAAGAAAGGGCTCAAGGCCAGACCTTGGGGTGGTGGTAGAGCCAGGAGCTGATCCACAGCTCCTGGCCTTGCTCCAGGCCTGATTCCTTGGACGTGTTGCTGTTGGCATTCTGCTCTTCCTCCTCGTTTGCTATTTTCTTCTGAAGGTTTAAAATCAGCTATTTTGGCTGATCATTGCTGTGATCGCTCCCCGTTTTACTGTTTCTTTTTTTCCTCTCTGCAAAGTTAGTGCCTCATCGTTTTATTCCAGATACCTAAAACCTTCTCAGTTTTCCATGACTTTTAAAGAATAGTTGCTTGATAAGCTCAAGGCAGCCCCTTCTCTTAGCGTGCTCGCGTCGCTCATCCTGCCAGCGGCTTGCGGGCTGCACGCGGCTTCGTTAGAGCCTCTCCACCTCCCTCGTCGGTAAGAGCTGAACTTGCAAGGCGATCTTGTCTTTTTCCCCAAGTTTCCACGTGGTTTTCCCTCGTTAGGGATTGATCTCAGAGACCTGCACCTCCGTCCTAACGAGAGGCGAGGGGAGGTTAACGCTTGTGATACCCGTGACTGTGTGAAGGGGATACTGCAGATTTTGCTGTCTATGCACTGCGGATATTGGTGATGGTCATAGTCCCTCCAGCATTTTAGAAAGGCAGAAGAGTGCCTGTGGTGTTTCCTGCTGTTATCGCTTATCAGAAAGGTCAGGTTCTGTCTGGAGCTATAGGGGGTTGATGGGACCTTTTTCCCACGGTCCTCAGCTGCAGCTGGGTGGGGGGTCTGATTGCGTGGGATGCAGATTTTCCATGTGTCATATCAATGATGTTGAGAAAGCTATTTTCAAGTGGTTTTCTCCTTAAATATCAACAGTTCTCCATGATCCCCGCTAGCACGGGTATCAGATGGAACTGAATTTGTCGTGGCTCGTCACCCTCATTGCAGCCGATCTGTAGTTTGGGAACCGGTACCCTGGGTTTTAGGTGACAAGTTTAAAGAGTTACGGAAATACCTCATGGGAATGCTGTGCCTGAGGGGGTGGAGGTGTTCCCGGACAAGCTGTGGGCTTGGAGGACAGGTCCCATCACCCAGGGCATTCGCTCTGTGTGGTTACTGCTGTTCTCATTTCTCTGCTGCTTCAGGAATGCACAGAGCGGTTGAGGAGATCGCCCAGTCCAACCCCCTGCTCGAGGCAGGGTCACCTACGCTGGGTTGTCCTGGACACCCAGGTCCGTGTCCAGTTGGGTTTTGAATGTCTCCAAGGCTGGAGACTCCACCACCTCTCTGGGCAACCTGTGCAAGCATTTGGCCACCCCATTCTGGTGTCTCGCCATCAATCCTGTGGGAGTTTGCCATAGCTTCTGTCATGTCAGAGGAGGGGAAAAAGCGGGGAGAGCCAAAGGGTGCTGCCGTCACTGGCCGGTAGGGATTGCTCAGAGCTTTTGCATGCCGACATGGCAATCGGCACGCGGGCAGATGAGATCTCCGCACCCCAAGGGGCTGCTCCTTGTGCGCTCCCAGCTCTACCCCGGGGCTGGAGCTCAGGTGTGTGCCCCTGAGATGTGCAAGAGGGTGGCACGCCTCCAGACCCACGTACCCCATGCTGCGGATTTGGTGGCAGCCTCCCCGTGCCCGTGTCCGACCAACGCCTCCCCAACGCCAGGGAGAGGGTCAGGCGCCACCGAACCGCGGCCCCATCTCGCTGGCTTGGCCAGAGCTCCCTTTTGGGGGGATGTTTTGGTGACAGGGGATCCCTGCCTGTTTCGAATCCCGGGCCCTCCTCTCCCCGCTTGCCTTTCAGTCCCAGGGTGGGAGCACCCGGTGGCTTTGGCCGGCGAGGGGGAGCCCGGCGGAGAGCGCCGGGAGAGCTCCTGCGGCCCTGATTAGCATTCGGCCCCGCTGCTTCGGCGTTCGCGCTCGCCATTGCCTGGCAACCACGGAGCAAAACTACAACAGCCGCCCCGGAGCCCGAACGTGCTTCCCGCGAGCGTGCACGCACGCCGGCACACGCCTGCTGCCCGCGCGGGGACGGGGGGCTGGCGGGGCCACCCCGCGCTGCTGCCCACCGTCCCCCATCCCCGCAAGGCGCAAGGGTGAGGACCATCCCGGCGAGGAGGAGGAGGAGAGAGCTCCGGCGGCGCGACGGCTTTGCCGACGCCCAGGTTTGGTGGGTCTGTCTGTCTGTCTGCCCCGGCGCTGCCCGCCGCGAGCGTCCCGCTGTGCGCGGCGCAGCCTGCCCCTCCGCGTCCCTTGGTGGTGGGAGTCCTTCTGCGCTCCACAAGCACGTGCCGCAAACTGGGACGGCGGAGCGGGGCAGGGGGTCGGCTCCGCCGCGGGAGCCTCCGGGACACGGCATGTTGGGGGGGAGCGTTGGGCGTATGTGGGTGTTTAAGGCCCCGTCGGATAACGGGGCATGGCGCAGCGGTGCACACGTGCTCTCTGTGCATGTCACACGCGGGCCATGCCTTGCGCCCAAAGCGGGGTCTGTGGGACGCCCGTCACCCGGGGAGGCGCAGCCTGGCTGGGGTGTCCCAGGGGACCCTGGCACTCCGGCAGCCCGGGCTGCGACGCTGTCAGGCTTTCACTGGGCAGTGCTCTCAGTGGGGTTGGCGGCGCACGGGAACCTGAGCGTGCTTCGGGCCGTCTCTGCTTCCCAGGCTTGCACGGGATCGGGCTCTGATGCCGTCTTTCTCGGCAGAAGGATGTCGTGGTGCTGCCCCCGGGCAGTGGCTGTGGGCCTCGGGCTCCGTCCCCTGCCCTGCCGGAGGGTCTCTGCAGGCGGCGGTGGCTCCGTCCCTCTGCCAGCCCTGCGCTTTATTCTCTTTCCAGCCGGGCAGGCTCGAGAGGACCCGAGTCCCCTCCTGACACGAGGTGCCGTGCTTCTGCAAGCGGTGGGAGAGACAGCCATGCCTGAATGCACCGCGGGCAGAACTAACGCATCCCCACATCTCTGCTTGGACTCTTTATTTTTTACATCCTCGGCTGCCGTGGGCTCTGCCTACGGTGCGTTCGGTGGCTGGAGGTCCTAACCGCCTGCCCTGGGCAGCCAGCCCACGCGTGCCCACCGGGTGGCAAAAACCATAGGCGTGCCTTTTCCTGCTCACCGCGCGTCTTCATCAGCCGTACTCGCTTGGCAAAGGGTTAAAGAAATACATCTGTCTTTTGTGTCTTGCAGAGCCTGGGGTCAGCGGACAAGAAGGACTTTTACCAGCCAAAGTAAGTGCCAGTAGCCGCGGTGAGTAATTGCATGGAAATTCCCGGTGGGTCCGTATTGCCGAGCGGCTCTGTGCCTCGCTAAGATTAGACATTGCGATGTACAAGAATAGCTGCTGCAATTACACAAGTGAGGGTAACAGTGGAAGGGCTGTCAATCACTTTGGCTTCAGGGCATATGCAAATCGTTAAATCAGGTCAGAAGGAGTCACGACAGCTTGGCTGAGCCTGAGGGACAGAGCCAGGACCTGACGGCCCGGGAGCGGGGGATGCGGGGGTGACCTTTCCCACCTCTGGCTCCCTCTGCTCCAGCTTTGCACAGCTGAGCTGCTTTGGAGAATGGAAGGGTTTGATTCCGTGTCGCAACGGGCTGATCTTGAAGCACGTCTTCCGCGGCGTGTGCTTCGACGTTGATGCCTGTCGTCTTCCACCCGTCGTGTTTTGTAAAGCACGGTGAGCCGCCGGGGTGAGAGGAAAGGAAGAGGCTCCCTGGAGCCACCACGTTCACGAACACGAACAAAAGACCTGCAGATCACCCCGCTAGCATAAGCAGCTGGTCACTTCACGCGTGCCCTCGGCCGTGGCTCTGAGGTGGCCGCGCCAGTCCGTCAGCGAGCGAGCGAGAGCGCGGCACTTAGAGCTCTCACCCCCTGCCACCCGGGTCCGAACGCGAGCAGGGCTTGCGCTCGCAGGCCGCTTATGCTGTGTGCAGACCTCGCCGCAGCACGGCACCTCGGAGGCAAGAAGGTTGTCTCTTCGCTGGAAGGATGTGTCTGGTACCGTCGTTGTCTGGATAAGGGCAAACTCTATTAAAAGCCACGCGGAGAGGTTCGGCTCTGGGCCGGCGCGCTGAGCAGCTGCGCATTGTGCTGCTGAGCACGTTGCACGTGGGACCTTGTGTTGCTCCTGCCCTCTTTGGGGAAGGGAACGTCTTTATGCTGTCACCCTTTTTCTTCTGAAAAAACCACCATAGGTGGTTTTGCAGTTGTGGAGCAGCGCTCTGGCGTGCGGGATGGTCAGAGGAGCGTGTTTTGGGAAGATTTCAGAAGGAATTGGGTTGAGGAGGAAATTTCTCCTCCAAAACTCACTCTCCTCCTGCGCTTGCTCGCTCTTTGCTGCTTTCCAAAACGTTCCTGCAGAGCTGCTTCCCAGCGGTGCCCGGGCAGGCAGCGAGCACCGAGGCAGCATCCTCGGTCCCGGTTACTCTTAGCGTGAGAGGAGGCACATCCGAGGCGCAGCGGGGATGGCGGGCTGCGGCACGGAGCCGCCTGGGATGGGTGCGTGCCTGTTCTTCGCTCAGCTGCTGGTTCCTCTTCCTTTATGCCACCAAAAGTTTTTACAACTCAGCGCTGGTCTCCTAGGGCCGTACTGAAAATCCTGAGTTCGGGGCGCTCCTCTGTCCGCTCCCCCCCGAGGCAGTGCTGATCACCGCCTTTCCAAGCCCGTTGGCAGCTAAAGACTCCTGAAAATACAGGCAGAGCCATTTCCCAGGCTCTTTAATCCCGCACGGCTTTCTGGGAGATCAGAGGGATATCCCAGGAGGTTATGGAGTCACAACGGACGCGACGACAAAAAGAACACACGTTTGGCAAAGGACTTCTAACGGCGCTTTTGTGACCTCTACCAACAGTCGTCCGAGATTTCGGTGCTTCTGACTGTAGCGCTGCCGTGTGCTTATGTAGAGCGTGTGTTTTGACAAGCAGGCTTAAAAAAGACCGAAGCATCTCCAGTGTCCCCGTTCCAGCTGAAGCTTTTGTGGGGCGTTAAGTAAGCAATTTGGTGGAAATAAGTAATGAGCTCTTACTCTTCGGTTTCCCCACGGGGTGGTTTTGGCTGTAGGTAGTGACAATGATAGTGCTGCTTTTATAGCTCATCTCATCAGGGAAACGAGGGATGTTTCTCTACCTTAGCGGGAGAACACGGGCTTCCCATCTCGCTGAAGCTGCCGAGCTGTTGGGTCAGAGTGGTGGGTGCTGGTGCAGAAGGTCTTGTAGGTCCAGGGTGTCTTCTCGCTGCTCTCTGGTGCCCTTGGGCCACCTCCGTGCTTTGGCCAAGCCGCTTGTGATATCAGCTGTGGCTAATAATAATGTTATGACTTTGATTAATGCCCATTCTATTTACGTTCCTCAGTGGCTGTTTTGGGGTTACGACTGGTGGAGTTTGTGGCCGTGATGTTGCTTGGTACCACTGTCTCCATCTGATTTGGCTTTTTGATCCACCGGCTGCTGCCGGCACCGTTGCCGTTGCAGGCAGACCTGCTCTCGCTGCCGCAGCCCGTCTGCGAGGCTGCCCCAGGCACCTTACGGAGGACTGGAGCTCATCTTCCTCAGCCGAGAAAGATCCCCGGCAGCTGCCAGAGGTCTGGTGGACCTGCCGAGGGCTTGGGAGAGCTCAGCACTTCTGCGGCACCTCCCCAGATGTGTTCCCCGAGCCCTGGGCAAGGTGGCGGTGAGCTGCCGGTGCGTGGGAAGGAACTGGTTCCTGGAGCTGAGCCGAGCCCTGGTGGGTCATGAACACATCTGGGTGGCGAGGCCGGTGGTCTGAGAGAAGTCTGGCAGCGGGTGGCTGGTCCTCCAGCCCCCACCAGCCAGAGCAAACTTGACTGTGCCTCTGCTTTTCCTTTTCTGCGCTTCAGAGGCGGCCGTCCACCCTGCCAGCCAAAGCCCCTGCACTGCGGGAGCGGGGTCAGAGCGTCCCTGCTCTCGGGTCGGTGGTTTTGGGCTCTCACAGCCCAAACATCTGTAACAGCTGTAGGTTATAGAAAAAGAAAAAGGACACCGGCACTACAAATCTGAGCAGTGGGTTTTATCATGGCTTGTCCTGGGAGTAAATCTTGCTCCGTTCCTGCCATGTTCAGAAGCTTTCTTTGATCAGGTGTCCTCCTCTTCCCTGGACATCGGTACCATCAAGGGTTCCTTGTGTCACCCCGAGCGACTCCTTCCTCTGTTGCCTCTTCCCTTCAGAAATGGAAATGCTGTCATTATGTTCCCTCACCCCATAGTTAGCGCTGGTCTGTCTCAGCCAGCGGTAGGGTGTTTCCTAAGTGCCTGGAATAGTCCACTGCTCATCAAGGGGAAGGAGAGGCGTCTGCCTTCACCCACCAGCCTTTGATGGCCTTTACACTTAGTCTCTTCCCCTCTGCGCAGTCCATCCAGGAGGTTTGAAGGTATACAGATCTCCTGCTGGGTTGCCCCAAATGTGGTGTGGAAAGTGTAGTGAAGGTGGACCTCCACTGCGGGAAGTCAGAGGTGCCCGGGATGAAGCCACCAGAGCTGAGGTGATGTTGCTGGGCGCTCTGGGGGAGGCACTTTTACTTCCAAGGGTTTCAATGAGGATGGCTACAGGTGTACCTGGGGTTGGCCCGTGTCAGGAGCTGTGACTCCTGGCTTTTTGTGTGGCTGGGAGGTAGTGTCCCCTTTTTCCACGGTAAGTAGAAGGGTGCTGCTTGGGTCAAGAAGGCTGAAGCGTTAATCTTAAAAAAAATTACATTACCTGAGAACTGTGTGGGCTAGAGACCCCCTCAGGAAGAACAGGCACACAAAGAGCTCCCGTAGCTGAAATTCCTGAGGGGAGCCCAGTGCGCGGGAAATGACCACGAGTCCAGCAGTGGGCCAACGTCTGCATGGGTTTCCTCACCTATGCCGGCCGCTCCAGCCTTGGGCTGTATTCCCATTTGAGCAGGTACAGGTGCCGTAAGGCGCTGAGTTTCCAAAGCAGGTTGTTCAGATGTCACACCGATAGATCCCAACCCGATAATTCTCATCTGAGGCAGCTTGGGCACGTCCCCCCACACCGTTGCAAGCCTGCCTGCGGCCCCGCTCTGGCTGGGGTCTGGCCAGCGTTCGTAGGGACCGGGGAAGAAACACCTCGTGGGCTGAGTCCAGCCCTGAGCTGCTTTAGCTCCTCTCTCACCCTGGTTTTGGAAGCTGCTAATACAGCTGCAGTGTTGGTAGTGTATCTGGGCTTCCCAAGAGCCTTCCAGTTTTCTGACAGAGGGCCCTTGGCTGCTTTGTCGAGGCAGTTGCCTGAGCGAGGACCTGCTGGCTGAAGAGCCGGGGACACGATGCTCAGAGACAGCAATAGGCTCTCCTGGGACTGGTGTTTTTGCTTAATAACTCTCCTGGCAGGGCTGGTTGGAAGAGTCTTGACAGGAACCAAGAAAGACCGGTGTGTTTGCTAATTCCCAGCGGCGTATATTTGCTCTTCAGTGTCAGGCACTGCCTGGAACTCAGTTTCTTCAAACCCAGAAAGAAATTTTGGTAGCAATAACAATCATAAAACCCCTAGCAAATGTGGCCTGGAATACCTGGGTTTAATTAAAGTGTCGCTGATTTGCTGGAGGAGCTGCTCGCGCTCCCTCCCCGCGCCGTCTCCTCTGCCGAGAGCAATGCTCATCTGTCAAGAGAGTCGTCACTCGGGAGCAGTTAATATTTGCCGGGCACTTGGAGGTGTCAGGAGAGACACTGCTGTAGCCACACAAAATGCTCTCCATTGATCGGCTCGTTCAGCCCCGTGGGACGATGTGGCCGTGCTGAAGAGACCCGATGACTCCGGGCCCGTGTCTTGCTCCAGCAGCGTCCCGCAGCCCTTTTATCCGGGCACCTCGGGGCTCTGTCTCCCTGTCGCGTTAAAGACTGCCGCCCGCCTTCTGTGCTTAAGCCTCAGAGCTGTAAACCCCCGAGGAACCTTTGAAACCACCCTACGTAAGGCAGCAGCTCGGGTTTGTTTTGCCTTGCAGTCTTCATTACGCCAGGATGTCTCCGCGGCTAATTCGTCCTCACCCCGCTCTTAAAGCAGAACATTTCATCTCTTCGACTCAAACCTTTCCGTGCGAGCACTTAGATGAAAGTGAGTGTTGCGTTGCTGAATCATTATCTTGTAAAACCGTGGTGGTTTTAAGGATCTGGAAATCAGTGTTTACATCTTGGAAGCATGAAGGGCCATCAGATTAAGCTGGTTGTGTTCCTAAGCTGGGTGTTCATTTCCTTGCCTCCATAACTCAGGCATTATTGTTATAGTAACGATAATAATACCACACGTATATGCTACATTTGACTTCTTTTGGGGTGGCTGAGAGTCGCTCAGCTGGGATGCTCTTCAGGTAGCTCAGGATCACCTGCCAAGTGCCGAGCAGTGGGAGGAGGACACACAGGGGAAGGGGGGA
Organism: Anarhynchus alexandrinus; assembly: GCA_008711295.1. Classification (NCBI taxonomy): domain Eukaryota; kingdom Metazoa; phylum Chordata; class Aves; order Charadriiformes; family Charadriidae; genus Anarhynchus; species Anarhynchus alexandrinus. The sequence goes on along the minus strand of VUYV01000368.1, from coordinate 290,558 downwards.
GGAAGAGATGGTGCAGATGATGCGAGGGAAGCGGTGGGGTAGGAGAAGCAGTGCCGAGGCCACCTTTCTGTACTGAATCCATGGGATACTCAACGCTGTGAGAAACTGCCCCAAAATTCCCTCTGCGGGGTTGGAGAATGCTTCTCCCAGCTTCGGTTGTAGGAAAGGATGAAGTGCCGTCACCGGCATGGCTGGTGGCAGCGGGATGGCAGAGCGGGGGGGTGGAAGGGAGGCGTTGGGGTCTGTGGGGTGGGTGCCCCTCGGCCGGGTGCAGGTTGGCAGCTGAAAGGGAGCGGAGCCCTCCAGAAGGGACCACGAGCATGGGCTCCTAGCTTCCAACCCCGAATCCCGCCTCAGCCAGTCTTCTGAAGAGTCGGGGAGTTAACGCCTCCACATGCAGTCTAATTAAGTAAAGAAGATTACGATGCGGGTCGGAGCAGCGGGGGCTCGGCCACTGGAACTTTATAGCAAGCTTAAAAAATATTTCCCCTGGGGTTTGGCCAGTGGATTCAGAGCCCGAGTTCCAGGCAGGTGGAGGGGCTTTGAGCCTCTCTGAGAGCCGGGAAAGGAAGGGAATCCTGAAAAGGTACTTTGGAAAAACGTCGTGGTTCAACAGACGCCAGTGTGGGGATGGAGAGCAGAGGTGGGCGATGAAGGAGGGGACGGACGGTTAGCGGAAACGGGTCTGAGCGGTGGGAGGCAGCTCACGGCGTGGCAGAGAGTTGCCCTGGACGTTTGCAGGAGACCGGCTGTCACTCCAGCCTGGGAGCAGTTCTCCAGCTTTCCTTCTGCCCCTCAGAAAGTCTCCCCTGCCCTGTGGTGTGCTGATCTTCTAAGCTAAGGTGGCCCAGTCTCTCCCAGTAATGCCCTGAGCCCAGAAAGGCTTCTGGAGGGGGGTTCTGCCCTGGGGGGCTGGTGCTGCTCCTTGCCCCGATGCTGTTCGGAGGGTGCTGGGTGCGGTGGTGCCAGGCTGGGGCTGTGCGGTCCCTCTGGCCCTGGCAGCTCCCCGAGGGGTGCAAGCGTGTCACTTCAGGGCCTTGCGACGGGGCAGGAGGACAGTCTCCATCTCCAGCTTCTTGGGAATGGTTTTGTCCCCCCCCCGATAAAATTTTCCGGCTTGTCTTAGCGCTGTGGCTGCGGAGGGAACGGGACACGGCCTTGATGGGAGCAGTACTGGCAGAGATCGGTTGGAAGCTCAGAGATGGAGGGGGCAGTAGCCCCGCTGGTTCGCCCTGTGGCGTCTGGGCTGTCTGCCCAGGCTAATATCGCTGGTTGGGGTGTTTGAAGCTGGGAGAGCTGGTGCCGATCCGTGCCCAGCGGAGCGAGCGGGGCCCCGTGTTGTCCTGCTGCTGCCCCTCTCTCCGGGCGGCCCGGGAGAGCCGCACCGGGTTATGCGCCCGACACCTCCCGCCAAAGGCCTCTGTTTTTGTAAAGTATGAACGGACACAACTCTTACTCGTTTTCTTTTTTATCGCTTGTTGTGTGGGAGTGCTCCCGGGGGCCCCTATGCCTGATGGGGCTGGAGGACCATGGTGGGGTGCTCTACACCCAGATTTAGGAGGACAGAGATGCCTTTGCCTGTCCATGCCTGGATGGCACCAGGGCCCTTCATACCTGGAGTTGAATATCTTGGCCCGAGGGAGGTCGGGACAAGGAGCCACTTGGTTTCAGCGGTGCCTTGAGCCCAGGGGACAGGAGGAGGAGGAGGCGTTGGGGCTAGTGGAACCCACGATGCCCTGGTCTGGGTGGGGACCGCTGGACTACCCCCTTGCAGCATGCTTGCTCTCTGGCTGGGAACGGCCCTCCCAGACCTGGTGGTAGGGCAAAGTTTTGGTTTTTGTTGTTTCTGTGCAGCTTTTAATGCGTTAAGTGAGGTTGCGATGTAGGCTCTTACTGTGCCGGTTGTCATAGAAACTTGAAGGGCTTTTTTTCTCCTATCCCCCCAGCCCCTTTCTTTCAACCAAAGCAGGTTTGGTTTTATTTCCCCCCCTGTAATTTCAGTTCCAGTCCAATTAAAAACCTGCCTGGCCCTGATTCCCTCTCTCCAGCGCTGCCACGCAAGGACTCGCTGTCTTTATGCTCTGCTTCCTTCTATCCCAACGGAAGGCTGCGTGTTCCTGTGTACCGGGCGCTTTCCCGGTAGTGCTGGGTGGACTTCTGTCCCCATGGAGCCCCCAGCGGGGTTGGGGCTGCTCCTCAGCCCGTGTTCCTCTGCGGTGTCTCTGGTTGGGAGAAGATCCCCTCTCTCACCATGGGGTACCTCTCCTTGCTGCTCCTTCTGAAACCAGGAGCTGAGAAGGGCACGGCTGCTCGGGGCTGGCTCGCTGGAGGTCCCCGGGCCTTTGGTGGAGATGCTGAAATGGCATCTGCCTGTCCCGCTGGTCTGAACCCGGGGCTGCCTTCCCCTCTGGTGGGATGGGAGGACAACGCTGCCAGCTCAGAGCCAAGACTGGCGCTGAAGCCACCTATGCACCAGCTGCAGCCCTTCCGCATTTGCTACGCTCGGCATTAATCATGAAAAGGGAATCGAGCGTAGGAAGATGGGCATTTTTTAACAAAATAACCGAGGCTGCGTTCTCCCCTAAGCAAAAGAGAAAAGTGTTTGCTGCAGTGAGTCAACACAGAGATGCTTTTGGCATGGGAGGTAACGCTCCCACCCACAGCAGCCATCGCTCCCGCAGCCGGCTACCAAGAGGGAGAAGTGGGTCGAGGTGTTTCCCAAGCTGCTTGGCCAGCACTCTCTGCTGGTGTTTCTCCAAGAGCTGCCAGAGGTCCTTTCCCACATGCTCTGCTCCTGGCACGAGACCTGGCGGGGACTCCTCACACCTAGCAGGACTTCTAGCTCTGAACCTCCTCTTTGAGGAGCGAGCACCCATCTTTGCTGCTCGGTGCCTCACCGGCTCCTCGTGGCTCCAGGGCCAGTGCTGTCTCCTGAGTCGCCCATCTTCACTGTGGTGTGTGGCAGGGGACAGCCTCGGAGCTCCAGTTATCCGCTGGGATTCACTTCTGTGGGATTTAGGTATGAAAGGGACTATTAGGTCACACCATTTGGCCTCCCGTGTGCCGTAGGGATGTAAATGCTGCCCACGCGCTCCTCAGCGAGCTGAAGAGCTTGTGGCTGCCCTCTGAGAGGTACCTTATCCTCTGAGCATCTCCAGGAGGCATCTAATCCTGACCCGAAACTCGTTTGAACTTGTTGGGCTCCAGCTCCCAGTCCCTGGCTCCCTGCCTGTCCCGCTGGATAAGAGCAGTTGGCACCGCTCTGGTTTGGGGGGTGGGGGGTGGCAGATTTTGTGTCGATAAACTCAGTATAGCTCAAATCGTTTGCAGCAGGCTATTTTCTCCAGCCCTCGGATCAATTTTGTGACTCATCCCTCCAGCCTCTCTGCTTTTTTAGCGTCCCCTTTTAAACGCGGGCGTCTTAATGGCGGGAGTGTTCCTGTGTCAGTCTCAGCAGCGCAGTACGTGAAACTCTCCTCTCCCCCAAGAACTGCATCAGCTCTTTTCATCGCAGCATCACATTAGAGCCTTGTGTTGGGTTGGTCACCCGTGGTGACCCTTGAGCCTTTCTGGAGGCTCTCTCTTGTCTGGGATACAGTCCCTGTTCATAAATACGGCCTGAAATCCTTCTCGGTAGGTGTGTCGTTCTGCACTGGGCTGCATTAACATATACAGTGCTTGAATGGGCTCGGCATTACCAAGCAACCCACATTTCACTCTCTCCTCATCAATATTTACCGTTACATCAATCTTCCTGTCATCTGCTAATTTTTTGGAGCGAGGATTTTGTATTTCCTTCTCGATCATCGATGAAAATATCGACTGGCGTGCTCCCCGCGGAGCCGCGCTAACGATTCCCCGTTGACGACGTCTGTTTGAGACCTGTCAGACGGCTCTTAATCTATTTAACGTGCTATATTGATACTGTATGGTACTATCTTCTAAAATCAGAATGTCAAGAAGCACTTAGCGCTCTGCCTGCGCAGCCGTAACGTACGCGGTGCCTTTTTCAGCTCAGCCTGTATTCGCTAAAGAGTGACATCGGGCTCATTTGACAAGATCTCTTTTCCACAAAGACACGCCGACTGACTTTAATTATGACTTACGTCCTTTAATTATTTCTTAATTTAATTCCAGATGAGCCCTGGCTTCTGGGTCTTCTATCAGGCTGACCATTTAGTAGTCAACTAGGTCATCTTCACTGCTGGGGGTGGATATTGCTGCGAAGGAGCCATTTGCCGTCTGGACGTGGCAGCCCAAACTTTGCTCAAAACGAGCAGCAGAGCCCAGAAAACTGTCCCCAGCTTTGGGAACGCGTTACCTGCGCCGGCTGGTTCGTGGCCACCTTACGGGTAGGTGAGGATACTCGTGCTTTAGGAAAGCTTCACCTCTCCTGGGAAGCATTTCACTCTCCTTTTTTTCCCCAAACACAGCATGAGTATCTATTGACTGTGTTTGCCTTTTCTGCGTCATTATGAGCAGTGCTACAGCCTCTGCTTAAAAAAGGTCCTATTGCTGCTTACAGATGGACCTATTGCTGGAATTCGGTTGGCTCCCGCTAGTAGATTTTGCATGTCCAGCCATGCATTCTCCCCTTCTTTAGTTTCCCTTCTCAGTTTCCTACACGTAATTTTTCATTTGTATTGACCACCCTTTATGGTATATCCCATTTCCACTCCGAGCCTTCATTTAGCAAAGGGGATTTTTAAGCGAGTTCCTCATTTTCCTAACGATGAAATTAGGACTTTACAGACACTCAGTGAACTCCCCTTAAAGAACTCTTATTTTTTCACTCTACTTTCTTGACACTCGGTTTTATCCCACCTCCCGGGATGTGACAATAGCCATTTTGCAGTACCGAGTGTGCGCAGCGCTGTCTGCATCCACCTTCTCGTTGGTCCTTGGGGATTGCTGCCAGCCCGGGCTGCTCTCCGGGCACCCAGCGACTGCTCGACCTGTTGTTGCCTGCTGCACATTAGCTGCTGCATTGTACAGTTATCAGCTGTGGTGTTTAGAAATGCCTGTGGTATTTTACTGCTGGCTCTGTGAGTCCTCTAGCGTGTGACTCACAAACCCAAATCCTTCATAATTCATTATTTTTTTCTTTCTGTCCATTGAGAACATATATTTAAGGTTCATAGAATCATAGAATGGTTTGGGTCGGAAGGGACCTTGAAGATCATCCAGTTCCAACCCCCCTGCCCTGGGCAGGGACACCTCCCACCAGCCCAGGTTGCTCCAAGCCCCGTCCAACCTGGCCTTGAACACCTCCAGAGATGGGGCCTCAACAACCTCTCTGGGCAACCTGCACCAGGGGCTCACCACCCTCACAGGGAAAACCTTCTTCCTGATATCTCATCTAAATCTCCCCTCTTTCAGTGTAAAACCATTCCCCCTCATCCTACGGCTCCCCTCCCTGATCAGAAGTCCCTCCCCAGCTCTCCTGGAGCCCCTTTAGGGACTGGAAGGGGCTCTAAGGTCTCCCCGGAGCCTTCTCTTCTCCAGGCTGAACCCCCCCACCTCTCCCAGCCTGTCCTCCCAGCAGAGGGGCTCCAGCCCTCGCAGCATCTCCGGGGCCTCCTCTGGCCCCGCTCCAACAGGTCCAAGGTTGAGCTCCGGCAGTCCTGTGCTGGCTTAGGTATGATGTGTCGTGTCTCTTCCCATTTTCTCTCTGTGCTTTCACCTGCGGTCCCAGATAGACAGCTGGCCCGCCGAACCGTCAGCAGCTGTGTCAGCCTGCACCCTCTTCAGAAGCTTCTCCTCGCTGAAGACCACCCTCCCCATGGCCAGCCTGGCTCGTATCTGAGCGCTTGGCTGCGCGGCACCACCGGAGTTGCCTTGTGCTCGCCTGCCGGAGACACTGTTCGGTAGAAGAGCGTTTTTCCTGAGCCCACCGGCAGGCAGCATCTCCTGGGAAAGACCAGCCGTTCGCCGTGTCCTTCCAAACCCATCCACGCTCTTCCCAACTTCTCGTTGTCCCCAGCACGGTTGTCTCCTGCCTTGCTCTGGCAGGGACCGTGTCCACAGCACAGCATGTGCTGTGGGTGGTGGCTCTGCAGCCCTTCTCCCAACCGCCTGAGCTCCCGAGGAGCAAAAATTGCCGGTGGTGGTGGAAATGACGGTATCAACCTTGAGAGCAATCAGCCAGGTCGCTGTGAGATGCGGCGTTGGGGTTTCTCCTCCGGCTCTTTGCTGTGGGAGGGGTAATCAGGCTGGAAACGCTGATGGACTTGGGCTGTACCGAGCAGACTGTGAGGAGACATGCAGATAGCGCTCGTTTGCTGAGGGAACGGTGCGCCTGAGGACATGAAAGGAGGAAAACGCGTTGTCTTTACCGCGTCCTGACAAAGTGGTGCGCGCGGAGGTGAGATCTGAGGCTTTGAGCTTCCCCGCAGGTTTCTGGCATTAACAATGCGAGTGGCGCGGTGACTCCCAGGAGGCGTACGGTGGGAAGGGCCGAGGGCGCGGGCGCTCGGTTGTCTCTTCAGGCTTGGGACATCGTGTGAAAGGGCACCACCTCCAGCGTTGGCAATCTGATTTATGGGGAAATGAATTCCTCCTCCAGAAGCGCCTCATCTCTCCGTGAGCTGCCTAGGGAGCCTGGGCAGCCAGCTCAGGTCTCTGCCACCAGTCTGATGGCTTCCAACGCGTCCAGAAGATGCAGCTGAAGGTAGGATGAGCCTGTAATAATTACTGAAGAAACGCTGGATGATGGTATTTATACCTAATTAAAGACTTTACTGAGTCAAGCTGTGGACGGCGCGGGCAGGTGGACTTTGGGGAGACTTTGGGGTGTTTTACTGAGTGGTTGTGGGAGATCTGCTAAACCCCCAGCCACAAAGAGACACCTTCTTGCCCCACAGCAGACGGAAATGCGTGCAGTGCTTTGAGGAAACAGGCTGGAGGAGGAGGCAAAAGGAACCCTAGAGCCCACAAAATCCCTTTTTTACACTTAAAAATAGGAAAGCCAAGCTTTCCAAGAAGCGTGAATGCCTCCAGAAAACCTCTGGAGCTGACAGTGCTCAAGCAGCGGCTGTTGAAGGTTTTTCTTTGCAGTATGAGGTGGGAAGGAAAAAGCACCCAGGGAGGCAAAGCTCAGCTGCATTCATTCTCCCCCTCGGATGTCAGAGATGCTTTGTTTTCCAGAAGCGCTTATTATTCATGCAGCTATCTCATTAGACAGCTGAAATACAGCTCCAGCTCGGGGCTTGTCATGGCCCGGGCCCTACCACGGAGCCGTGCAGTGTCTCAGCTTCCCACCCTGCAGGAAGTCCCGCCGGAGCTGGGAGGGTGGCACTTGGTGCCTGCCTTGGGGCACCAGTGCCGGTGGCAGTTTGGTCATCTTTTCCCCACTGCGTTCCTCTTTCCTCCCTCTTTCCATCAAAATTTGTCCCCCGATCCTACGCCACCGCCTAGCACGTGTGTGGGCTTAGCGTTGCTTGTCCTGAAGGTCCTTCAGCTCTTTGCAGCGATCTTCCCGAAGAAGGTACAGCGCAAGAGCTGCTCTCTCCAGATGTTGCCATTGATCCCAGATGTTTCCAGTAAGCCCCTCTGCCTGCACACAGCGTCTTGGCCGCCTGCGTCGGGGCCAGGTTGCCAAGCCCGGTTGTGCCGGGTCCCTCTTCTGTGATGCGGCCGCTCGGCTTTGCCATTTCCAGACCGCCTGGACGGCTCTGAGGATGAGGAGAACTCTGGTTCTGGGTTTTTATCAAGCTTCTGTGCCCTCCTGCCTTTCCCCAGCTGGTGAGTGTTGCTGGAAGCTCTGGTTTGAACCAGAAACCAGTCTCAGACTTTTAACCAGTTTCTAACCATCTCAGACTGGTCTCTAACCATCTTGTTTTTGCTGCTGCAAATAACCGGCTTCACAAGCGATGAAGCCAGTCTCAAAGCAGGGGAGGAGGCAGCATGGCTGCTGCTGAAGACCTTGGTCCTGCTTCACTGGAGCTGGGGAAGGACTTTTTACAAGGGCACGTAGTCATAGGATGAGGGGGAATGGCTTCAAACTGGAAGAGGGGAGATTTAGATGAGATATTAGGAAGAAGGTTTTCCCTGTGAGGGTGGTGAGCCCCTGGCGCAGGTTGCCCCGAGAAGCTGTGGCTGCCCCATCCCTGGAGGTGTTCAAGGCCAGGTTGGACGGGGCTTGGAGCAACCTGGGCTGGTGGGAGGTGTCCCTGCCCAGGGCAGGGGGGTGGAACTGGATGATCTTCAAGGTCCCTTCCAACCCAAACCATTCTGTGATTCTGTGATTCATTGAGGGCATCCTGTGGGAATCCCAAAGGAACAAAATCCTTTGGGATTTTGTTGGCTGGCCGGAGCCACCAGTGCTGTTACCAGGAGGGACCACGTGCATCCCGGCGCGTTTCGCTGCAGTCGGCAGCGAGCCCGGCGTGATGGATCCCACCTCCTGCCACCGGTGCGGAGCGTGGTCCCGGGGGAGCTCCCAGCCGCAAGACCCTTTTCGCCTGAGCGGTGGGGACGCTGGAGGGGGTGTCAGCCACAACGAATGTGAAACCCTAAATATTTGTACACAAAGGCCACGCTGAAATCCCCGTCCCGGTCCAGACATCAGAGGTGTCATTTTTGATTTCCCAAACACAGAGAGAGCCCTTTCAGCCCCGGCTTGCTCAGACACTGCAGCTTTAATGTCCGAGCACCCAGCGTGTTTCCACTCCCCTCAAATGCATCAATCAGGTCTCGGTGAGGCTCTGAAAGAGCCAGTTTGTTAAACAAACACACTTAGTGTAAAAAGTTTATTCCAGTTAATTAGGACTTCATTGCAATGGAAACAAATTACCCAGCTGTCATCTGCCAAGGCAAACAGCGACGGGGGAGAGGGGGTCCTGGCCAGGCGGGAGACAAACAGCCATCTCAGGCAACCTTATTTATGGCCTTTTTATGTATTTCTGTATTTATTTGGACATTCCTGAGCTGGAGAGCTGGGTTATGGCCGAGCCGCATGCCCCAGCACTTGCACGGCGTAGGCTGTCACCGGCGGCAGGTTATCTGCCCGCGGGCTCCCGGGCGCAGAGCCGCGGGGACCCGGGGGGTTGGGGTCTGTGTCCCCACGCACGTCCCTTGGGGCTTGTCCGGGGCTCCTGCTTCAGGGACGGAGGTGAGGTGCTGGATGTGCAAGCGATGGGCAGGTCAGGGCGAGCTGCTGGTCCCCGCTGGAGGTGGGGGATGCGGGGGTCCCCGGGGGGAGCGGTGGGCTGGGGAGGCACTGGGGAGGACTGGGGGCTGGCGGTCACTGGGAGCTTTGCCCGAGCCAGCGATCCCCACGCTGCCGTGGTTCCCTGCCCTCGCAGCGGGGTGCCCTCTGCATCGCCCCCCCGGGGACGAGCCCCCATCCCCGCTGTGCCCTTATTGTCCCCTCCCAGACCGGGCAATGCCCTTTTAGGTAGGAGAAGTGTGAGCGCTGCCTGATGAGGCTCCCGCTCATTCCCAACTCATTTTATTTAAACAGACTCCCCGTCAACACCTTTTTTTTTTTTCCTCCTGGAGCTTTTCTGGAAAAAGAGGGAGAAAGGAGAGGGAAGGCGGGAGGCGCGCGGGGAGCCGCGCTGGGTGGGAGCCGGGGGCCGGGCGATTCCCGCGGGCGCGCTGGGGGAGCCGGGCAGGATGGTGCTGGCTGCCGGCAGCCGGCGCGCGGAAGTGACAGATAAACCCGCGGGATTAGCAGCGTGTATCGTTGCAGGAGAGCAGCATCCCCTTCCTGGAGCATTAGTCACCCGAGCCTGACGCCGGGGCGGGGGAGGCGAGCGCAAGTCATCGAATTACCTCCTCCCGCCTGCTCCCGTCCCTGTCCCCCTGCTCCCGGGTGGCCTGTCCTTGCTCGGTGTCCCTCCACCTCTGCCCTGCATAACCAGAGGGTGGGTTGTGCCCGGGCTGCCGTGGCCGGTGTGGGGACCGGCAGAGGACGTTGGCCCCGGGGATGGGTGGGTGCAAGCGGCGCATCTCCACTTGGCCACGGAGATGGTCCCTCCTGTTGCAGCCATCAGCATGGTGGGTTGGGGCGGCACAAGCATGGGGGCTGTCCCCGTCGCCCTTGGGGATGCATTCTCCCCTGCAGGCCTTGGGGACGTGCAGGACAAGAGCAGGTTTCTACCCTTGCACTGGGACCTTCCAGCGGGCTTGGATTTCTCGTATGTGCCTGGTGGATAAACCCAGGGCTCTTCCGCCCTTCTCGTCTGCCACAGTCGCATCCAGGGCAGATTTTTCTGGTCCTGTGAAGTCCTGAAATCCACATTTGAATTTCACATCGTGAGCGAGTTGCCATCAGGAGCCTTTTATACACTTTCCAAGAATGTTTCTGTTGCCTTACGGCTGTGAGATCACCGTGGCCCGCGCTCCGAGGTTTCTGCCTGCGATGGCACGCGTTCACGGGGGTGGAAAGCCTGGATCGGGGCACGCATCCTTGGAGGGGCCTGGAAGGGGGCAAACAGCAGAGCCGAGCACTGATAGATGAGTCCTGAGACCGGACTGATCTCATCTGAGGGATGTGGGAAAGATGGTGACCAGCACTGGAAAGGACAGATTTGGCTTCCGTTATGGAGCTTGGAAGGGAGCGGAGGAGGGATTGGGGAGTTTGGCAGAAGCAGCTTGGATCCCCGGGGTCGGCTGGCCCATCTCGAGAGGTGATTAGAAAACGCAGAGATAAAAAGCAGCGAGGAACCTCAGCGCCACCGTTCCCTGCCCGAGCGCTGGGTGGTGTTGCGGGTACCCCACCATTGCTTCAGAGGCAGCCGTGCCCCCTCGGTCCCACGGCGACGCGCACGGGGGTCCCCGTGCCCCCACTCTCCGCGGGAGCCTGGGCGGGCAGAGCCGGAGCGCGGGGTGCCGCCATCTCCCTCCTCCGGCTGGCAACCCTCTGTTATTAGGGATTTGAGCTTTCTGTTTCTAGATTGATTTGTTGTCAGTGTTTATTTTTAGCTCCTCCAGTGCCCTGCAGATTCCTCGAGGGATTCTTTCTTTCCCTCTCCCTCCTCCGGGTTGGTTTGCAGTGTAGCCGCACCGATTTGAGCCAGGAGCAGGAGCTTTCAGCGCCGGCGGGGGCTGCGCTGCGGTGCTTGCGGAGCTAATCACCTTTCTGGGTTTGTCTAAGGCTGATGGGTCTGTTGGGTCCGGGCACCTCTGCAGAGAGCGGGGTGCTCGGGGGGAGCGTCACTCCCACCTACAGCCACTGGTGCGGATGCTTTGCGGTCATCACTTAAGGTCCTGGTGGCCAAGAAGGCCAATGGCATCCTGGGGGGCATCAAGAAGAGTGTGGCCAGCAGGTCCAGGGAGGTCATCCTCCCCCTCTGCTCGGCCCTGGTGAGGCCACATCTGGAGCACTGTGTCCAGTTTGGGGCTCCCCGCGTCAAGAAGGACAGGGAACTGCTGGAGAGGGTCCAGCAAAGGGGTACAGAGATGATGAGGGGACTGGAGCATCTCTCTGATGAGGAAAGGCTGAGGGACTTGGGGCTTTTTAGTCTGGAGAAGAGAAGACTGAGGGGGGATCTTATCAATGCTGATAAATCCTTCAAGGGAGGGTGCCAGGGGGATGGGAACAGTCTTTTTTCAGTGGTGCCCAGTGACAGGACAAGAGGGAACGGGCACAAACGTGACCATAGGAAGTTCCATCTGAACCTGAGGAGGGCCTTCTCTCCTGTGCGGGTGGCAGAGCACTGGCACAGGCTGCCCAGAGAGGTGGGGGAGTCTCCCACTCTGGAGCCATTCCAAACCCGCCTGGACGCCGTCCTGTGCCACTGCTGGAGGTGCCCCTGCTCTGGCAGGGGGTGGCACTGGGGGAGCTCCAGAGGGCCCTTCCCACCCCCACCAGTCTGTGAAGGTCACTGCCAAAGCGTGGCGGGTGGCTGTTGTCCCCTTTGCTCTTCTCAGCACTACCCTCCCCGAGATTTCTCATTTTTCACCACCCAAGGGGAAAAAATTCCGACCGGCACCACCGTATTGGCCGCGTGGAAACAAAACCCAGAGTCCCCCCTGCAGCTCCGCAGCCAGGTTGGATGGAAATTTTTAAGCTTTTNGTCGTCGTCGCCTCGCTTCGCCCGCTGGCTGTCCCAGACAAGGGCTCACTTTGAGCGTACCCTTCTGCCGAGCGGCACCGGGGGTGGGGGGTTGGGGGGGGGAATGTTTTCATTCCTAATTTAGAGCATCCGTCCCGCCGGGGTCCAGCCCCCCGTCTCCCGCTGAGCCCGGCGCGGCGCTGGGAGCCCCGGGGGCTCCCTGCAGCCGGTTTACCTGTCACCACCAGCTCCAGGGCTGCGCTAACGTGTTCGTTAGAAAAAGTGACTCTTTTTGGACTTAGCCTCCTTCTTCTCGCCCCTGGGTTGGCGCTCGGTGGGGGATGTGTGAAGGTACAGTTTGTGCTCTGTTTTTTTTTTTCCCCGGGTTTCTGTTATTTTGTAGAGGAGGGTAAGTTTGCTTATTTTTAAACACCTAAAATACAGGTTGATATTCAGTATAGGTTTGCTGTTTTTCCTGGGGAGAAACAGCACTGGGAGGTCCCGTTCAGGTATGGCTTTGGTGGTGGTAGCTCCATCCCCATGGCCCCGATCCCGGAAAGTGTGTTTGACGGCGGGATTGATCTCCACGGGCCGCTCTTACCCTGGGACACGAGCAGATCCTTAAGTGTTTTGTTGGACCCGGCCCTGCAAAAGCAGAGTCCCTTCAGCAGCCGAGGGAACCGAAGCCAACGGTTCAAGCAAACCTGCCAGGCACTCACAAGGCCACCGGAGTTAGGTCCCCTCGCAGCAGCAGGGCCTGAGCATCGCGGTGGGGCAGCTCCTCTTCCTCTCCGTGGATTAACCAGCTGCGAGGAGGAGTAGGGAGAGCAGGCACGGCGGCCGCGTGTCCCCGAGGAGCTGGTGGTGGGTTGTGCTGAAGGAGAAGAGCGGGACGAGTGGCTGCAGTGGTGCTCTTGGTGGCTCGTGTTTTGCGAAGCCATCGCTCAGCCATCACCTAACGATGCTTTCTATCACAATCGAGTTATGGCCGGCTGAAATCATGCCCAGCGTTAGCAGAGGGGCTCGCGGTACCTCCGCGAGGAGCCTAATATCAGACTCCGCTTTAATCAAGCGACCTGATTGCTGGAGGTGAGAGGTTTTGAACGTGGTCCCAGGTGCTGCGAGGTGCTGGGGCCACGGTGGCCTTTCCCCTCTCTTCTCTGGGCTGTTTTGCTTTGGGGTCTGACTGCGGCTTTTCTGGGGCTGAAGTTGTCACTGAGGCTTTTCTGATCTTTGTTTTTATAATGTTCATTAGCACGGTTCCTATCAAAGAACAGCACGTTCCCTCCCTATCCTCGTTTTCTCCCCGGTTAATAACCCTTTGCTGCTTTGGCTCGTTTGGAAGAAGAGACAGTTGCTTTGGGAATGACTCCTGGTATAATAGACAGACGTCAGCGTTTTCAGTCTGATCTGAAACGCGGCGTTAATTCAAAGAGAGGGCTCGGTGAAATGACTGCGGAAGGCCCACGTTCCGTGTCTGGGGAGCGTTGAGCCAACCTGGATCAAAATGTGGCGGCGTGCGTGTGTTCCTCCGAGCTGCTGAGAGCTGCTCTCAACCCAGATGGTCGCTTTTCCCTTCCGAAAGGGGCTGTACCAGCAGCCTCCTGCTCCTCCTTTCCCTCCCCGAGGCTCAGCTTTGGAGATACCCGTTGCTGAGGCTCACGGTGCAATGAAAACCCTTATAACAGGGTCGAGCGGTGCAGGAGAAGACTTAAGGTGCGAGAGATCGTACAGCAAAGACTGAGCTGTTGCGTGCGCCTCGGGCGGTGGAGGCACGTGCCGGAGAGCCGTGTTTTGGCTGGGGTTGGATGGGAGGTGGTTCCGGTTTCTGAGCATCTGCTGTGCTCCTGAAGCCCCCACTGTCTTCCTCAGTTGGGTCTTATCGGTGCTGAGGAACAGACCGAGGTTTGAAGCGAGCAGGGACAACCATTGCGAGCCCGTGCTCCAAATTTTCTGCCTTGTGGGATGCGGAGCAAGTGCCGGCGTTGCGTGCCAGATGCTGAAGCCGTGGGTGTTGGCGGCACAGCACCGTCCAGAGGACCCGCGGGTATTTACTGGAGGTAGGGAGGCTGCTGCTGGTTTGGGGAGAGTCAGGAGACCGCCTGCCTGGTGGGACCCTTCCTTATGGTGAAGGAGTACACACTCACCTCGGAGCAGGGAAAAGGCTGTGTCCATCGCGTGGTTTCAGTAAATCTGGGATTTAGTTCCAGGGGAGATGGGGGTTGCTGTGCGAGTCAAGGAAAAGGAAGCAAGAGGCACCAGCGTGATGCCCTAAATCTTGGAGACACAGTCTCCCATCTTTCCTGTTGTGGCCTTGACCGTTTCAGGGCTCCTTTTCCACATTCTGTGAAAAGCACAACCGGCTCAGAAACACCTCCAACTGCTGTTCTCCTCCAGAGCAGCTGGGCCCAGCTCGGCAAAAAAGAGGGATTTTTCTGCAGAGCCTCCAGAAACTCAACTCTGGGCTGCGGCGCCCTGTGGACCCGCTGGCTGGTCACATCAAAAGGCCGTTTGCTCTGTGAAGCTGGAGAGCACTGTGACGGCCTGGATGGAGTTGAAGGGTGCTGTGTCCTAGGGGACCTACCTCCTGTGGTGTCCCCCCGCCACGGGCAACATTTGCCGCGCATCGAGATGTGTTTTTGGCAACGATCTGCGATGTGGTCTGTGCTGGAGGATGGAGGGGGAAGACGAGGCACCTGGAAAGCATCCATGCTGCTATTGCCAGCATGAATAATGCACCTCTTCTTGATTCTTCAGGGCTTCAGGTTTTCTCCAAGGATAAACCCTCCTTTTCTATTGCTGGCTCTTTGCTTTCTAAGTGTCTGAAAGCTCTTTTGAAGACTTTGGGCTCCCGGCAGCCAGCGCTGCAGAGCACTCCACGCTGGGGTTTTAAGTCAGCTGCCGCAAAGTCTTACGTCATGGGTTTGTCATCACATCTCTGTGTCGTGCTTGCGTTGGTGGGCAGATGTTGTCCAATGGTGGAGAGGGCCTTGCAGAACCACGGAGCAGTTTCATGGTCTGACGTGTGAAGCCCAAGGCCACGATGAAAGGCAGACAGTGAGAAGGTCACCCGCCATGGCTCATGTCTTAGCGTTGGTTTTGCCCAGTGGTTGTGGTCTTTGCTGCAGGATTTCTTGGTTGGAAATGAAAGTGTCTCATCTCCTGCATCACTCCAGGATGAGATGCAACCCTCACATCTCTGTCCCCCCACTGCTGCCCTCAGTGCGGTCACGCGTGAAGGGCATTTTAGGTGTGGGAGCTCTGCTGGTGGGCATTGCTTCACCTGGAAGACGTCAAGTGCCATAGGTTCTCCTGCTGGGAGGTGACTCTCTTGCATGAACAGGCTCCTGTGTTGGAATAAAACGCTTTTCACTGGCCTGGCTGGCATGGCCGTCCTTCATGGGGTCTGAGGAAACGGGCCTGATGGTGGTTTAATGATGCTGGGCATGGTGCGGTGTGGACAGCTGGCTTCTGAGGAGCTCAGCTCCCCGTGGGTGGATAATAAGAGTTAATGGGGAAACTGAGGCACGGAGACTTTATCTCATAGGCGAGGCCATGCAGCCCAGACTGGTGCCCTTCGATTTTCATAGTAGCAGATGAAAGCCATTGTGCTGGGTGCTCTCACAGCCTGGCCGGGAGGAGGACCCCAATCCCCATGCTCTGTCCCTCGCTGTGGTCCCCACCCGGCCGGTCCAAGGCTGGATGCTGGCTGGAGACGTGACTCCCACAGGGATCACATCTCTGACAGATCGCAGCGAGGTTCCCAGCCCTGGAAACATCTTTGGCCCATCCCACTTAGCTCCTGCTGCAGCACATCCCTCCTCCCAGTCATCCACGCTTGGCTTTTTGGGTTGCTCGCGTCGGAGCCGAGGCCGTTTGCTCTTCCCCGAGGGCGGCGAGCGCCTCTGCCTCTCCCTTGCTCCGTTGCTGGAGTCCCTCGTGCCCCAGGCGCCGAGGAGCTCTCCTCTCACTTGGCTGCAGAAACGGGCTCAGCATCCCAGAAATTCGGGCTTTCATGTGGGAGCCAATAGTCACACAACCTCCATCCAGAAACCGTCATTATCGGCCGCTCGCTTTTTCTTGGTTTCTTTGAACTACAGCTCCCAGGATGCCTGAAGATATGCAGACATCCCGAAGACAGTGGTTTCCCATAAACTTTTGGGGTTTCATGCTTTGCAGGCAGGAATGTTTTTATTGCGTCGCAAATCCCTTCAAGTCCCTCAAACCTCCGTGGCGCTTCCCCGCCGTGGGGCAGACGCGGTGGCTGGAGGCGGCCGGGAGGGAGGCACGCCAAGGGCTTTGCTATCCTGCTTCCCCCCCCTCCCTTCTTCTTGCGAGAGGGACCTTTGTAAATCCCCGTTGTGCCTTTTCAAGGGGATTTTTCGGACTGGGAGGAAGTTCGGGTGAGCTACGGTTTGCCTGGAGGGACGTGTTTCCCATTCTCGCCGCCGTTATTTCACGCGTCCCCGCGCGCGTCGCTGGGCGAAGCAGGGGAGATGCTGGCGGGCACCTGCCTCGGGCAGGCTGGCGAGGGGTTTTCGCTGGACTGGGAAGAACTGGGGATACAGGGAAGAGAAAAAAGATGCGGATTCGTGCAGCGCTGCAAGAGAGCCCAGCGGGCTGGGTCTTAAATCCTGACGCGCTCACGAGACCTCAGGGAAAACCAGAGAGGGAAATTTTCCTTTAGCACGGAGAGATGTGGTTGTAACTGCGACCCGGTGGGTCCCCGGCCCCCGGCCCAGATCTGCCCCCACGCCAGGCGAAACGTCAGGGGACGCGGTGTGTGTGGTCCCCGCGTCCCACGGGTGCCCCCCCCGGCTCCGCATCTTCCCGCGCCCCATCCTGGGACCGGGAGGAGGGTGCTGGGAGCGGAGCGGGGTCCTTGGCGTGGGCCCGGCTGCCCCTAATAATCCCCTTAGTTTCTGTAGGAGAGGAAACGGAGGGGGTAGAATAGGGCTGTGTGGCATTTTATGGCACTGTTCTTCTGACCATAAAAATACTTTAATGAGTTTTTCCCATTTGGTGCTGGTGAACACCGGCGTTGAATTTTATGGTCAGACTCACGGCATTTTGCCTTCCTCCTTTTTCCCTTTGGTTGCTTAAAAAAAAAAGAGGGAAAAAAAAAAAGCCCAAGATCCTCTATGGATTGAATTTTCATTTGTATTTCCTCTATAGGTGCTACTTTATCAGTTTGAGGAGCTTTGTGAATGAAACAAATGAAAAGGTGCTGGGTGCCCTTTGGGGGCCACCAGCACCACCAGTTACCCGTCCCTTGCAGGAGGCAGCGCGGGCGTGAGTTTGGCTGTGTGCGTCCCCGTGGGCCGTGTCCTGCCCTGCTCTGCGCCGTCCCCGCGGGATGCTGCTGGGGCTCCGCTCTGGGGACCTGTCCTGGTGCCTCCGGGGTCCCGGCTCGTCCCCTGCCGCCCCTCTGCCCTCCTGCCCTGCAGCGCCCTGCGTGAGCGCGCCCGTGTGCACGAGCACACCCATGGACGCGAGCACACCCATGTGCATAAGCACACCCGTGGATGTGAGCACACCCATGTGCATAAGCACACCCGTGGATGTGAGCACACCCATGTGCACAAGCATGCCCATGGACGCGAGCACACCCATGGACGCGAGCAGAGGTGTGTGCACAAGCACACCCGTGGATGTGAGCACACCCGTGTGCACAAGCACACCCATGGACGCGAGCACACCCACGTGCACAAGCACACCCGTGGATGTGAGCACACCCATGTGCACAAGCACACCCATGGACGCGAGCACACCCATGTGCACAAGCACACCCATGGATGTGAGCACACCCGTGTGCACAAGCACACCCACGTGCACAAGCACACCCATGGACGTGAGCACACCCGTGTGCACAAGCACACCCGTGGATGTGAGCACACCCACGTGCACAAGCACAGCCATGGATGCGAGCACACCCACGTGCACAAGCACACCCATGGATGTGAGCACACCCGTGTGCACAAGCACACCCACGTGCACAAGCACACCCGTGGACGTGAGCACACCCGTGTGCACAAGCACTCCCGTGGACGTGAGCACACCCGTGGACGTGAGCACACCCACATGCACGAGCACACCCATGAACGTGAGCACACCTGTGGATGTGAGCACAGTTGTGTGCACAAGCACACCCGTGGATGTGAGCACACCCGTGGACGTGAGCACACCCATGTGCACAAGCACTCCTGTGGATGTAAGCACACCCGTGGACGTGAGCACAGTTGTGTGCACAAGCACACCCGTGGATGTGAGCACACCCGTGCTCACAAGCACACCCGTGGGCACGCACAGCTCCTGGCACCTGCCCGCCCATCCCGACAGCGAGCGATGGTGGCAGTGGGTGATGGTGGCAGCGAGCGACGGTGGCAGCGAGCGATGGTGGCAGCGAGCGACGGTGGCAGTGGGCAACGGTGGCAGCGAGCGACGGTGGCAGCGAGCGACGGTGGCAGGCGGTGTGGTCCGCGGGTGGCGGCGGGTGCCAGCCCAGAAGAGGAAAACCATGGAAGCTCTGCGGCCGGCTGGCGTTAACCACATCACTCCTCTCCTGCGCTTGGAAAAGCCTGGGCCGCTGGCAGCCCAAAATAACACGCTTCTCCATTCCCGCGCGCAGCGTCGGCCGCGGGGCCATTTCAAACAAGAGGCGGCTCCGGCGCGAGCGCGGCGCTCAGACTAAACACCGGCACGGCCCCCCCACCCCGGGGCGGCTTGTCCCCTGCAAAGGGGGATCGGGCTGAAGTCCCGGCTGCCGGGGTGGGGCAGCACGGCGGGGATGCGGGACGGCACGGTGGTGCCTCGCCGTGCGCGGGCTCAGCCGGGGCGGGTGGAGGAAGATGAAGGTCCCAGGAGGGCTGAGCCCCTCCAGGGATCTCCTCACCCATCTGTGCTGATTGCACGTGAGGAAAGACATCTGTTGGGTTTTGTCCTTTTCTCTCTTTTTTTTTTCTTTATTTTCCCTGGTATCTTTTTAATTAGGATAAAAGCTTTAATTACTAGGGGGGAAATTCTGAAAACTAGCTGCCAGGGCTGTACGCGGAGCTCTCCTGTCCCCTGGCAAGAAGGGAGCAGGTCTGCACGTTTCTCTGCCTTGGCAGGCGTGCGCCCAGGCACGCTCACGCGGCACGCTCGGAAGAGCCCGAGCCCTCCGTCCTGCCGCTCAGGAAGGAGCGATATCCTCATTAAAAACAGTAGTAGAGGGAAACGACAGAATCCTTAAACATAAGCAAAGCGATGGGGATTTTGCCCAAGGAAAGGAATGTTCACCTCTTTTATTTTGTAGGTTTTATCTAATTGTTGTCTGTAGATGGTTGGACTTACGTTTTTAAAGTAGATCAAGCTAATTTTGAGGGTGAAGAGTATTGGTGCGTGCCATTCATGAAATGGTGGTCATCAATGATAGGGTTTGTGGTAGGGAGTCAGAAAAAGATCTTTGCTCACATCTTCTTTTAAGCTGTTTTACGGCACCAAATGGAGATACCGGGTGGCAGGAGTGGAGAACGGATGTGACAGGGTGGCAGGGGTGGAGAATCCCACCCTAAATATTGCTGGAGAGGCAACGTCCAGACCATCTTATGTCATCTTCAGGATCCCACCTCTTCCGAAGTACTGCAGCCCCGTTCGTGGGCCGCATTGGTACCGGTGGGCGCGGGGTCTCTGGGCAGCGCGTCCCACTGCCTCCTTGCTGTGCTCGCCCGTGGGATGCTTCCTGGCTCGTACCCACGCGGGGTGGGTTCCCAACGGGATTGTGCGTGCCCGTGGGCGATGATGATGGCCAGGAGAAGGGAGATGATGGCGGTGCGGGTCCCGGCCCCCCGCAGCGGCACGGGCAGGCTGGGGGGCGGCAGGGCGCAGCGTGACTCGCCAGGCTGTGGGCGCACGTGCCCGGCATCGCTGTTCCTGCGCGGACAGCTGTTGGTCAGAGGGGGGACAGTTGTTATTGTCAAAATGCAAATGAATAAAATCATTGTTTTGGCAGAGAATTTTTAGGGGAAGGACATGCAAATTTACCTTCCGTTCAGAGTGTACATTGGTATTAAAATACAATGTTTGAACGCCAAAACAAAGGAACATTTTAATTTGGGACTCATCAGATGGTTCCTTCTGCTTGGATTAGCATCAAATTCTTTGCAGCAAACGCTGCAAGTTTGACAAAACTCTGGTTTTCAAAGAAAACAAGACAAAAGTTCTAAAAATGCCGTCCATTTCCAGGGGTTGTTGCTGCTTTCATTTGCCTCTGCTGTCGTGAAGGGACTGGCCTGGGACTGGATACTGGACAGGCCAACAGGGACAGGCTTTGGAAAACGCAAGTAGGATGCGAGGTTGGGTTTCTCCCTGGATGCTGCTTTAATCTGGCCTCTAAATAGCTCAGAAAAGTCAGCCCCGGGTTCAGCTCGGGGCCGCAGGAGCCGGGAGGTGTGGTGGGACCTCGGAGCCCACCTGAAGGGTGCTGGCAGACCTCGCCGGCGGGGTGGGAGCGAGCGGGCAGCAGGGTCCCCAGGCTGCCGCGGTCGCCGGCGGAGCCTGCGCTGAAGGGATGTGTTGTGTTTCTTTCCTTGGCCGCCTTCTTAAACACCCTCCGTCTAAACCAGCTCCGAAACAGCTGCGCGGCTTTTTTACACGCGCCCATGAGGTATCTCCGTCCTTCTCCCCCTGCTTCCCTTGTCCTTTCATCCTTGGGCGTACCTACCCACCTTGTGCCGCAGCTCCGAAATAGAGACTGGCCACCGACTCGCTAATTGTAATGCAGCCTGATAATGCCAACTATAATTAGCTGTACGTATCAAAGCGGTTTTGCTGGCGGAAGTTTTTTGTGACCCTGTTTATCGTACTTTAAATAGAGGATCCCGTCCGCTCTGCCCGGCTCCCTGCTGCAGAGCCGGGTCCTGCGGAGTCCCACTTGGTCCTTCCCAGGGAAGCCAGCAGCACTCGTCAACAATGCCCCTCGATATGTGGCAAATGTTGGCGACCACTGAGACGTGTGCCACCGCAGAGTCCCTTCCCTGAGCCCCCGGTCACCGCGGGCGGCTGGGCGTGCTGTGCCAGCGACACCGGGGCAGCACTGGGTTGTGGTTATCGGGGTTTTGCAGCTCTGACCCGTCTCCCCCTTACGGCTTTAGGGTCCTCATCAACCAAGAGATGGTTCGTGTTGAGGTGTGCAGTTGAGGGAGGAACAGTTCAGGGTCTCTAAATACGGGATCTTGTCTTGAGCTGCAGCATCATGTCCCAGGGCTGTCTCTTTGTTCCCTTTTGTCGAGACCTCTAACTTCTTTCTTCACCATCTCCTGCAACTCCTTCCACTCTTTCCCTATCTGCAGTGTTCCCCACTGTCCCTCTCTCTGGCCTCGGGAAGCCTCAGCACACCAGCCAGCCGTCCTCCCCTTGCAGCAACCCCCTCGCTGGGTCAAAACAGGCATCACCACCATTGCTCGGTCCCACCAGACGGGCTGGTGTAGCTTGTGGAGACCCATTCCCAGCAGGTGGGTGAGCCAGCGCACTCACAGAACTTGTCCCCTCAGCAGGGCAAAAGCCTTTGGCTTCTTCTCTGCGGCATCACCCAACCTCAGCACATGGCACAGCTCACAAACCTGCTGTGATAGCGCATGGAAAAGTTTGACTGGGTGGATATGCCCAAATTCACCACCGTGGCAGCCGCTCTGTTGCGCTGTCTCATCTGTCCTGAGCTCCTCATGGAGGTTGTTCCACTGATGTGCTGTTCAACATCACAGTTGCTCAGGGGGAGAAAGATTTCCTAATGTAATAGCCCGCAGGCAAACCTTGGGCTGTAACAGCATCAGATCTCACAAACTAACCATGGTTGAGTCCGCGTGAGAAGTGGGACGCTGAAGTTCGGAAGGAGACCCAGGGTCTTGAAGAAACTGTCAATGAGTTCCTCTCCCCGTGCGGAGCTCATGTCCTGCTCTTCAGGTGAGGGACCAAACCTCCTGAGATGCTCTCTGCTGCCCTGCCGTAAGGCAGTGCAAGCCCAGCCAAGTTCCCGTGCCGCTGCCTTGGGGAAGGCACCTCACTGCTCTTTGGGTTGAACTGTTATGTTCTGGCAGGAGGTCACCCAAGTTTCCCATTTCCAGCATCTGGGGAGTGGGGGGCGAGCCCCTAGAGATGCAGCAGAAGGACAGTGTCCCGTACAGACGTGGGGGTTCATCAACAGAAGCCCTGGGTGGACAACCTTGGCAGGCAGCGATGGCCACAGGCAGTCAGCATCTGTCCTTGAGCTAAGGGAATGCATTGAGGGCAGGCTTCGGTCAGGGGGCCCCAGTGCTTCCCACCCACCGCTCGCCTGGAGCTAAAGTGTGCAGCATCCATTTGGGCTTGGGAATTCCCTGTGGGCAGTGTCCTGTGCCTGTCACCCGATGACCCAAAACAGTGGTGGAAGAGCTCAGTTCATGGCTTGCGCGCCCCAACCCTGGACATCAACCCTGGGCATTGCTCATGGATTTAGGCGATAGAGGAGGAGGAACTTGAGGAGAGTGGAGTATGTGGCTGTCTGCGGCTCACCGGATTCCCTGCGTTGTCACCCATGAACCCATGGATATCAGAGACCAGTGGCCAAAACTACTTTCCTGAGCGGTGAGGGCAGGAGCAGGACAGCCTGGCAGCGTGGGAGGGCTCCTGGGGTTTCCTCCTCCAAAGCTCACCTGGGGACCCCAGAAGTTTTGGTGGGAGTTGGTGCAGTTTTCAGCGTCACTACCTTCTCCCCTTCTCAACAGGAACAGATAGCGAAGCAGTGCCACGCAGGGTGGCAGGGGCTCGTGGCATCCTCTGGGGATGCCGGTGGGGTTTGGTGGCACATTGGTGCATCAGGAGTGCCACAGAAAGCCCAAAGTCAGCGGAGATGAGCCTGAGGCATTGCTGCCTTCTGCCTGGTGGTCCCTCTGCAGTCCGGTCCTCCCATCCGAGCCTGGTCCCCTCATCCGAGCCTGGTCCCCCAGGCTGAGCGTGGTCCCGTCATCCAAGCCCCATCCCTCCATCCAAGCCCAGTCCCCCAGTCTGAGCCTGGTCCCCCTATCTGAGCCCGGTCCCCCTATCTGAGCCCAGTCCTCCCATCCAAGCCTGGTGCCCCCATCCAAGTCTGGTCCCCTATCCAATCCTGGTCCCCCCATCCAAGCCCGGTCCTCCCATCCAAGCCCGGTCCCCCCATCTGAGCCTGGTCCCCCCGTCTGAGCCCGGTCACCCTGGCCAAGCCCGGTCCTCCCATCCAAGCCCAGTCCTCCCATCTGAGCCCGGTCCCTCCAGCTAAGCCCAGTCCCCCAATCTGAGCCTGGTCCCCCTATCTGAGCCCAGTCCTCCCATCCAAGCCTGGTCCCCCCATCCGAGCCCAATCCTCCCATCCAAGCATGGTCCCCCCATCCAAGCTTGGTCCCCCCATCTGAGCCCGGTCTCCCTGGCCAAGTCCGGTCCTCCCATCCAAGCCCAGTCCTCCCATCTGAGCCTGGTCCTCCTGGCCAAGCCTGGTCCCCACATCCGAGCCTGGTCCCCCCATCTGAGCCCGGTCCCCCGGCTGAGCCCGCGCAGACTCGTGGTTATGTAAAGCCCCGGCGAGCACGACCGGGAGATTCTTCAGTGTCGGAATCTGAGTCACATGGGGCTGTTTTATTTCCCCCTTCTGCTAATCTCGTTTCTATAGAAACAAGATTGGGAGGAAAAAAAAAAAAAAAGAATAGAAAAAAAAGAGCCAAGCACAGAGCGGGTGAGAAACCTGAGGTGATGGGTGAGGGAAGCGGAGGTGGCGGATGAGGAGGTCGGGCGGCGCGGGTGGGAGCAGGGGATCCCGGCCGGGATGGGAGCGTGCCTGCGGTTGTGTGCGTCGAGGGGACAGGGACTCTCCCAAAGAGCCACTCTGGGATGAGCTGCTCCTCCGGCGGTGAGCCATCGGCAGAACCTGGCGGGAAGGGAGCAGAGGCTGTGCAGGTGAGTGAGCATCGCTCGTGTGCCTCCCGGGCATCTTTCCCCGGCATGGCACGGCGCGGCGCAGCACGGCACACCGCAGCTGTGCCCGGCTCACGGGGGTCCCGTCCCCAGCTGCTGCTCTGGGGACACGCCGGTGGCTGGAACCGCGGTCGGTGGGTGCCGTGCCCGAAGCGTGCCGCTGCAGCGGGCAGGTGAGCGGGGTTTGCTGGCGCGGCGTTCGCGGTCGATGCTTGCCCGGAGGCTGTCTGCGTGTGCGTGGCCGTGCGGCCGTGCACATTCCCTTCCCAAAGCCTCTCTCTCCCGAAAACCCGCTGCCTGCTCGGGAGGCACCTTTCCAGCTTTGATTCTTTTCCCTCTATTTTATTCTAACTGCACCTGTGCAAATAAAGCGCTGGCGGGAGCCAAACCCCGCAGCTGCGGGGAGCGCAGAGAGCTGCGCTCGCTCCCAGCCCCGCTCGCCCCGAGGCAGCGTCCGGCTCCCTCGCAGCGGGATTTCCCTTCCCCAGCCTCCGGGCCGGGCTGCGGCCGGGCTGCCGGTGGGGATAAGCCCGACTCCAAAGCTGGTTTTTGCAGTGACTTGTTCCCAAAGGGAGGACGAGATGAAAATGCCGCTTGGTTTTTTTTTCGGGCTGCCAAGTGCCTGGGCTGCCCACAGCCACCGCACGGCTCGTCCCGGGACTTTTGCTTGCCTGTGCTGATTCGGGAGCTGGCAGCTGCCTGCCGGGAGCTGGGGTAGTTGGGAACCACGTAGCAGCACGTGCTGGCTCCCGAGTCTCGGGCTAGGGAGTGCAACAAGTGGGAGTTATTCCTGCCTGGGCTAAGATGTCTCTGTCTCCGGGGGATGGATGGCTCGTGCCCGTGCGGTGGCGAGGGCTTTGACCGGGTGTGTTGGTGGAGCAGGAGTGTCGCCAGCGCTGCCGGTCCCGTGCCGGTGCCCACGCCGGCACTGCCTCGTGACCTGGGTCATCCCACACCGGTGACACGGTGTGGCTGTGCCCGCACTGTCTGTCCTGCGGCTCTGGCCCGCGGCATGACCGGGTCTTGCGGTGGCAGCGGCTGGGTGAGATGCCGCACGAGCGCCCAGGCTTCCACAGGCACGCGCTCGCTCCGACGGCTGCAAACTGCTGAAACGCGCTGCCCTTTGCAGACACAGCCCGCAGTGTCCCTCCGAGGGCCACTGCAGGGGAGAGGGAGGGCCACAGAGCTGAGGGGGACAGGGATTTTGCTTGTCATCGCTGCCCAGTTGTGGCCTGGGGGACGTGGCAGCGAGGCATTGCGAACCCCCCGGCCGGATTCGCGCCTGTGCGCAGCTGGTGAAGCCGGAGGGGTGAATCCAGTCCCTGTGTATTTCTGGACTAAGTCAGCTTTGGGAAATGTCATTGCTCATCCGCCTGCCCGGCCAGCGAGGGGGTGGGGGGGCGTCACTTCAGCCCCTTGTCCTCATGCGGAAGGGCAGCTGAGCGGGATTTGGTGCCGGGGTGCTGCGTGCTGGGATGGCTGACGAGCTGGCGGAGCCGCGGGCAGGACGGGGCCAGGCTGCCAGCACACCATGTCTCTGCTCTGCCTGCGGTCCCACTGCCTCGGCGAGCCGGGATCTTCCGCAGTCCCCCTTTCTGGGGTCGGACCCCCAGAAAACGTGGCCGGTGAAGGGGACGGGCGTCAGGCTGGTGTTCGGTGGCGTGTTCGGGCAGCGCAGCTGGCGTGGGAGCTGTGCCCCGTGCTGAGCTGGAGTCATCCTCCTTGGCCGGGGCAGGGCTGTGCCAGCAGCGAGGGGGCGAGTGATGCTCTGAGCACCCTCCGTTCATCCCGGTTGAACACCCCGGGGGGCCATCAGGACACACCAGGTTGGGGACAGCACTGTCCCCATCTCCCTTCAGCAGCAGCGGCTGGCTCTGGCTGCCCCTGCCTGCTCTGCGCCCGCGGCGAGGGCTGGGTGCTGTGGCCGATGCCGGTGGGGGTGTGTTTGCCACGCCAGGTCCTGCGCCCCTATGTGCGCGTGAAGCGGTGGTTTCATGGGGGAGACATCGCGTGCGGGCTTTGCATCCCCACGCCCCACCGGCAGCGGCGTTGCTGCCTCCCCGGCGCTGCCAGCCCTGCTCTGCCGGGAGGTTTGGAGAGAAGGGCTGAGGATGGGTATTGCTGCAAGAGTCTCCAGGGCCGATAATTATTTCTGGGGAAAAGATGCTGTGTTCTGACTTAAACGCTGACATGGGACTCTGAACATGTGTAATCTGGCTGACAGATGGCAAGTCATAGAGGTGTGATTTATGATACAGCACAGTAGCTGAACAACCTTCTCTGGTTGTCAGGAGACGATTCTTCCCAGCGCTGCGGTTGATGTTTCAATTGATGGTTTTCCCCGCGTGTCCCCTCGGCGGTGCGCGGGGACCGCCGGGGAGCCCCGGCAGGTGCCGGCGTGGCAGGCCGGGTCCGCCAAGCCCCGGCAGCGCCGATGCTGAGCTGCCGCAGAGATGCTGCTTCTTACGGCGGGGTGGGCAGGTCACCCCAAATCCCGGACCACGAGCCCTCCCGTGCAGCAGGCAGGGCTGGGGGAGCGGTGTTGGCCTTGTCCCCGTCCTGTGGCTGGGGTGAAGCTGGCTCAAGGGGCTGCCTGTTCCCCAGACAGGCACTTGTGGTGCCAAACGTGCTGGTACTGATGGGAGAAGGCGCGAAAATCTTGCCCATCAGTGAAGCGCACAAGAGGACAGATGCCAACAGCCGTAGGGAACGTGCCTTACTCGCACAGCCTCTGCGTGCCTCAGTTTCCCTGCCTCTACCTTAAGATCCCTAAAATCGATCTTTCTCAAGGGATGGAGGCATCTATTAGTGTTTGGAAAGCACTTGGGAAGTAAAAGTGTGGTCCCAGCAGCATCCCCCTGCCCGCCCGCAGAGCACAGACCCTGGGCACGACGCCCAGCACCGCTGCGGGAGCATCCCGACCCCGGGAGCATCCCGACCCCGGGGGGGCCGGAGCAGCCCCAGCACGAGGAGCTCAGGGAAGCTGACCCAGAAGCAGGACCTCGGTGGGGCGAGGGGAGCGGGGCCGAGCGGGCTGCCGGCGTCGAGCTGCGTTTGCCTGCGCGCAGCCACGGCAGAGCAGGTATGATTCATTCCCTCTTCTGCAGTAGAGTTTATGTAAAGCAGCGCTGTATAAATAGCCAGATGATACCGTAATGTGCTCCTGGCTTTCTAATTAGTGATGCTTCTGCTGGAGCTTTTGGGTCTGGCGGAGGTGAGAGGAGGCTGGTTCACTGCTGAGGGCTGGATGAGTTGCTGACAGCTCTCAAGGGGGAGGCACCGGCCCACCAGAGCGGTCGCAGCCGTCGCCTTTAACCCATCTGTGAGCAGTTGGAGGCGGTGGGTGAAGCGGGTGGGTTACTGGTAGGCTGGAAGGTTGGTCAGGGGGTGTGAAAACAGCACGCAACATCTCAAGATACTTGGTGACCTTCTGGCTCATACGTGGCCTCACTTGTCCGCCCTGGGTCGGGACGATCTCGGCAGCGCCTGCCCTGAGCCGGAGAGCATCGCCTTTTTCCCTGAGCCTTCCCCCTGCGATGCCATGCCACAGGGGAAGTCATGGGGAGGCTGCGCCTCCCTGAGCACCCAACTGGTTTCTCCAGCCCCACCGGCACAGGGAATGCCGCTCCTTCATTCCGAGCCCTGGCAGCACGGCACCCTGTGTTCCCCCTGCCATTCCCCCCATTCTTGATAGATGCTGTTGGCTCTATCCACTGGCTGCTCCTTCTCTGCTTTGGGCAGGTGGACGTGTCTGGGTGAACCTCCTGGGTGTGTAATTGTGCCACTGGTGTTGGTCACAAGAGGCACGTCTGGCACAGCGGAGGCACTCGCTTGTCGCAGGGGGCGGCTGCCTTCTTGCATCCCTGCAGGTGGTTTGGGATTTCCCAGCTCCCCATCCCTGCTGGGGACCAGTTTGGGAGTGGTGGCTGACAGCCCCCAGTGGGGACAGGGCACGGCAAACAGGACAACGTTCTCCAGCTAGTCCCCAAATCTCATGAGATCAACATCCCCAGCGTCCTGGCAGCTGGGGATGGAGCCCTCACCCCTCTCCTGGGGAGGTGGGAAGCTGGGCAGCGTGAGGACTGCCGCAGCGGGAGCAGTCAAATGCCACCAAGGAGGTGCTGTAGGAAGCCACCCACCGCCCAGCCCCATCCCTGGCTCAGCCCCGAGCCCTGCTCGCCCCGGGGTCCACACCGCACTGGGGGCAGCTGCAGAGCACGAGCGGCCAGAGCCTCCCTAAATTGGGATTCTTATTCATTACGGCCGAGCTTTGACACGGGATCAAAGGCGAGGCGAGGTGGCGGGGTGGCGTTAGTGCGGGGCTCTGCTCGATGGGCTTTCACAGGGCGCCTGGATCGCTCCGCTTCAAACGCCTCTTCCTCCGGCTGCGAGCGGAGGAAAGCTGGGCTTTGGGTTTCTTGTTTGGTTTCTTTTAAGGCAAACCTCATCCTTTACATCAAAGTAGTATTTCTTCTCAAGAATGTAAAGAATGGCCCTGGAAGGTCTGAGTGGCTCTTTCCCGGCGGTGATCGGAGAGACGAGAGCCTTCTCCAGAAAGCTGTCTCCACCCCGTCCCCAGCAACAGCAATTCATAAGCTGAAAAATAAATCAATAACCAGAGTTAATGAATTGAAGATGTCTGTGTTTAAAATGTATCAGGGAAAAAACTGTTAGCTGGTCGTGGTTCTCTTAATTATTGTGAGGAAAGGCAGGGAGCTCTCGTTTCTGAGAAATACCTTCTTTTTTTCTTCCTTTTTTTCGGAGGTATTTTGTTTGGTTGAAGCCGATCGGGACTTGAGAGGAGAATAGGATTGGCTTTAGCAATGTGTGTAGGTTCAAAGTCTCCCCCCGGGTCTGTCCCTTATCCCCCGGGACCTCTGTCAAATCGCTCCTGTCCCCTTCCCTGCCCAGCCCGGGGCCGGCTGCGCGGTGGGAGCAGGTCGTGCTGGCACAGGACCAAAGGAGAAGGAGAGGCAGCGGCCGTGCCGGCGTGCGTGACAGGGCTGGCAGACGGCACCGGTGCCACCAGCCTGGTGGTGTGCCCAAGTCAGGGTGTCCCAGCTGCCCGGGCTGCTCCTCCCTTGCTCCCACCTCTGCTCCCGGTGAATCGGGAGAATTGTGGCAGCTGAACCCATTTGCTTGCCGGTCTTTCTGTTTCCTCTTCCAAAACATCTCCAATGTGGGCTGATGTCCACGTCACCCCCCATCAGGAAAGCCATCCCAGTGTTTGAGGGCGCCACCTGAGAGGCCACAGAGGCTCTGGGGCGTCTGAAGGAGCCATGGCAGAGGTCCGCTTTGCTTCTCTCCGCCGATGCTTCCCTGGCTGCGAGAAGCAGAAGCAGCCGGCGTTTCTCCAGCGTTGGCCATCACCGGTTGGCGTTTGGGAAGCAGCGTACAACCTGGGGAGGGGATTTCGCTGCGGCGGGGAGCGGGACCTGGCGCTAACTCGACGTGCCAGGCTCGCGGCTCCGGTTTTGCTAACAGCACACCACGGACCCGTGCTGGTCCTGACTTTGCAAAGCGATGCTAAACCTGCTGCTGCTCCGCTTCTTCTCCCCCACCCCCTCCGAGGCTGGTGCCACGCTGTCCCGGTGCCGCTGCCCCTCCGGGAGCCCCCTCCTTTGGGCTCCGAGCATCACCTGGCTCTGTGCCGTGGACCCGCCGCTGGGAGCCGGGGTGCTTCAGTGACATTAACGCCTTTCCTCTCCCCTTCCCCAGGTCGGAAAGCAGCCTCTCTAGGTTTGCCCACCGCTTGTCGGTTAAGCAGAAGCAGGAGAAGAGAAGGAAAACTGAGTATGCCTCGGCCGAGCTGTCCGCGTTCCGGCCCAGGTCTCTGAGCATTGAATGGTAAGAGCTGCAGGACAGGGCTGGGGGAAAGGAGCTCCCGCCTCTCCAGTCCCCCTCCTGTCCCCTGTCCCCACCGCTGCCACTCTCTGTCCCTGTCCAAGCGACGTCTCCTGTGGGACAACACCCCTTCAAAGCCCTCCGTCTGCCGCAGAAGCTCCCCCAGGGTGTGAAGCCAAAACACCCCCCTCGCCCCAGTGCAGGGAGCAGCGGGGAGCCCCGGGCGGCTCCTTCCTTGGGGGGCCGAAGGTGACCCCACGAACTGAGCCATGGGGGTTCTTTTGGGGCTCGTGGGGGGCACGGACATGCCCCCGCTGCCGGCTGCTCCTCTCCTCTTCCCTTTCCACCCCACAGTCCTCATAGGAGCTGCCGGAGGATGCGTCCCGCTGCCCCACACACCTCCGTTGGATAAACCAGAGCCGAGAGCTGTGGTGGGACAGCCGCAGCCGGTATGGGGGCACCGGGAGCCGTGGGGGCATCAGGAGCCGCAGGGGCTCCCCGCTGGTGCCATGCTGGGGATGAGCGGTGTGAGGGGACGGGGCTGCCCCAGCACGAGCCACCCTCCCTGGCAGCCCCGTTTGCCCACCCCGGAGGGACTGGGTGCTCCCTCCTTCCCCGCTGCTGCCGCCGCCGCGGCGGCACCCGCGGGGCCCCCGAGCACCGAGCGCAGGTCTCAAACTGCAGTCCCTGCTGGAGCAGGGAGTAATTTATCCTGGGTTTCTAAGCTCTGATGCAACAGCCTTGGAAGCAGATCACAGTCAACCCTCCCAGCGTTAGAGGTGACCTGCTAAGGATATTTAAAAGAACTGGAAATTGCATTGCTTTCTGCTTCCTTAGATGGATAAAGGAGGGTAAAACTTTAAAAAAAAAGAAAGAAAGAAAAAAAGAGAAATGCTTAGAAATTGCAAGAATGTGGAGTTTGGTTTTCGTTTTCCCTGCTTTTTTTGGAGCTCTTCCTGGCATTTATTGTATGTTCTAACACTTCAGTGTGAGGTTGTGGAGTCCTCCTCAAAGGCTTCCTCTATCTGTGAGGTTAGTTAGGCATCAAAGCTAACTAGGTATTAATGAGGCCAGACAAAGAATTTAAGCTATTTGGTGACAGATTGCTTTCTTCTCCGGTTGCACAACTTTCTTCCCTCTGCTGAAACGATGTCATCAGGAAAGCTGTTCTGCAATTACTGTGAATCTTCCAAATAGACAAATATGTGAATTTGTAAGATACCAAATAGGAAAAGAAGCAACGGACTCATTAAAAACAATCAGAGTTTCTCTTATTCATCATAAAGAAGCAAGAGAAGTCAGTAAATCTCTTTTCTCCCTTTAAATGCCTCTTTGAAGAGAGACATTTTAAGGTCCCATTTTAGCCCTGCTTTGTCAAGGTATATTTGTGGTACATTTTCATTCGCTCGGTGGCCTTCTCCCGGGGGAACCCATCTGTCTTGTGTTAGTTTGCAGAGCACCTGGTACAGCAGCGACACCGCAGCAGCGGTAGGTGATGCTATTTTATGGGGTTTTCGTAAGCCAGCTCAGAAACGAGCTCTCGGTGAGGCGGATTCGCCTTTGCCTTCGGTTTGCCCCGTGCCGTCGCGTTGGAGACGGAGGCCGGAAAGCACGAGGCCCAAAAGAGAAGGACCTGATGTCACCGCTCCTGCGGGGACATGGGCACGGCTGGTCTGGGCGCGGGGAGGATAACTGTCCTGTGGTTGTGGGTTTCATCCGTAGCTGGAGACACCTTGAGCTGGATCAGACATCCGACCTGGCAGCGGGGCTCGGGCGGGCCGGGGTGCTGGGGCTCGGGCGCTGGGGCTCGCTGGCACTCGGTGGCAGCGGTGACGCAGAGGGGTCGTGGGGACGAGGAGCCAAGCGGGCAGCAGCGGGGCGAGGACCCTGCCCACCGCCTGCTCCCCGACCATCTCAGTGTGCTTAATGTTGCCGTGGTTAAGCAGACAGCCCGGGGGCTGGGCTGCCTGGGCTGCGTCAAAACAAGCGTGGCCAACGGGTCGAGGGAGGGGGTTCTGCCCCTCTACTCTGCTCTCATGAGACCCCACCTGGAATATTTTATCCAGCCTTGGAGTTCTCAGCACAAGAAGGACATGGACCTGGTGGAGCGGGGCCAGAGGAGGCCCCGGAGATGCTGCGAGGGCTGGAGCCCCTCTGCTGGGAGGACAGGCTGAGAGAGGTGGGGGGGTTCAGCCTGGAGAAGAGAAGGCTCCAGGGAGACCTTAGAGCCCCTTCCAGTGTCTGGAGAGGGCCTACAGGAGAGCTGGGGAGGGACTTTTTGCAAGGGCATGTAGGGATAGGATGAGGGGGAATGGCTTCAAACTGGAAGAGGGGAGATTTAGATTGGATATTAGGAAGAAATTTTTCACTCTGAAGGTGGTGAGACACTGGAACAAATTGCCCAGAGAAGCTGTGGCTGCCCCATCCCTGGAGGTGTTCAAGGCCAGGTTGGACGGGGCTTGGAGCAACCTGGGCTGGTGGGAGGTGTCCCTGCCCAGGGCAGGGGGTTGGAACTGGGTGATCTTCAAGGTCCCTTCCAACCCAAACCGTTCTATGATTCGATGTTTCCAGCTGCGTTGATGCAGCGCAGGAATTTAATCAGCTTTTACGTGCACACAGCCCAATTCCCAAAGAGGGGCTGGGGGCACCTGCACACGGAGCGCTGCCTCCCCGGCAGGACGGGCACGCTGCAGCCGGGTTTCCACGCGTGCTGGTGGTGCGTGTGGCTGGTCCACACGTGCACGCTTGCGCTCAAGGAGGCACTCGGAGGCTTTTCCCACGCAAGCACCAGCCGCGTCCTGCGAAGGGGGAACTGGTGAAACATCATTTCTCTCCTTCCCTCTTCCATCTTCAGGGATCCGTGACTGTCGCAGCGGGAGCGGCATCCTCAGGTAGTCGCTCCAAAGCATGACGAAGGGCTTTTGGAGCCGGGGGTGTCCCTGCCCCTCGCACGGGAGCTGCTGGAGGGCAGGCAGGGAGGGCTGCCGGGTGCCGCGGCCAAGGGAGGGCACGGCTCGCGCCCTTGCAGATCTACAGATGCCTAATTTGGCTTCCAGAACAAATACCTGCACGCATCAAATTTCTGTGTATTTCTAAGCCGGATCCAAGCGCACCACTGCCTCGTTTTACCTGCCTGCGTGCGGAAGGTGCGTGTCCCCGCTGTGCGTGATGGGGGATTCAGCTCACCCCACGGGGGTAGGAGGGGGATGGAAAAGGGATGGGACTGTATTTTTCGCAAATTTTCTCGGCTTCTGAGAGTCTCACCCGCCTTAATCCCAAGGCTTGAAGGCAAGGAAGGGCTCGTGGCCCTGCTGTTACCTGTTGCCAAGGAACAGGCTTCGATTATAAGCACAAAATCATAGAATCATAGAATGGTTTAGGTTGGAAAGGACCTTGAAGATCATCGAGTTCCAACCCCCCTGCCATAGGCAGGGACACCTCCCACCAGCCCAGGTTGACCAAGACCACGTCCAGCCTGGCCTTGAACACCTCCAGGGATGGGGCCTCAACAACCTCTCTGGGCAACCTGGGACAGTGCCTCACCACCCTCACAGTGAAAAACTTCTTCCTAATGTTCAATCTAAACCTGCCCTCTTCCAGTTTGAAGCCATTCCCCCTCGTCCTATCACTCCATGCCCCCAGTAAAAAGTCCCTCCCCAGCTCTCCAGTAGCCCCTTTAGGGACTGGAAGGCCGCAATAAGATCTCCCCAGAGCCTTCTCTTCTCCAGGCTGAACAGCCCCAACTCTTTCAGCCTCTCCTCATAGGAGAGGTGCTCCAGCCCTCGGATCATTCTCGTGGTGGCCATTGCTTTGAAAAGCTGAGTGATGGAGGGATTAGCGTTTTCTGCCCAAAAATTCCTACCAAAGCACCGTCAGGCCAACCCCTCGTGTCTCCGCCATAGCGGAAAGCATCCTTGCGTCTCGTCCCCGTGCAGGGCAAGCTGAGCCAGTTTTCCAGTGCTCCCAGTTGTTCAGGTGCTCAGGTAGGGCTGGATGGAGCTGAGGCAGAAGAGAAGTACGGTGTCACAGTGTCCGTCTGCCACCGTGTCCCCCGCGCCGAGCGCTGCCAGGTACGACGGGGGACAATAGAACCCTTCATCTCCCTGTGGCCCTTCTCCCTTTCCTTGGGGACACCTCGAAGCCCTGCGGGGAGGGTCGCTGGGTGCTGGCATTTCTCTGGGCCGGGAGGTGCGGTTATTTGCTGCCACGATAAATAAGGTGTTGAACATCCCACGCTGCCTACCCAAAAGCGCAGGGATGCTCCCGGCGCAGGTCTCGCGGTCCGTGCGTCCCTCGCAGCACATCTTCCCCTGCTCGCCGGGGGGGGGAACGGGACGGGGACGTGCTCACGGGTCGCGTTTCTCCCCTGCACAAGGAGGGCTTTATTCGCCCGGCACGGGTTTATGTGCTGCACCGGGCGAGCGGAGCGCGGTCCTGCTCCCGAGCACGGCCGTCGGTGAGCGAAGCCTCGTTAGTTCCACTTATTAAAAAAAAAAAATCGCTGGGGGGGGGGGGGGGAGGGAGAGAAGGCAGGGAAAAAGTGAAGTATTGAGAAAACACTTCTTACATTCATATGTTGTTTACCGAAATAAATACTTCATTATTAGGCTTTTTTTAGGCTATTTTTTTTTAAAAGCCAGCGCCACAAAGTCCCCAGTGTTAGGGCCCGTGAATGTGCTGTATCACCTCAGCCCGTTGCTCCCGGGAGCCGGTGTCTCGCTGCCGGGAGGTACCCGCCGAGAAGCACCGTGGCGGCGCGAGGCCCTCCCAAGCGCGGGGGAGAAACCCGGGCGCTGCCCCTCTCCGCTTTTATTGAAGTTTGCCCATTCCTTTCTCCTCCTCTTCGCTGGGCAGTGCGTGCTGTGGCTCGCGGCGCACCGAGGCAGCCTGAGCTCCAAATGAGGAAAAAAACTGGCAGTTGAGGCAAGGAAGGATTTTGGAGCCGATTTATTAAAGCTCTGCTTTCTGCTGGTCTGTGATACTCATCTAGCCCCAAAGCCTAAATAGCACGAAGGCGTGCGAGGCAAAAGCCCTCTTTATTTGAAGCTCGCCACCTTCTGCCTTCGGAGTGAAGAAGTTGAACGCTGGCGGCTCCCATGGAGCCTTCCCGCTGTCCCTACAGCAACCCCGAAACACCAGCAATCCCTTCTCTCCCCCCCTTAGGGCGGATCGAGGCAAAGAGAGCCTCCTCTCCTCTTGTGCGTGTCACCTGAGAAACGATCCCCGTTCGTCTTTCCTCATAGCGAGTCTTAATCCAATAAAAGGGCTGTGATGTGCTGGTCCAGGCGTGTGCGGAGCCCGGGAGCCTCTGTCCCCCTCTCGCATCCTTCCAGCTCTGGTGCTCGTCGGGAGTTCCAGCCCGGGCAGGTTTGTCCTCCTGGCATCCTTTTGTCTCTTCCTTTTCCTTTCCTTCCTCTGGGTCTGGTTTTCCTTCTTCTGTTTGTTCCTCTGTTGCCTTCCCCCCACCGCGACGCTGCTTTTCCCTTACCTCTTGTTGTCCACCCTGATTTCCCCCTCTGTTTTCTTCTTCTCGACTGTTTCCATCTACTTACTGCCTTTTCTATTTGGGCTCCTCGAG
The DNA here is from genome assembly GCA_008711295.1 of Anarhynchus alexandrinus. Taxonomy (NCBI): domain Eukaryota; kingdom Metazoa; phylum Chordata; class Aves; order Charadriiformes; family Charadriidae; genus Anarhynchus; species Anarhynchus alexandrinus. Next base: position 255,176 of record VUYV01000368.1, on the reverse strand, counting down.
TTTTTCCCGTCGGACAGCCTCCCCGCCGTGCGGGATCGGAATAGCCTATTCCCATGGTGGCTCAGGAAAAATGGGGCGCGTTCCTCACTTCCCACCCCCTTATCTGGGTTCTGCTCGTCGGCTGCCCACTTCGAGCTGTTGAAGCAAGGCCGGCAGGAGCGTGTCGTCTGGTGGTTAGAGGCGCGAGGAGGCGGCCGGCCGGCTCGGCTTCACTCCTGCCTGCGCCTTGTTTCGCTGCCCGACCCCCTGGCGCGTCGCTGAATCGCGGCTCCCCGCTTCCCCTCTGCCGAAACGAGGGATGCGCAGAGACCTGCCTGCCCGGCGGCTCCCCCTGCACACCGCGCCCGCCCGGATGGGGTGGTGCGGAGCGGTTTTCCCGTCGTGTCCCAACACCCGGGGCTGGGGGTAACGGCGTCCCCCTGCGATGGGACCGCGGGGCAGCGAGGGCAGGAGCGGCAGCCGCCGGGCACAGGAACCGCGCTGGCACTGTCGGGCTGGCAGAGGCAGCACACACGACTCCGCCGCCATGCTCTGGGCTCGGTTATAAAGCGAAAGGTTTTTAATGGAAGGGTTTTCATGACAGTTATTCCAAACTTCATAATGCGGTAGTATTTCTCCTTTGGGCTTAAGTGGTCTCGTGTGGTGTGGAAGTTCTCTCTAAAATGCATGAAATCCGTGCCGTGGAGGTGCCCGCCACTGGAACCTGGAAGCCTCCACTGGAAGCCTCCTTCCGTCGCTGCTGTCGGCTGGCGTGGGCAGGCAGCGTGGACGTCCTGGCCCCACGGGCGGGCTCCTCGCCTTCCCACACCCCAACGCCGCGGTCCCGGGGGAGGTGCTGACCCGGCTGACCGTTCCCGTGCCACTGCACTGGAGAGCTGCTACTGCAGAGCTGGATGAGAGCCGTGTGCTGGTTCCATCGCAGTCCTCTGTGCTCGTACAGGACTTTCCCCAGGACCCTTTGCTTGACAGTCATCTGTTTGCCCAGGACCCTTTGCTTGACAGTCATCTGTTTGCCCAGGACCCTTTGCTTGACAGTCGTCTGTTTGCTGGGGGAACCGGCAGAAAGGGAATTGTCAGCAACTTTTTGGGAGGTGGGGGGAAGCGGCACCGTAAGGATGGAGGGCTCAGGGCTCCTCTGGGTTTCCCAGCCCTACTCAAGCTGTCTTACTCCTAACTCAATCCGCACGTCCAAGAGGAGGCTTGGAGCCGCTGCTCTTCCCAGCCGAGGAAGCTCTTTGCCCGAGCGAGGGAAAATAAGAGGGAAAAACCACCCTGAGCCTTTCGGTGGAAGGGGAGGAGTGCCAGAGCCTGGGAGGTGTGTGGGCATCTGGGAGCCAAGGGATGCTCTGGGCAGGCTGAGATGTGGGCACCACGTCTGCGCCGGCTGCGGCGTGGGGTAGCCAACCTTGCCGAGAGCTTCGCCTCCCCCGTCCCACCGGTCCCGGCCATCGATCCGGGGTGAAACGCAGCCGCCCCCGGCTCGGCTGTGCCGAGCGCAGGTCCTGGACGGGCCGGCGCGGTGTTGAAACGAAACGCGAGGCGCTTTGTCTCGACTGGGAGCGCTTTAAGCCCTCGCTCGGGAACAATGGCCAAGCTATGGGGTCATTTGTTCTGGTATTTCAGCAGCTCCTCATGATTTATGGGATGTTTTGTTCTGCTGCTTGTCTTAGCTTCCCCCTCTCCACCCTCCCCGTCTCCATCCCTTCTCCATTTCAGCTCCTCCTCCCCCCCCTCCCCGTTCCCAATTCCCCTAATAGCTGTGGAGCCTCTCTGCCTTATGAAGTCATGGTCTCTGTGACTTATTGAATTAGCCGTATGGGAGCTGGACTTCCACACTGCGCCGTGCTCTGCCGGGGCGTCCCGGCTGCCCGGGGAGCCAGCCCGCCGCAGGGCCCCTCGCCCAAGGACTCCGGGCAGCCTGAGCTTCCCCCCCCCAACCCCGGCCCCGGCGTGGCAGATTGGCGTTGCCATCAGCGGGCCGCTAGAAAGTCGGTTTACGGGGGATAAACGTGGCCGAGAGGAGCTGCAGCCCCGGCGAACGAGGATGGCTCTGTCTGCAGAGACGCCCCCGTAGCGGGGCAGGATGGGGGGCTTGGCTGCCTGCTCCCCATGCTGCCATCACCCCCCCACCCCCGGACACCTCTCCAGGGGTGAGGGGGACACCGGTTTGGGAGCCCCAGAGCTTTCAGTGTGGAACTAGGCATGGGGAGGATGCGGTTCAGGAGCTTGGCTTTGTCCCCAGCACCCTGAGGATGGCCACGGTCGGTGCCTCTGGGTGTTTGGGGGGAGCGGGAGTTCACCCCCACCCCAGAGCTGGTGGGACAGTGATTCACCAGTGACCGTGAGGGACTGGCTGATGGGGGTGGGGAGGAGCGAGCCCGCAAAATCCCTCCCTGAAAGTTGGGTTTGCCTTTAGGAAAGCATTTAAAAGGAATAATTTATTTGTGGAAAATCACCTTTTATCCTCACTGCCTGTGAGTCATCCGCAGACCGACAGAGGCCGGAGGGTCACTGCTGTTCGGGGTGATACCGACGCTCCTCCTGCAGCCACTCCTCAGCCCGGAGAGGGCTTTGCAGCGGCAGAGGAGTCACGGTCCATGCAGCTCCGTTTCTGCCGGCCCGTGCTGCCGGCGGGAAGCTGGGAGCGCCCCGGCTGTGGGGCGCGAGTGGGGAAGGAGGGCAGCGCGGGGGACTTGGGGGCCGTCCAAATCTGTAGGGTCTGTGGCGAGGCTTGCGCCTCCCCTCCTGATGCCGCAAGCCTCCATCAGCCCAAGTTTCCTCCTCATCCGGGGAGAGGCAGCTGGGCTCGTGGTTACGATGAGGCTGGAGAGGTTGGGAGAAGACCAAGGGCCGGCTCCTCTCTCCGCGCAGCGTCGGGACCTGCTGCCGCAGGCGCTGGCTCCAGCGGGTCCAGCGGTCCCATCTGCGTTTGTTTCTCCTGTCACTTCAGCGGGAAAAATTGAGCCCTCTGGGAAAGTGACAGAAGGAAAATGTTCAGAGAAGACTGATTTCCAGGTTCTCCCTGGCAGGGACCGGAGCCCTCAGCCAGATCCCTTCCTCCCTGAGAGCACAGGAAGCAAATAGCATTTATTTAAAAGACAAATTGGAAATATTGTGCCGATGCGTTGTTCTGGCCGCTTCCCTCTGCTGGTAGCTGATACCTCCGAGCCCCGCTAAGATTATTTCTCAGTGCTGCATATCTGTTATCTCCGGCACGCTCTGATTTCTCTCAAATAGCCCTTTTGCCTGATTTGTTTGTTGTATTCTCATCATCTCTCTGCCATTTCCCATGGCTTGGATCTGCAAAGCACGATGGATGTCTCGGTCCCTACTGAGGCATGTGGAGGATGTTCTTCATCCTGCAGGTGCTCCAATGGTTCTCCACGGAAGCGTCCATGCCCAGAAGGTGCCAGTTGCCTGGATTTGTACAGCAGGCGGCCCAAGCCCCGTGGATATGCTGGGGGGAAAGTGCAGAGATGCCACAATCTTTGGTGTGGAGGCGGAAACCTCACGGATGTCTGAATCGTAGTGTGAGTCAAGCCCTTCCTGATGGCCCCATGGACCCTCCACACCAGCTGGGATCCCCGTAGTGTCGGTGTGCTGGATTTGGAGGGTATTAACTCTCTCAGGCCTCTTAGACATATATCTCGATGTATGTCTTTTAGTGGGAATATCGATATAGTCATGGTTTCTTACTAGTGGTCAGACCTTCAGACCTGCCGGCTTTGAAGCTGGCTTCTCTGTGAGCCGAGTCGCACCCGGGGAAGGGCAGTGCAGATGATTCGTGTGTCTGGAGCAGCCCCAGCAAGACAGGCAGCGTGCCCCAGCCCCCGGGCTGCCAGGCTGCGCTTCCCCCAGCCCTGGGGACAGCTTTGCCCCGGGAGCAGAAGGGATCACTGGTCTTGCTGCTGACGCTGCTGGAGATGCTGGGGTCAGGAGGTGCAGAAGCATCGACATTTCCAGGTAGTCCTGTCAGCCGCCACTTTCGAGGTACTCGACTGCTTTTAATCCTGCCTTGTCCCTTAAACAGCAGTAGTCCCTGTTGTGCAGGTTTTTGGTTTCCTACTGGCTGAGACACTTCTGCATGCCAGAGCTTCGGGAACCTCCTGTTTATCTTCCTGGAGAGTGTCTCTCGGTGCCAGGTCAATATTGGACCTGCTGTCTTAGATGCTGGCAGAACGGGCAGCACTCAGCGGGGAGGCGAAACTGGAGGTAGGAGTCAGCCCAGGACACTGGGATACGGAGGACCACGTCCTCGGGTGTCTTGGGATCTCTCTCCATCTTTGCTTGAGTCTTTCCTGCTGTCTGCACACTCACTCTTCAGACCCGTCCCTCTTACCAGCCTTTCTTCTGCCAACTCGCTTGGTTTTCAGAGGAGGTTTGTGAGCCCAAGTGAACTCCACGTCAGCTGAGCCTCATGCCTGGTGGAGGTCAGGGTAAAGCAGTTATGGTCCCCTCTGCTCCTCGCTTCCAGATTTCCTCCCATTCTCCCCAACGTTGAAATATTCGTCCACCTACCCCAGTGCATCCTGCAGTAGCTCACTGCCCCGGGACGTTCCTCTTCCCATCCCACTTTGCCTCTGTTGCCTTTATTTGCACTGCTAACAGGGAGGGTGGGACGGGGGTGAGGGTCTTCTGCCACAAAGAGCTGTTGGGCAATGTGGAGGAGGTTCATGCTTTGCTTTGTCCAAAGTGGAATTGGACACTTGGCAGCAGCTGCCGGTGTCATCAGGAGAAACTGCACATGGTCTTCACTCTGCCCATGGTGTGGAGGTTCACCTGAGCCCACTCCGGGTCTGTTCAGACAAAGCCTGGTTTCCACCCAAGAATTGTCCCAAGGGCTCACCAGTTAGTAGCTGGGAGGCAAATTGCTGCTGCCTGAAGTCTGGGCAGTCCTTACTGACGGTCTGCTGTGAAAAGCTGTTGGTTCCGAGCTTTGAAAAATGAACACGTGACATGATGTGGTAGCTTTTGTCAAGCACGGCAACCAGAGCAGCTGCTGAGCTGGGCTGAGCAGAGCTCCAAGAAACACCTCTTCTTGGCGTTATCAGGATTGACTCTGGCCCACTGCCCCAAGAAGAGCCATCAGCACCTTCAGCGGGATGATGTGGCTTGTTGAGTTGATGTTCTCCACGCAAACCCTACAGGCTTCCGAGCACACGGTTGTTGCAGACCCTGCAATGGCAGGGCCTGCAGGTAGATCTAGCGTGGTTTCTCAGCTCTTCCCACAGTCTTGTTTCTCCTCTCCACCTCTAGGCTCCACGTTTAAGCGCTGAAGTGGCCAGGGGAGAAATCACCCAGAGGAAGAGAGGAGTTCCCAACCCAAACTGACTCATCAAAGTTTCCGAACTTCACCCATCATGGAGGAGAGTGCCCGGGGCTGGGGGCCAGGGACGAAATGCTGGCCTGGGGCATAGGGGACCTGGCTTCTCCTTGCCCACTGAGTGACTGAGGGCAACATCTGCCCCTCTTTGTGCCTCAGTTTCTCACTCTTTAAAAGGAGCACAGCAATGCTGACCTCTTTTCTCAGGCACTTTGAGATCTGCTGATGAAGGAGCAGGCTGTTGCATTAGGACACTTGGTAACTGGGGTCTTCTGCTGGCAAACCCGTTCCAAATCCCCAGGGACAAGATGTGGGCTGGCTCCGAGCTTGGAGCTGGCAGGTCGAGCTTTTCTGTTAGGTTTTGTAAGTTTAGGATTGCAAAGAGGAGGAAGAGGAGGCAGTTATTCTGGTCAGAGGCAGGGGCAGGAGTGGAGGTGGGCAGATGACTCTTTCTAGGTCTGGGGAGATCTGGGCAGGTATAATCTTAAAACAAACTCTTTTGAGTTTGAATGTCACCGTGCAGCGGGTTCTGGAGTCAGGAGGTGCTCTCTCCTGCTGTGTGGTGGAGCTTTCAGCCTATCTTCAAGCCTGGCCTGCATCAGAAGGTGCAAGCCTTGAAGGAGAGACTCATCGGTGGGTCAGTCCCTGGTACCTTGTGCCAGGGAACAGCCTGGAGGGCAGAGACAGCCCGGTGAGGCTTGGCTGAGTTTCTGGTGCTGGGAGGGACTGCTCAGCCTCTGGACCTTGTCAGAAGGTGAAGTTGGGTGAAGGCATGGGTTTGCTGGTGAGCACCAGATCATCTGAGGTCCAACAGGTGCCAAGGCGCCGCAGGGACACCTTACCGGTGCTGCGTGCCCCTCGCGGGCAGCCAGCCCACCTCCTGCTCCATCCTCCCTGCCGCGAGCTGGGCTGCCAGGGCCACCGCGCTTCGGTGGCAGCGCGGAGCCAAGTCCTGCCGTGCCCCATGCCCGGCGGGTGCTTGCGGTCAGGAGAGCTGTGTCAGGTTTCTCCGCGCGCTGAAATCCCGCGAAGCAGCCGGCCAAATCCTGGGAAGCAAGGAGGCTGCTTCTGGAACAGATAAGCCGGTGTGACATTTAGCTAATGGTCCTGCTTTCCCTATCGACGCTCGGTGTCTTGTTGGCTGTCCAAGGGGCTGTCTTCTGAGGGAACCTCAGCTGTGAGCGTGTCCTTGGGGCTCTTGGGGCGAGGAGGTGGATAAGCTGGTGGAGCTTATCCTGCTTTCCGTGCAAGTGCAAGGCTGATGCTGCCAAGAGGTCCCATCCTCCCCGTGCTCTCCTGGCCCTGCTCTGCCCCAGTCACGAGCTCTGGAAGGCTCATGGCAAGCAGAAAAGCAGCTTCGCTCATAGAGCAGAGCTCCACTTGGGTGAACTTCATATGAACTCATGAAGTTTCTTTGGCCATTTTCTTTCCTGATGATGCAGGCAGGTCGGGAACAGGATCACAGAATCCCAGACTGGTGGGGGTTGGAAGGGCCCTCTGGAGCTCCCCCAGTCCCACCCCCCGCCAGAGCAGGGGCACCTCCAGCAGTGGCACAGGACGGCGTCCAGGCGGGTTTGGAATGGCTCCCGAGTGGGAGACTCCCCCACCTCTCTGGGCAGCCTGTGCCAGTGCTCTGCCACCCGCACAGGAGAGAAGGCCCTCCTCACGTTCAGATGGAACTTCCCATGGTCACGTTTGTGCCCGTTCCCTCTTGTCCTGTCACTGGGCACCACTGAACAAAGACTGTTCCCACCCCCTGGCACCCTCCCTTGAAGGATTTATCAGCATTGATAAGATCCCCCTTCAGTCTTCTCTTCTCCAGACTGAAAAGCCCCAAGTCCCTCAGCCTTTCCTCATCAGAGAGATGCTCCAGTCCCCTCATCATCTTTCTAGCCCTTTGCTGGACCCTCTCCAGCAGTTCCCTGTCCTTCTTGACCCGGGGAGCCCCTAACTGGACACAGTGCTCCAGATGTGGCCTCACCAGGGCAGAGCAGAGGGGAAGTATGACCTCCCTCAACCTGCTGGCCACACTCTGTGGATGCTGTATTGCACAGGGACCCAAGGCAGCCTTCCTCGTGCACCAGCATGCTCACCTCATCCTCCTGCTTTGCCGTGGAGGAGGTATCTGCTGCCTGAGCAGCTGCTCCTCACCCAGGTAGAAATGCCAGCAGATGGACAGAGCTGTCCTCAGGCTACACTGGGACCACGGCTGCCATAACTGCTGCTCTCCCTGGTCTTAAGGGGGGTGGTAGGCAGCCCATTGCAGCCTGAGGGCTTTAGTGACCTGCTCAAGGTCACCCAGATGGCCTGTGACAGTGGTAAGAGTTAAATCCCCCCGCCTTGTCCTGCTCCCACGTTTTACCCGCAGATCACGCTTGCTAGCTTCCACGTCTGTGTTCATACCGCATCGTTTGGTCTGTCGCCAGAAAAGTCAGGGCTAACGGAGGAAGAGAAGCCCTCTGGGCTGAGGGCTTGTTGGCACAGTAGGTTGGAAGGTGTGATTGCAGCCTGAGCCAGCCCGTGCGGACAGGGGGGACAAGGTGTGGCATCCCAGGCCAGCACGTGCCAGGACGCAGTGGGCACCTAGAGGAGCTTTCCAGGTCCGCGAGCATCTGGGTCCCAAGGATGCCGTCTTGCAGCACACAGCCAGCAGAAGCAGGGTGAGGAGCGTGGTGGGATGAGCAGGGTGTCTCAGGAGCATGAGGGTGTCTCCGGTGCCCCTCTCGCTGTCCGGGGGACGGGGAGGGGGAGGAAGGACTCGGCAGCATCCACTGTGTGTTGATGCCACCAGCTGTGTGAGGTGTTTCCCAGAATCACAGAATGGTCAGGGTTGGAAGGGACCTCTGGACCTTCCCAGCCTCTTGTTGATGGAGCAGACCAAACCATTTAGGTCTGGCTCGAAGCTCCTGCTTGGTGTCTGCCAAGTCCTTTGAGACATCTCTGAGGTGCTGGGGTCAGAGTGGTCTCCTCTCGCCCCGTGCTGCCACCTCCCATCTCCAGGGCCACCGGCGGCTGTTGGCCCCTGCCACCCTTGCTCTTCTGTGCTGCAGCGAAGTCATCCTCGTGTGGTGCCGTGGAGAGGCGAGGAGGGCACCTCTCGCCCGACACGTTGGTTGCGGACAGAGCCAGCAGCCGCCTGTTGTTAAGGCCGTATAACACTTTCCAGCGGAAGTTTGTTTGCTTCTACCTTTGCCAGACTTTAACTGTTTGGGCTGAATTTTTCCATGCTCACTCTGCCTCAGGCTGAACTTTCTCCTGGTTTTTTTTTTTTTTTCAAGTTTCAGCGCAAGGTTGGGGAAAAATGGTAGCTTTGCCAATTGTTACTTTTTTTTTTATTTTATTTTTCTCCCGTCTCTTTGTTTGAGGACTTCTGGTGCCTCCACGCTTTGGAAAAGAGACTTGAAATTTGGCAGGGTCGGTGCATTCCTGGTGGAAATCAACACAGATTTGGTCAAATTGTTAGCCTCTGGAAGGCATGGTTGTGCATGCTTGGAAGAGCTCTTCAGAGGCTGAAGTCCCCATCTGCAAAGAGACTCTGGCCGCTGCACCCGCTGCTCTCCAGCTGCACCCAGCACCTCCCGGTCCCTTCTCTAGAGGCATCCCCTTGCCCACGCGAGTCCAGGGCAGGAGTGGTGGCTGCAAGGAGCCCAAGCGGTTGCTTGGTGCTCCTCCTTAGCAAGTCTCAAAGCACTTTACAAAAGACGACATTTGTCTTTGTCTCCATTTTCCATGCGTGGAAACTGAGGCGCTGGCTGTGGGCATCACCTGCCTCTCGCCCTCAGTGGTAGAGCCAGGAACAGAGCTCAGCTCAACTTGGGGCACTGTCTTGTCTGTAGACCAGGAGAAGCTGAGGTAACACTCAATAAGAGCAGGGAGGTTTTCCCAGTGCTCCCATGTCCTGCAAGACGTCAGGAAAGGGCATTTGCACCCCTGCCTCTCCCATGGGCATGCTTAGCAGCACCGGTCGCATCGATGCATGGATGGATGAGCGTGTCCTGATAGTCGGAGGTTTGACCCGGTGATTAATATGGGGTCTGGAGGACAACTCTTATGAGGAATGACTGAGGGAACTGGGGGTGTTCAGCCTGGAGAAGAGGAGGCTGAGGGGAGACCTTATCACCTTCTACAACTGCCTGAAAGGAGGGTGTAGAGAGTTGGACGCTGACCTCTTCTCCCTGGTGACAAGTGATAGGACGAGAGGAAATGGGTTCAAGTTATGCCAGGGGAGGTTCAGATTGGATATTAGGAAACATTTTTTCACTGAAGGGGTTATTAAACACTGGAAGAGGCTGCGCAGGGAGGGGGTGGATTCGCCATCCCTGGAGGTGTTTAAAAAAAGGGTAGATGTGGTACCTGAGGAGATGGCTTAGAAGTGGTTTTGTCAGGGTAGGTTGGTGGTTGGACTTGATGATCTTAAAGGTCCCTTCCAACCTCAGCAATTCTATGATTCTATGATTCTCTTCTATTAGGGTGGAAATCTTTTCTACTTGCAGGCCTGGGGGCTCTGACAATTCCTCCCCAGGCTCCGTTATCCTCAGCTTGAGCTTCTCCAACTGATCTCAAAACTTTCTGCAGCTAGAGGGAGAATAAAGTGACACATGAGGTGGGAAAGCTCCGATCTGATGGAGGCAGCAGGCAAACCTCGTCTGGAAGGAGGTCTGGCTGGTGGTGAGGTCTCCCCAGCTAGCGCCGTTACAAGAGTGCTCGAGCACTTGCAGGGTGTTTTCTAGCAAAATGGCAAAAAAAAAAGTTGTCTTCTCCTCTTGGACTGCAGCCTTTGGAGCCTGGCTCCACTGAAGATTCACGAAGGGAAGGTTGGCTCTGGCATACGTGAGTGCTTTTGTAGTTGGGTGGCAGTGAACCAGCTCCTCTGGCATTGCACTGGGTGGTGCCGGCATGAAACCGACACCCGGGCTACATGGCGGGGTTGGTCCCTCATGTCAGAGGAGAAGACTCAAGTGGGTACTGGGCAGGGAGCTGGTTGTGGAACAAGCCGGGAGCAAATCCTGGCATGAAGCTGTGCCGAACGGGAAGCCAGCCTGGGACATGCCACCAGCAGTCCAAGAAGATCCCCAACGGGGAAGTGGCTGTTCTTGGTAGCGGTGCCAGGGACACCCTGTGGGTAGTGGCCAGCGTGCCCAACACTGCTGGTTGCCTTCCAGCCTTCCAGTGGGAAAGGGGTTTTCTGACTCCAGTAACATTTACCAGCTGGGCAGCAGCTCTGGAGCCGGGTGTGTGCATTTGTCTGTTCTTCCATTGTGTCTTGGCCGTCGTCTCCTCCTCCCCGCCGAGATCAATGTCTGTGGCCTGTCTTTTATAACCCCTTTGGGTGCAGCTCTGGAAGTCTTCAGCCCGTGGTGCTGGTTTTCATCGTGCAGCTTTGGCGCGCTTGAGCAGCTTGGTCCCTGTCTAGCTGGATGGCTTGGGTAGGACGATGGACTGGAGGTGGGTTTCCACCAGAAGGGACATCCCAGCGAGGGGCTGGGGAGGTCTCCTGGAGGGCTGTGAAGCGCAGGTTGGATGTAGTTGGCTGGGGATGGAGACCAGCCACAGGTATGGGCCAACGAGCTTAGATGACCTCTGGAAGTCCTTCTTGGGTCAATTTTCTACAATTTAATGGTTTCGGAGATGAGGTGGATTCCAATGAAAGCCGGATCTCACTAGCGTATTCTTCCTGGTGGCACCAGGTGGCGCAGGAGGTTAAAGGATTTGCCTGTCATCCCCCCCAGGTCTGGGTTCAAATTGATTGCCTCTCACCACTGTGATGAGTCTGGAGGTCTCAGCCCCCACGGCGTGTGGCTGTGCCCCCGTGCCGGGGCGAGCTGCAGCCCCAGGACCAGGCAGCGGGGATGCGGCTCCCGGGAGCCCTGTTCCCAGCAGAGCTTGGAGCTCAGCCAATGTTTGAACCACAGCAGGGGGTCTGGGTGTGTGGGTGCTGTGGAGCCCCACCGTCCCAGGAGCGGGGCACGGGATTGCGGAGGAGCCAGTGTCAGGGGGAGAGAGCCCCGGTGGGTCTCAGCGGGGTGAGGAGGAGGCAACGTGGGATGTCATCCCGGTGCGAGGCCATGCTGAAACGCAACGCCCTTGAGCCATCATGGGGGAAGACAAGTTGGTGCTTCTTCCCAGCTCCCGGGGGGTCCCGGGTGTTTCGCTGGGGTGCGGTACGTGGTGGCAGCCCTCAGAGGAGCTGGGGCAGTGCCATCCCAGCCCCCGTGGCCCCTTCCGCCATGGGGACGGCGCTCAGACGCAGCCGTCGGCCGCGCGCAGGCTGCGGTTGCCGCAACAGCTTCTCCAGCAGCCTGCCCTGCTCCCGTCCAAGAATGGGGTGTCAGGGCCCCAGCGAGGGGACGGGACCAAGCTTGGCTGAGCGTGGTCTTACATCCCTTCTGGCTCCTCCCAGCACGGCAGCCAGGCCCCGGCCGCACGGCTGAGCATCCCCACACTGAGCACCCACCTTCTGCTCCGGTGGGGTCCAAGCTGGGGCCCCGCCACCCCATAGAGAGATTTAATTTTTTTTTCTCCCTCCTTTTGCCTTCGGTGATCTTTGAGACCAGGCGTCGTATGACTCAGCTTCTGCATTTGATACCCCCGAGTAGAGTTTGCACACATGCGTCTGCGGCACAGAGCGGTGCTCGTTCCTGGCAGGCCAAGCCGGGATAGGGTTTCTTCCTCAAAGAAGGGTAGTGAGTCCCCACTGCTCATCCGCTTTTAATATGCGGAAGTCTGATTTAGCCGGGATGGTGCCAGCAGGTCGGCGGTGTCTTCCAGAGCACCGTTGACCTGCTCCAGCATCCGGGGTCGGGAGATTCTGGAAGGACGGGAGGAAGCGCGGTTGCAATGCAGAGCAGGTGCTCGACCGGTCCCTCTGTGCTTTGGAAATCTCTCTGTCCTCCCGTCCCTACCTGCAAAGGTCCAGCTGGTCTGCGGGCGCCAGGAGCATCGGGCACATTTTGGGTGCTGGGGCTGAACTGCTCGTTCTGGCAGTCGGCGCGGGGCACGGTCAGCAGAAGTTGACACCGACGTAGATCCTGTGAAGGGCAGTTTGGGCGCTGACCTTTAGGTCCTGTCCCTTTCTGCTGCCTGGTCCCTGCGAGCAGCTCGGGGCTGGTGCTGGGCGAGCACAAGGTCACCGACCCTGCAGCGCAAAGGGTTGCAGGGAGCAGGGGTTTGAAGGGGGGAGCGGGTTGTAGGAGGCAGGGGGGTCTGCAGGGCGCAGGGTTTGCAGGGCACAGGGTTTGCAGGGGACAGGGGTCTGCAGGACGCGGGGTTTGCAGGACATAGGGGTTTGCAGGGGACAGGGGTTTGCAGGGGACAGGGGTTTGCAGGCACAGGGTTTGCAGGGGACAGGGGTTTGCAGGGGACAGGGATTTGCAGGGGACAGGGGTTTGTGGGGGACAGGGGTTTGCAGCACACAAGGCTTGCAGGATGCAGGGTTTGCAGGCGCAGGGGTCTGCAGGGGACAGTGGATGGCCAGACATGGGTTTGCAGGGTGCAGGGTTTGCAGGGGACAGGGGTTTGCAGGGCACAGGGTTTGCAGGGGACAGGGATTTGCAGGGGACAGGGTTTTCAGGGGACAGGGGTTTGCAGGGGACAGGGATTTGCAGGGGACAGGGGTTTGCAGGGCATAGAAGTTTGCAGGGTGGCTGCGAGCCCCAAGCGAGCGGAGCCCCAGAGCTGCATGGTTGGCTCTCGGCACCGCAGGACTGGCTCCGTCTGCCTCCTGCCCGGCAGCGGCAGGGTTTTCGGGTGGTCCCGCGGCTCTGGTCGCACCCGGCGCTGCCTGTCGCTCTCGTGGGTACCTGGCGCCGGGGCGGCCACGCAGGGCTTCCCCATGAGCTTTGGTCACGGCTCGGGGCAGCCCATCCTGCTCAGTCCTGTCTCCATCAGGTTCCAGTTAAAACCAAATGCGTTCTCCAGCCTAAGCTGCGCTGCCGTTTGAGCCCTTCCAAAAATGAAACAAATACCCACGGACTGCAATTCGGATTGCAGCTCAATTAGGGCTCGTTCCCAATGCGATCATAAAACCTCCAGTACGAAAACAAACAACCCAACCAAACCACATCCAAGCCTGACAGCATCCTCTGGAATGCCTTTAAAATAACAAGGGGGGGGCAGAGGAAGATGAAAGCGGCGTGGCCGGTGGGAAGAGGGCTCTTCGGCCCCGAGGGGCAGCCCGGAGGTGGGCTGAGCAGGTGTGGGGCAGGGCGCTTTGGGATGGGGACCGGTGTGGAAGCAATGGATATGATGGAGATGGGGTGGGACAGGGACCGGTGTGGAAATGATGGGTATGATGGAGATGCGGTGGGGTAGGGACCGGTGGGAAGTGATGGGTATGATGGGGACAGGATGGGATGGGGACCAGTGTGGAAGTAATGGGTACGATGGAGATGGGGTGTGATAGGGACCGGTGTGGAAGTGATGGGTATGATGAAGATGGGGTGGGTTGAGGACTGGTGTGGAAGTGATGGGTATGATGGAGATGGGGTGGGGACCAGTGTGGAAGTGATGGCTAAGATGGAGACAGGATGGGATGGGGGTCGGTGTGGAAGTGATGGGTACGATGGAGACAGGATGGCATAGGGACCGGTGTGGAAGTAATGGGTAAGATGGAGATGGGGTGGGATGGGGACCGGTGTGGAAATGATGGGTGNGATGGGGTGGGATGGGGACCGGTGTGGAAGTAATGGGTAAGATGGAGATGGGGTGGGATGAGGACCAGTGTGGATGTAATGGGTAAAATGGAGACAGGATGGGAAGGGGATTGGTGCGGAAGTGATGGGTACGATGAAGATGAGGTGGGATAGGGAACAGTGTGGAAATGATGGGTACGATGGAGATGGGGCAGCTTGGGGTCCATGGAGTAAAGGGTTAGGCTGTGTTCCCAGCAGGATTTAGTGGGGCGAGGAAGAGGAGGATGCATAGGTGTTTTGGAGCGCGGTGGTTGTGCTCTGAGCTGCTCCGATGGCGGGTGTTCGAGCAGGACGGGGGGGGGGGTGCGGGGCCAGAGCAGGACCGCGGCGGCTGGAATGCGTGTCCCGCGTAACCCTGGCTTGCACCGAGTCCAGCCAGTCTGGTGCCGCGGTTCGGATTTCACGGCGGACTTTAAACCCAGCCATATTTAGCGTGCGCTTCGCTGGCCTGTCAGGGAGGGGAAGCCGCAGCACAACTAATAAAAAAAGCCAAACAAAAACAATGTAATTAAAGAGACTCAGCACTGTGTGTTCCCATAGCAAGAACATTTACCCAAGACTTCCTTGCTCAGATACTTAATGTCAAGCAGCAATTAAAGGCTGGCACTGTGGGGAACGCAGCGAGGAGGGTTTGCCCTGGCTGGGGGGTGGGAGCCCCGGGCTGAGCACGGCTCCCCGGAGCAGGTCTGCCATCCCCAGCGCCCGTGCCGGTGGGGAGGGACCGGGGGCTTTCAGCACTGGGAGGTGCCGCAGGGACGAGCGGTGCTGGTGACGGGGGATGCTGCGCCCCAAGCAGCGGCTGCTGACCCCCTCCGGGCAGGGACGCCCTTGGTCTGTACCGCACCGACCCGCTGAACTCGATTCCCACAGAAATTTGGTGGCACGAAAGCAGAAAAGCAGATTTGCTAGGTGCGAGCCTCGGGGCAGGGTGGGCCAGGAGCTCTGCTGGGGTAAATTCTTGTGAAAATGGTGAAGCTGGTAGAGCTGGGCCGGGGTGCAGAGCCCGACGTGGACGTTGCTTCTCCCCTCCAGCATCTCCGTCCTGACCCGGCTCTGCGCACGGAGCCTGTGCGAACCTCTGGGATTGATGTTTCCCCTCCCTAAAGGGATGACTCGAGGTCACCAGAGCCGGGCTGTGCCAGCCGGTGTCCCCTTCAGAGGGCTCAGGGCTGGCACTCGTGGGCTGGTGGTGGTCACCATCCTCTGCCTTGGCTAGAGAGCCAGCCATTGCGCACCGTCCCTCAGCGTGGTCCCCGGGGAGAAGCATCCCGGTGAGGGGTGTGCGCAGGCAGGGCAGGAGCCGCCCGGGAGGGACGCGCGCGTGCGTGGGCACGGCCGGGACGGTGCCGCTTGCTGACTGCGGCGTGTGCGTGACTGCGGTCCCCACCGTGACGGCAGACTGTCGCAGGGGACCGAGGAACTGAAAGCCTGATTTCGGTCTTATTTTAATGGGGGTTGAGCCACAGGCTCCTTCTGGGCTCATTTAAAAGCTGTTATTGGGATGCTTNAAAAAAAGAAAAGAAAAGAAGCAGCCGCGTTATCGTGTTGCAGCAGAATTTGCTGGAGTGGCTCTGCTCCCTTCCTCCCCCAAACGTACTGTGGGGCCTGCAGAAACGGGGTGTTTTATGGGAAGCCTCTGCAGACTGTCAGCAAGTGATCTACTGGGTTGGCTCCCAACCTCTCTCGTGGAGTCCTGAAGTCTCCGTCTCTCCCAAATTCAGAGCCTGTGATTTAGGAGGGAGGTGCGGTGGGGGTGAGCCGGGCGGGCGGGCTCTTCCCTGCTGCGCCGCACCGGGCGACATGGCCGTGCCTTGGGAGGACGCTGCTGACTGGCCAAGCGGCCCCGTGGTGGGGGACATCGCGTGTTCCCCGCTGCCGCAGCCCCTCCGGCAGCCCCAACTGGTCCCAGCGGGGCCTCACCGACGCGCTGCAGCTGCTGCACTCCCAGGGATTCCCCATTCCCCACGGGATGCAGAAGCCTCCTGATTCGGGGAACAGCCTTGCACGGCGAGGCACGACGCTGACTCCCTCCTGCTCCCGCCGGGAATCCTCCGCTTCTTCCCCCCGCGGAGGTGCAGGGCGCTGAACGCTGCCGGGGTGTTGCACGTCTCACCCAGGACGCGCTCTTCTCCTCCAGCTTATCCGGGTACCGAGCTGCTGGAAGTCGGCTTTTCACACCCATCACGCGGTGGGCTGCGTGGCCGTGGGCTCCGCTCTCTGCGGTCACGAGCTCCTCAAGAAGCACCTCCGCGCACCTCGGCGGCGTGCCTGGCACGGAGACGGCAGAGACGACGTGCGGCCGTAGCGGCGCTGCCAAACCGGTGCTCGAGGCTCGGGAGACTGCACCGACGCGGGCGCTGCGCAGCGGCTCCTGGCCTCGCACTGCGCTGAGCTCCTCCGGGCGTCGGGCTAATAGCGTTGGGCTTCTGGAGCTCCAACAAAAATGTCCTGGCAGGAGCGGGATCTATACGAGTTAGTTGTTATTGCTAAACAAAAGAGGCATGCTCGTTTCGGCTCCATTCAAAACAAAACCCAGCGGGTTTGCCAAGTGGGGGGGAAAAAAAGAGCAAATCTGGAGGAAACAAACAAACAAAGCCCTGGGTCTGGTTTGGTGCCTTTCCCTGGACCCAGGTTTCAATAAGCAAGTGCATTTTCCAGGCACGCAGATGTTTCCGCGGCGCAGGAGTGTTTTGCTCCATCTTTGCGCGGCCGGGTCACCGCACAGACTTCAAATACCGTCGGGGTCCGCACACCGCGGGATGGGCAACTGGTGCGCGGGCTGCTCCGCTGAGCCCTGCCGCCTTCCAGGGATGCTAAGCACGGCACTTTGTCCCCGTTCGCAGCGTGCCTTGCAGTGGGTTATGAAATCCCGCTCTTTTGGAAGGGCTCCCCTACTCGTGCTCCGGTTTTGGATCCAGTCTCTATTTCCCCAGTCCCGAAAAACGGCTTCTACTCAGGCAGAACGAGTGGAAAACGCGAGTGCGTCGGCGGCTGCTCTTCGTGCAGGACGCTGCGCTCCTGGGTCGCGTCCCCCGGAGCTGAGAGGAGCTCCCGGGTGCGTTCGGAGCTCGAGTGGGCTCTGCTGTGGAGCGTTGAGTGTTTGGGGCCGTAACGCGTGATTTCCTGCGTGCGCCAAGGGCCGAGCGCGCGCCAACGAGGAAAGACCCTTTGGAAGCAGCCTGCCCCTTGGTCTCGCCAGCCGATCTCTCGACGCAAGCTCCCGGTTTGGGGTGAGGTTGGCTGGGTTGGCTCGGCTCTCCCGGAGAGCTGCTTTTTAGGCTTCTCCTGTCCTTTGCCTGTTCCTTCGCTGGGTAACCCAATGGACTGAACTGGGCAGCGGTTCAGGAAAGCATCCCTGGCAGCCTGTGCTAACGTGCCACTGACACCCACAGCCCCCCGGGGCTCCGAGCAGCTCTGCGAGCACCCAGTCCTTCTCCTCCTTCCCACCCCAAACCTTGTCCTTTCAAAGCGTTAACACCTTTCATCCTCCATCCTTCGGGCTCTCTTTTTCTCGCACACGGAGCCCCGCGGCTTCTCTCTCTTGCTGCATCAGGCTGCGCCGACGGCGGGGAGCAGCTTCCCGAAGTGACAGCCACCCACACGGACCCCAAGGACGGGAGCGTGGCGCTGAGCTCATGTCTGCGGCCGTGGGCTGGAGCCTTCCCTCTCGCCGCCGGCGCGGGCAGGCACCCGTGACCTAATCCTTTCCACGGCCAGCGCGGGGGGCGGCGGGGACCGGGCAGCCTCGTTTTTTGGCTGGAAGACCATTGCCATCAGCGGCAACATCACTTGCAAATGAGCCTTTTCAACCACCTGGGCTCCCACTGGTGGCAAGTGGCATGGGATGGCCACTGTGGTCCCCAGCAGCCACATCTCCTGGCCTCCAGGCAGGATGGTCATTGCTTGCGTGTCCAGGAACCTCCGTCCCCCGTCCCCAAGAGCGTGTAGTGGTGGGGAGGATGAAGTCCATGGTTCCCCTGGGGTTTGCACATCTGGTGCTGCAGGTGCCCAGCGTGGGCCATGCCCATGGGTGCCCCGGGAAGGATGGCCGGGTCCCGCTGGGCTTGGGATATGCTTGGGATGTGCAGGGCTCCTTCCAGCCAGCCCGAGGTCTGGGCTCCACCGGCGGGACAGGGCAGCCCTGTCTGACATGGACTGGTTCTCTGCTGGAGGCTGGGAGAGGCTACGCCCTTAAACAAAATGCACTTAAACTCATATAATTACAACAATTATTAGCACTGTTTACTAGGCCAAGATCTGCAGCACTGGAAACATTAAAACCCAGAATCTGCAGAAACCACAGCGTTATGAACTACCCAGAGGAGTTTCTTGCGTGCATCGCAGAAGGAGGGCTAAAATGAAGTTGTCTTATGCACATCCATCCTCGTGGCCTTTAAAAAGAAGTAATTCTCCTTGCATTGGTTTCACGAGGTGGGTCTGGCCAGCCCCGATTGCATCCCCTAGCAGAACCTCAGCCTTCTCCATGGAGTTTGCTGGCACATGGTTTTATGGCATCGCAGACCTGATTGATGTCCACACCACCTCCCTGATGGTTGCAAACACATCCCGCGCCCGGAAAGCCGAACCGCTGGGGCAAGCAAAGCACCCGACCCCTGCTGCGGTGTTTGCAGCAGGTAGGTAAATAATTAGCAACAAAAACTGATTGCGGTCCAGATACATTTAGTTTGGCTGCACTGAGACTGTAAAGGCAGAGGAGGTGGCACCTCCTCCCACCACCTCCCCGCAGGGATGGGGCTTTGTCATCGGGGTGAGCTGGTGTTGGCTGGTGGTACCTTGAGGGCACGACATCTGTGGGTGTTGTTTTCAGCTATCAGTTGCTCCACCGCAGGCAAAGTTTAGCTCTAGATAAATCAAGACTATTTCGCTGAGTCCAGATGACTCATAACCACAGGGCAGGAAACTCTTTTATCTTTGGGGCAGCCAGTTTAATATAGATAGATGTTCACTCCTGAGCTCTGAATAATTTCCGTCTCTTTCCGTCTCATTAAAAGCAAATCAGATGAGGGAAAATAGTGAGAAATTTCTCAGTGTCGCCTCTGTTTCTCCCATCTCCGAAAGAACTTCCTCCAAATTGTGCAGTCTGCCTGCACTGGGTCCTTTGCCATATATTTTAATTGGCAGAAAAAAGTGCTTTTGCTCCAAAGCACAACTCCTTTTTTAAACCTTGATTCTGCAGGCATGGATGGAGCAGGGATCTGTTACAACGGGGTCTAACCCAGCTTCCAGAGAGGTACTTTTGGGGTCTTCCTTCCTTTCCTGGTGTGGGAGAGCATTGGTGCCTCCTTGGCTGAAGGGGAACCACAGAGGAGTTGGGCATCTTGCTGACGAGCCTGCTAAAAGGGCCACCTTCACCTCCAAGCAGCAGCTGGGGGTGGAGAGAGGAGGACTTGGGCAGCAGGGAGCTCTTAAACGCAAGAGAAAAGGCAAGGTTTTGCTGGAGAGCCTCCCGAGTCGGTTATTTCTCTTTCCTAAGTATGTCAGATGGCACTTTGCTTCTTGGGCTTTGTCGGTGGGTCAGGACCTGCCTTCGTGGTTGCCTCTTCCAGCCAGAGCGCCCTGCCTGCGCAGGCACGGGCGGCTCTTCTCTCTGAATTTCTGTCTACCGGTGACAACTGAACTGCATCATACTTTCCTGCTCCTTTGATATCTGAGGTCCTGTATTTGCCGTCTGTAGAGGCTTGTGTGTGCCGTGTGCGGAGCCCCTTGGCATGAGGAGCCTTCAGCAGGAGCTGCTCCATGTCCATGAGGAAACACGGCGTGCTCAGGCTGGCACGGCTGTAAGCTGAGGACTCTGTGTCCAGAGGTGAGCCCGCCCAGAGCTGGTTCTCCACCACTTCCCTGCGTTGTGTGGTTCTCTCCTCACGTGGTGATGCCCTCCTGGTGGAGAGCCGCTCGCCTTCCTCCCCACCAGAACCAGCAGGGCCCTGCTGCCCAGATCTCACCGACCTCCACGTGGTTGCTTAGGGGTGTCGCGCCACCTGAAGCTCACGTGGTTGGTGTTCACCGCCTGTCTGGCCGGTCAGTAAAGCCCTACGTTCAGATAACGCCCATCCCTGGAGGAATCCGGGGCAGCAACCTGACACCGCGGCTTGGGCCACGCTCGAGACCTCTAAATCCGTAGGCTGAAGGCAGTGAGATGAGCGATTGGCAGGAGCCAAACCTCCCCATCATTTTCCGCTTCTAAATATCACAGTAATAAAAGGTAAAATCACGAAAGGCCTTCTGCAGCCCACTGTGCCTAATCTGAAATCAGGACGACGAAGAGCACGTAGCGAGGTTGTTATTAATATCCTGCCTCCCGATGATGGCTTTATAAACATCGTCATCGCAGGCACAGCTTCGCGGTAGCATTTTGGCATGACCTTCTAGACAACTGTCACGCTTTTTATCACGCTTACCCCTCGCTTGATATTTAACCAATAAAGTGATATGGGGAAGACCTCGCTCCTAAATATCTGACCTTATGCACAGGGCTACGAGGTCAAAACCAAGAGAAACTGTGCTAAGCGTCGTTGTGCTAAATGCTCTTTAGACCTGATGCTCCTCGTCTGGGAACGGTGCCACGGGCTACGGCAAGAAGGGGATCGGATGTTTGATGGCAGCGAAACCCCTCGGTGCTGTAAGGGATGACTCATGGGCAAAAGCCCCACGCAGCAGCGAGGCCACACTCGCGCTGAAACCGGGGACTTTGCCCGGTGGGGGTGAGGTCTTGGTGGGGACATGAGGGTCACGGCTGCAGGGAGAGGCCAAGAAAAGACGCCGGCTTTCCTAGTGACTTGTAGGTATTTGTCATGGCTATTTAAAGTAGACATCAAAATCGGAGTGGAGCAAAGATTTTGTGGCTTAATCAATGTGGGTGGAGAAGGTGAGGAGCAGTTGTGCAGTCTGGGTCTGCTGGTGAGCAGGAGACCGTGGGTCACCGGTCTCCATTGGGAGCTGGCATTGACTTGGTGCCGTTAGAAATGGCCTGTTGTCCATTCCTCGCTCCTGCTTCACATTCAGAGGGTGCCCTTTGCTGGAATAAAGACCCTGGGGAAGGAAACGTAGCGAAGAGGGCTGAGGAATGGCGGTAAGCACAGGAGACGGGTTCCTGCTGGAAGGATGGATGTGGAGAGGGTGCACGAGGCCATCCCAAGCCAACTGCGTGGTGGGCAGCACTCACCCAGCACGGGGCTGGGGGGCTGTCGGTCCCTGCAGCCCCCACTGCCGAGGGGGTCTGGGCAGCCCATCTCTGTAGGAGGTGGGTGGCAGAGACTGGGAGGAAGGAGAGGTTTCCCCGGTGTGATGAATGGGGACCAGTTGCAGAGCTGAGCCACCTGAGGTTGCTTAGGGCATCCTGGCTCCAGGGCAGTGTGGGGCCAGACCAGCCCTTGGGTCTGGAAGGGAATGTCTCACCCACAGGGTTCATACGAGCCCCTCAGGACGCCCGCAGGGCCAGCAGGAGTGGTGGGGAGGAGGACTGAACTGGGCTCAGCTGATAACAGCTGGATGAGGGCATTGCTGGCACTGGTATCCACCACGCAGCCGTTGCTGGCACTGGTATCCACCACATCAGTGCTGCCCCGGCACTGCTCTGGCTCTCCTGGGTTGTGCCTCGGTCCCGATGCTGCAGATGTGCCTCTGACTTTCTGGCACGTCCTCACCTGCCTTGTTTCCCCACTCCTCCTTGCCCTCTCCCAGGTCATCCTCCCCTAAAATGACGCAGCAGATGCGGGACCTGCAGCTGGCGCAGGCCAGGAAGCCGCCGGGCCCTTCTTCACCCAATGCGGCCAAGAGGCTTTACCGAAACCTGTCGGGAAAATTCCGCGTCAACTACACGTCCTTCGACGAGAGCAGCCTGGCGGGACGGGGCGAGAAGGAGAAACTCCGCAAGTCCTACCTGGTCAGTGCCCCCTGGCTCCATCCAGCGCTGCCGTGGCCGGGAAGATGGGGATGGAGGGTCCATGAGTGGGCAATGCCACCTGGGTGGAAGCCCAAGAGTGCGTTAAGTGAAGCTGCCCTGGAGCAAGTTCAGCTGGAGCTGGGCTGGGTCTTTGTTCAGCATCATCTGGTTGTGTCTGCGATAAGCTGATGCTCCCGAGCCCCCGGGACCAGGGTAGCCCCCCCGTTTTGGGTTTGTGGGGTGCTGGTGAAGGACTGGGGTGTTGGGTGGGGTGGAGGAGGGCGCCCCATGCTCAGCTGACCCACGTTTCTCCCTCCATCCAGTTCCAGAGCAACGCTGCCCTCTTTGAGGCCGTGGAGCTGCAGGACCTAGACAGGGTCCAGGAGCTGCTGAAGCAGTACAGCCCCGAGGAGCTGGACCTCAACACCCCCAACAGTGAGGGGCTGCTGCCCCTGGACATCGCCATCATGACCAACAACGCTCCCATCGCCAGGGCGCTGCTGCAGGCGGGAGCGAAGGAGAGCCCGCACTGTGAGTTGGTGTGGGGGAGCCGTGCCCATCACCTGGGTCTCCAGCCTGGTGGAACGGGGCATCCCCAGGCAGTGGGGTCAGGGTGAGGAGGTGGGCACTGGGCTCTGCGAAACTGGTGCAGGCTGCAGCGGGGGCTCGAGTGGAGCCATGCACTGGAGTGGAGGCCGGGAGCAGGACACAGAGGGGAGGACGGAGTCTTGGGGTGGGGACTTGGTGCCAGCAGCGCCTGGGCTTGCCCTTATTATGAGGAACGACTGAGGGAACTGGGGGTGTTCAGCCTGGAGAAGAGGAGGCTGAGGGGAGACCTTATCACCTTCTACAACTGCCTGAAAGGAGGGTGTAGAGAGTTGGACGCTGACCTCTTCTCCCTGGTGACAAGTGATAGGACGAGAGGAAATGGGTTCAAGTTATGCCAGGGGAGGTTCAGATTGGATATTAGGAAACATTTTTTCACTGAAGGGGTTATTAAACACTGGAAGAGGCTGCGCAGGGAGGGGGTGGATTCGCCATCCCTGGAGGTGTTTAAAAAAAGGGTAGATGTGGTACCTGAGGAGATGGCTTAGAAGTGGTTTTGTCAGGGTAGGTTGATGGTTGGACTTGATGATCTTAAAGGTCTCTTCCAACCTCAGCAATTCTATGATTCTATGATTCTAACCGCCTCCCCTTCCCTCCTGGCTCCCCTCCCGGGACCCGCGGCCGTGCCCACCCGTCCCGCAGTCGTGAGCCTGGAGAGCCGCTCGCTGCACCTCTCCACGCTGGTGCGGGAAGCGGAGCAGCGCGTCAACGAGCTGACGGCGCAGGTGGTGAACGAGGCGCCCAACGTGGACTGCTCCGAGAAGGAGAAGCAACTCAAGGCCTGGGAGTGGCGATACCGGCTTTACAAGCGCATGAAGGCAGGGTTTGAGCATGCCCGTGAGTGCCCGCAGGAGGGCTTTGGGGGGGAACTGGGGGGGAACTGGGGAAGGAGCAGAGCTGCGCGTGGACCAGGCATGGGGTGCACCAGCCCCCATCAGAAGATCCTTGCGCCCTGTATGGGTGCACGGGAGGTGAGCGCTCCGGGAACGTGTCCCTGGGTGCGGGGGGAGGCCCAGGAGGGACACTGAGGGGTCCGGAGTGACCGTCATCGCTGTAGTGGTCCCTACGCTCTCTGTCCCCAGGAGCGCCGGACGCCCCCACCAACGTCCAGCTCTCCGTGGCCAGCAGCTCCTCGGTGCAGGTGACCTTCTGGGAGCCCCTGAGCGTTAACTCGGCCGTCGTCACCAAGTACAAAGGTAAAGGACCCCACAGCAGTGCGGGGGGACACGCAAGCCGTGGCAAGCACCGCAGGTGTGCCAGGGCGACGCGGTGGGGCGCTCGCCCCGTGCCTGCCCATGCCCATTCAAACCAGATATTTTGGGCTTCTGGGCGAATTTCCTCCACCCCCAGCTCCTGACCCATCGTTTGAGGGTGCTGATGCTGTCTCAGGGAGGAGGACCGCAGCTCCCCATGCTGTCCCCACCCCCTGCTGTGGCTCCCCCCTCTCCCCTGCCTTCGCCCTGCTGCTGCCCACGGTCCCTCTGTGGTCCCCGACACCCTGCAGCCAGCCCTGGTAGCCTGTCCTCGCTCCGTGGGGCCACGCGGCAACTTGGGGGTCTCTCTGCTTTCAGTGGAGTGGAGCTGCTCCCCCACCTTCTCACCGCTGCTGGGGGAGGCTGTGATCGACAAGCTGAAGAACCTGCACTTCACCATCCGGGGGCTGGTGTCGGTGAGCTCTCGGGGGGGCCCCAACGGGGGGTCCGGGCTGCGGGGGGACAACCCGCGGCCGGGAAAAGCTGCTGGCCACGGTGCAGCCTGTGGGGTCGGTCCCTGCAGCCCATGCGGGATTGTGCCACGGCGGTGGTCGGCAGAGCTAAGAGCGTGGGGCCGGGAGAGGCGTCTGTCTGTCCCTGCACGGCCGTGGCTGCGCTGGCCGTGGGGGAACCCCCTGCGCGGGCTGCCTGGGGCTGCTGGAGTGAATGGGGCCATTCACCGAGCGCCTGATTTATCCTCTGTCCCCCACCCCGCTCCCGTCTCCGCCCGTGCTCCTCCTGGGCAATAAATCAGTGGCTCCTTCCTCTGCCACCTGCACAGACCGACCCCCCGCACCAGCTCCGCCGCTCATTGGAGAGGGGGGACCAGCCCCGTCTCCATCGCCGGGAGCTCGGCAAGGTCACGGGCTGGTTGGGGCCGGGGCTCCCCGCTGTTTTATCTTCCTGAGAACCGCAGGGGCCACGCTGCCTGTCAGCTGTCCCCTCCCCGGGGGCTGCCGTCCTGTCCCCGGCACGCATTGGACCGGCGAGGGGGGACGGGGCAGGATGGGGACCACGATGGGATGGGGACCACGACAGGGTGGAGCTTGGGATAGGAAAACGGGGAGATGCTGGGATGGATGGGGTCGCCCTTACCAGGGACGTGCAGCACCGGAGCTCTGGGGACAGGCAGGGACCGCCAGCTCCAGGAGCAGGGAAAGCCCCCGATGCGGTTAGAGGGGCTTAGCCAAGGTAGCGGTGCCGGAGCCCCGGAGCCGCTGTCGGGGCGGGATTGCTGCCCCGGTACGTGGCAGGACGGGGCTGGAGCGGAGCTTGGAGCAGCGCCGCTGCGAGGAGCTGGCCCGAGCCCATCAATCATGCTTTCAGAGCTGCTTCGCAGGCTCCTGTCCACCTTCATGAGTGCCTGGAGGGCTTGCAACATCTGGCAGCTTGACCGGGCTTTAATCAGAGGCCTTTAATCACTTGTCGCCGTGCCACAAGCCCTCGACAGCGTCGGGCCACCGCCCTGTCCCAGGGGCCAGATCCTGGCGTGTCCCAGTGGGAAGGCAGCACCCCGACCCTCCCGGCTGGGGAAGCCCCGTGTCTTTGGGGCTGGAGCATCTCCTGGCAAAGGGCATTCACAGCATCCCATCTTTCCTCTGCCTTCCCCCAAAACCACCCAGCCGGGCTGCGGGGATTCTCTAGTGTCTGATAACAAGAGCTTTGTACAACTGGGGGAGGTCAGAGGCGGTGACCCGGGCTGTGGGCTCCCAGTTTAATACTCCTCGTGGTGTACTGGTGTACTGGGCTGGGGGGGGGCATCCTTCTTCCCTTGCTGGGAGAGGTGCTGGTGTGTTAAGTGTGGTTTCCCTCCTCGCAGGGCACGGCTTACTACGTCCAGGTGTCCGCCTACAACATGAAGGGCTGGGGTCCCCCGCAAGCCTCCGTGCCCCCTTTCGCCATCCCTTCCAGTAAGTACCGCTGGGAACGCCCGTGGGAGCTGGCAGCAGCTGCGGGATGGATGGGGGGAGGCAGCAGCTCCCTGGGCCATCCGGGGGTCCCTCTCGCTGCTGGCATGGGGTCTAGTGGACCTGGGAGCAGAGACAGCATTTGGGATCTCGGGCCAGGGAGGGATGCTGTGCCCGGGTCACCGGGATGCTGCCTTCAACCTGCAGGAGCTTTGCCAAATAATTATTTTTCAACCTGAAGTTCTCTTGGTAAAGGCTGAGCCACCTGGATCAGCTCACCCTAAGGAGGAAGCCAGGAGAGAGGGTGTTTTGCTTTCTTAGTTAAAAGGAAACGTCCCTGTGTTTTTTAGCAGAGGTTCATAATTTCGTGTGGCGTAACTTTTGAAGGGGTCAGTCCTTACCACCTCAATGGCATCTGCCCCAAAGCGGCCAAGCTTGTGCAAAACCACCGTTGGCACGCGCTGAGGGGCGGCATGGTGGGATGCCCCAACTCAGCCCCTCGAGCTGCCCCCCCAGGGCTCAGAACCATCCCGGTCCCGGGTGGCAGTGGGCCTGGAGCCCTCGCTGTGCCACCGCATGCTCTCGCCCATCCAGCCCAGCCCTGGGGACCCGCGTTCCCTGGCATCGAGCTGGGATGGGGTCGTGAGCCCCACCGCAGACCACCCCTGGGCTGTCAGCGCCCACCTCCCCACACCGGCACCAGGGCAAGCGGCAGGGAAAAGCCACCCAGTGTCACACAAGGCGCCCCAGGGCACTGGGGGCGAC
Source organism: Anarhynchus alexandrinus (assembly GCA_008711295.1). Taxonomy (NCBI): domain Eukaryota; kingdom Metazoa; phylum Chordata; class Aves; order Charadriiformes; family Charadriidae; genus Anarhynchus; species Anarhynchus alexandrinus. The sequence continues at coordinate 228,729 of VUYV01000368.1, read as the reverse complement.
AGGTCAGGAGGACTGAACTGGAAGGAGCAGCCCCAGCGCATGAAGTTCAGGGCTGAGCGGGCTCCGAGGTGGCGGCTGCCCCTCGCCACCAGTCGCCAGCCGGGTCTCCACCGCGGCCATGCATGGTGGTCCCACGGGATCAGCACCGTCGCACCTGAGAGGCTGAGCCCGTCGCAGCGAGCAGCAGCAGCAGGGCGGTGGGCACGCTGCCCCTGCCACCAACGCGTGCGGGCAGCGAGGGACCAGGTGCGCTGCTGCGTGTGAGCGGGGAATGCGCCGCGTAGGGGTGGAGGTGCAGGTCTGAGCATGCGAGCTGCGGCGGGGCCAGAGGTGTGCAGGCACCACGCGTAGCTCGAGCTGCAGCTACCCAAGCGCTTCAGCACTGGTATGGAAAGATGCAGAAATACATTTGCGTGTATATTTATGCATATAGGGAGCCTGCGCACGCCCTGCATTGCCCTGGCTTTACCCTGTCCTGGCCGCGGGGCTTGGTCATAGAATGGTTTAGGTTGGAAAGGACCTTGAAGATCATCTCGTTCCAACCCCCCTGCCATGGGCAGGGACACCTCCCACCAGCCCAGGTTGCCCAAGGCCACGTCCAGCCTGGCCTTGAACACCTCCAGGGATGGGGCCTCAACAACCTCTCTGGGCAACCTGTGCCAGTGCCTCACCACCCTCACAGTGAAAAACTTCTTCCTAATGTTCAATCTAAACCTGCCCTCTTCCAGTTTGAAGCCATTCCCCCTTGTCCTATCACTACATGATGGTTTCACCCACTTTAAAAGCCCCTTTGCGATCCCGCACAGGTCACGTTCCCCGTGACCGAGAGCCCGCGGCATCGATGCAGAGTGCAGCTGCAGTGAATCAGACATGAGTGGGTTTTGTTTATTTTTATCTCCATTAATATTTCTCCCCTCAGTAAAGATCCCTCCCTGGCCCAGCAGAATATAGTCAGGCACCTCCCCGGGTGTTTTTAAAGCTCCTAAAAATAGTGGCCAGCCCCAGCCAAAGTTAACAGAGCTGAACTTTCCATGGAAAACAGCAGCAGGCGGGACACAGGGGGTGTTTAAAGCAATTAATGTAAAGCTAACGTAGAAGCGCCGGCAGGTCCCCGGCCCCGCTCCTGGTCCTGCTGCCGTCTCGCACCGGGTGGAGCTGGCAGGAGAGCTTATTTATGTGTTTGCCGAGGTGAGCGCAGCTCTCAGCACTCACCCAGGGAAAGCTGCCGCTCTGGGGAAGACCTGGAGGAAGACACTGGAAAGAATTTTATTTTTTAAGGCCGGTGAAGTGCGGCAGCAACAGACGGGACCTTGTTCTTTCCCTCTGCCGTGTCTCTGCCGTGCTGCGGGGTGGCTGGTGGCCATGGGGTGCTGTGCAGAGCCAGGGTGCCAAAGCCCAGCCCACCCAGAGGTGCCCAGCACCCATGGCTCCTGCCGTGCCATGCCGTGTCTGTGGGACACATAGGTGGGGTGCCAGGAGGTGACCTGCCATGGGGAGAGGAGGGGACGGGAAGCCCTCTTTCTCCCCGGCTGAGGGGTAGGTGCTGGGGGTGATGCTGGCGTGTCCCCCGCAGATTGGCGGGAGTACGACGGCCGGGCTCCTCGGCGAAGGGGACAAGCTGAAGCTCTGGACCATCTGCTGGGCCAGGTGAAGACCGTCCATCAGCACTGTGTTTGCCACGGTGAGTGCATGGCACTGCGGGGGGGCTGGGGTGAAGGATCCAGCCGGACCCCCCAGGGTTGTGGGGTGGGCTGGGGTGGCACCAGCAGTAGGTCTGTCCCATGGATGAGCATAGCAGGGAGACGGCTCAGGCGGTGGAGACCTTGGCAGAGCTTTCCCACCGGGTTGGCATGCAGTGCCACAGGCTGCTGGTGCGGCTCTTCATCTCCTGCTGCAGCATCCTCTGATCTCTGCTCCCCAGAGCCCTGCAAGAACCAGCCCCAGAGCAGGAAGCACTCTGTCTCCAAGAGCCTCAAGCACCTCTTCCACCCCGGCAGCAAGTTTCTCAAGACGCTGAAGAGGTGAGAGGCTGGTGCACGGGGGTGGTGGAGAACCCGTCTCCTGGCAGGGACATAGGGCTGCCCATCCTGGACACCACCAGGAACTGTGTGCAGAAGCCCGGGGCTGGCGGGGTGCTCAGAGGTTGGTCCTTGCCTGGAGCGAGCTTGTGGTGTCAGTGGAGATGAGTCCCATTGCCCAGAAATCAAATGTTTCTCCTTGGACTGGCCAAGCTGCACCCGTACCCAGATCCCTGCACCATCTTCAAGCATCACCCAACACCCCACCCTCCTCTGGACCCCACCACCCACCTTCACGCTTGGCCTCCAGGCACCCCAGCGTGTCTCCTGCACAGGTCTGGCCCCATTGCCCTTGTGCTGGCTGGGGCATCAGCCACGGCATCAGCCATGGCATCGGCCAGTCTCGCCTTGCTGGCAGTGTTGGGTTCCTGTTCCTGCTCCTGTACTGGCCATGAGCCTCTTCTACCACGGGCTGTTGGAAAGGAGCTGAGACCTGGGGCAGGGCATCTCCTCGGCCCTCGGGAAAGGGACCCTTTGGGAAATGAAGCTGGCAGCTGGGGGTGACACTGAAGTCTGTCTTCCCTCCCATGCAGGGGCCTTTACCTGACAGCCATCTTCTACAAGGACGACAACATCCTGGTGACCCACGAAGACCAGATCCCCGTGGTGGAGATTGATGACACCTACTCCTGCCTGCTCATGCAGGATTTTCTGTGGTTCACCAAGGTGGGTGGCTCAGGGACCCTGTGCTGTGTGCTGGGGCACGGCAGCAGTGTGTCTCCTGACACACCTCTGTCTGCCTGGCCACCACCCTGGATGCTGCTGAGATGATGACCACCACGATCTGCAGAGCACCTTCATTGCAGCCCTTTCCTGGTGCTGCCCACACCAGCAGCAGTAGTGGGGCACGGCGGGGCTCTCGCTGGGGCTGGCTGGGTCTGACCTGGACTGGGAGCAGCACCAGGGGACACCCCATGTGCACAAAGGGACCATGAGCTAGTCCAGCTGCTCGCACCAGACGACACATCTGGCAGCTCCAGGGCTTCCCGGTGTTGCCTCCAGGCCCTCCACTGTGCCACTGCCCTCGCGCGCTCCGTGGGACGGAGCGATGCCGAGAGCCGGTCGCAGCCTGGGAGTGCTGGGGTGAGCCAAGTGGGCATCGTGCACCGCCGCTGCCTTCGGCCGGCCGCAGCTCCCCCACCGCCCCGGGCGCTGGCAGCCCACAGGCGGCCGCTCGCTGGGGTTCGGCATGGACCGAGAAACCACCAGGGACCGGCGTTTCCACCCCAGCCCCTGGAAATCCAGAGGTGGGCGATGGACCAGGGCCAAAATCTTTTGCTGGATAGTCCTTATCTACTGAGGGAGAAGGCTATCTTCTCCCACCTTCTCTTGGCTATCTTCTGCTCAAACCTCAGAAGGTCTCAGTCTTAGATGAAGGCACGTATCTGAGTGGACATGGCATGGTGCTTCCCTCATGTCCAGGCTCTGGAGGCATCTCAGGGTGCTTGTGGCATAGGAAATCACACCCCTGCTGGGAGGTGATACGTGGCCGTGCACGTTCCTAACCCAGCTCAAACGGAAAGGCAAATGGATTTCCCCAAAACACCTTTGTGTGAACAAGCTGAAGGCAGCGGTGGCCGGTGGTGACGGCCCTTTGGTGTGCTGCAGGTGTCGTGCATGTGGGACGAGATCCTGTGGCTGCGGCAGTGCGTCACCGTCTCCCAGTCGTCCTGCTCCTGCATCCTGCAGACGCGCTTCAAGATGCTGCTGGCCATCTCGCAAATGCAGGTGAGGGTGGGCATGGGGGGAGAGCGAGCGCTTTTTGGGGAGCCGGGCTCCCTTGGGAGCAGCACACTGATGTGCCATGCCCAGGAAAACCCCTGGCTCTGCCAGTCCCCCCCGGCAGGACCCCGGTCGTGGGGCAGTGGGGTGTCAGGCTTTGTGGCAATCCCATGAAGAGGGCTGGGGGCTGGCAGTGGGTGCTTTGCCGGGCAGGCTGGTTTCCAGCTGGCAGGGGGGAGACCCCCCAGCCATGTCCCAGCTGCCCAGATCCACAGAGTACTGTGCCTCGAGGATGTCCCCTGACCTGCTGCTTTCTCCCATCCTCCTGTCCGCTCACGCAGGGACTGCTGGGCATCCAGGACCTGGGGCAGGTCTTCTTTGAGCCCGTCAAAGACAAACAGGGCAACATCCTCATCGTCACCCTGAAGGAGGTGAAGACCAACCAGACCTTCGAGAGCGTCCGCTGGGTTCCCATCTGCAAGCTGCAGACCAGCCGCAAGTCCGTGTCCTCCCCGGAGGAGCCCACTGCTCTGGACATGCTGCTGATCTCCATCCAGGTGCTGCACCCATGCCATCGTGGCAGGGGATTGCGGTGGGCTCCGTTGCGGGACCACCGGCGCTCCCTGCTCCTTCTCGGGCTGGAAGGGCCACGGCAGAGCTCAGGCCACCGAGGGTTTGGTCCTGGCTGCAGGCAGAAGGGCAGCAGAGCCCAACCAGCCTGCAAAACCCCCGTTGCTTTGAGGGGAGGCATCAGGCTGGTGCCGGATTCGTCCTGGCAGCACCGCGTTGTACCTGCTCTGCCGCTTCCCTTCTGCCAACGGGGCCGGCCGCGCCATGGCACCCGAAACGAGGGCAGGAGGGAGCCCCACTTCAGGGGCTTGCTCGATCCAGCAGTGCCTTTCTCCTCAGGACAAGCTGGCTTACCACCAGCGGAGCAGCCATGCCCTCTCCCCGGGCCTCTACCTGGGCTACTTGAAGCTCTGCAGCGCGGTGGATCAGATCCGAGTGCTGGTGCCGGAGCGGCTGCCCAACATCCTGTGCCACGTCAAGATTCGCTCCAACCCCAACATCTCCAGGTGGGGCTTGCAGGGCAGCTCACTTGAGACAACCAGGTTCTTCTGTCCCATCCAGCCTGAGAGCGCCCGTCACCTTCCACTTCTGCTCTCGGGCTCCTGGCAGCAGCGTAATATTCCCTCTCAGCCCCGCTGCCACGCAATGCAGCCTGGAGCTGTGGCAAACCAAGGTTCCCCTCTACCTCCGCAGGTCCCATGTCCCCCGAGGTGCTGTACCCTCTCGGGGTGGGGGGAACAGTGGAGCAAACGCAGCTCTCGTAGCGATAGCACGTTCAGGTCAAGCTTCACCTGTGTGTCTCTGCCCTTGTCCAGGGAGGAATGGGAATGGCTGCAGAAGATGGCCAGCGTGGAGGAGGCTGTTCCTGCAGAGCCAGAGGCTGAGACCTCCCAGAACCACTTGTTTCAGGAGCTCCAAGTGGCCATCAAGGAGCTGATGACCCTGGTCAACATCCCATTGCAAGAGGTACAGGCAGGTGCCGAGTTCTGGGGAGGAGGGAAGGGAAGGAGCCCTGCAGCACCGTTGCTGGTCACTGCAGCAGGAAGGGTACCGCAGCCCCTGGTCCCTCTTTGTGGGCCTGAAGCATCAATCAGAGTTTAGTCCCGTGCAGATAGAAGGCAAGCGGTGGACAGCCACCACCTGAAACGTCTGCCTGCCCAGGGACGGTGTCCACAGGAGCTGGTTGTCTTACCTCCGAAGCACGGAAGGTGAAGCTGGGTTTGCATTACTGCCTGCCGTGCGGTTTGGCCCTGGGCTCAGCCCTTGCAGCACAAGACCAGCCCAGCTCTGCCCCTCCAAAGCAAGATGGTCCCTGGCCAGCCGTGGGATGGAGCTGCAGGCTCCTGGGCCAGACTGCGTGGGGAGAAAGCCCTCCTCCACCCTGCTGCCTATTCGCTGGGAAGGTGCCCACCAGCCCCAGCGTCAGGCACGTGCTTTTGACCGGGAAGCTGTGAGGGCACCTCTCTGAGCAGGGCTGAGACCATCGATGGTGGCACTTCTCTGAGACCCTGTTATAGTGACTTTGACCAATAGTTTAGAGGCCTTTAGGAGAAATAAGAGTGAAAGGGAGGTGTGCAGATTATGCCAGAAGCAAAGAGCCTCTGGCTGCGTGCTGAAATAGCAGTGTCCCCTGGCTGCAGGTGGTCCCTGAGGACCCCTCTGGGGATGACGACTTGGTGGAGGGCCCACCAAGTGATGTTTGCAGCTGTTACCTGCGGTGTCTTCTTGCAGGCCAAAGATTTCCGTCTGTACAGCCAAGAGGTGCTGGACTTCGGGGGCCAGGTCTCCTTCCTGCTGCTTCTGCCTCCGTCGGACGATGTCTGCACTGCTCCGGGGCAGAACAACCCTTACACCCCTCGCTCCGGCTTTCTCACGCTGCCGCTGCAGATCTTCGAGCTAGGTGAGGCGGGGGAATGCCAAAAGTCATCCTTGCTGGTCTCCTTGCCATCTGACAGCTCCCAAGAGCCAGGACGGGCGGTGGGGTGGGCTGGAGCTCCCTCGCTTTCCCCAGGAGAGGAGGGATGGAGGGGGATGCTGAGGGCTGTCCAGGTAGGCTAGAGGAGAACGTTGCCTCCTCCCTGTGTTGGGTGAGTGGGGAGGAGCCCATAGGTCACCCACAATAGAGGACCTGGTATTTTTCATTCCTCCCTCTCTTTTTTCCCCTCCCAGTCCACTTCTTCACATATGACCGGGAGTTCATCACCCAGTACTGCCAGGTGTCTGCCCTCCTGGAGCTGGAGTCGCTCCTGTCTCAGCAGAGCCTCCGGGAGGCCTTCTCCGATGCCGAGCTCTCCACCGCGAAGCAGAGGCACCAGCAGGTTCAGGACTACATCCAGGTACACGGAGCGGGAGCGTGCTGGGAGGGAGCCAAGCTCGACGGTGCCCACGGGACGTGGCCAGGACAGTCGTGGCCAGGAGGAGCTACAGGATCATCCCCACCGGGGCTGTACCCACTGGTGTAACCTCTTGGGGTTTCTCTGACGTGGCAGACAGGCAGCAGCAGGCAGGGCTTCGTCGAGCACCTTCTTACTGCAATGATCATAGAATCATAGAATGGTTTAGGTTGGAAGGGACCTTGAAGATCATCGGGTTCCAACCCCCCTGCCATAGGCAGGGACATCTCCCACCAGACCAGGTTGCCCAAGGCCACGTCCAGCCTGGCCTTGAACACCTCCAGGGATGGGGCCTCAACAACCTCTCTGGGCAACCTG
>VUYV01000368.1:171961-221384 GCA_008711295.1 Anarhynchus alexandrinus | reverse complement strand
GGCTCATGTTGAGCTTCTCGTCAATCAGCACCCCCAGGTCCTTCTCCTCAGTGCTGCTCTCCAGCCATTCCCCGCCCAGCCTGGATTTGTGCTGGGATTGCCCCCACCCAGATGTAGGACCTTGCACTTGGATCACGTTAAAGATCCTGATGAGAGCGCTGGAGGCTCCTGCTCTGCAGGTCCCCACCTTGCTAGAAAAGGGCCTGGAAGTACCTTTTGGGATGGAGGTGCGGAAGTGCACCCCACGCTACCCCCCTTCCCAGCACTCCTGCCTGCAGCAGGCAGGTCCTGCTGAACTGGTGGTTGCTGGTGGGCAAAGCAGCATCTTCCCACCTGAGAGCACTTTCCTGGGATTTCCTGACTCGGGCATTCCCCCAAAACTTTCACCTCTTGGGAAAGGTGTGTGGGGAGAGCCTGTGTTTTGCTGTGGGTCTTTTTTGTTGCTGTTGTTTGCTTTTTTGAAAGGAATCTCTCGCTTCTTATTTTGGCAGCAAATGGAGGAGATCTGGCGCGAGATGCGCTGGATTATGGATGCCCTGCAACACGCCCGGTACAAGCAGCCCTCCTGCGGGGTGTCCCTCGGCGGCTTCCTCAGCGAGGCCGGCGGTGCAATGAAGGAGAAAACCCGATCCACCTCGTCCCACCTCGACTACCTTCCCTCCCCGGCGCCCTCGCCAGAGACCAGCCGTAAGCTCAACTCCGGTAAGGACCCGGCTTTGCAAAGCTCCTGCCTGGTGGGCTCAGGGGGCTGCCGGGACCGCTGCTCTGGCTTGGCTGCACCGTGGGGATGCAGGCAGGGCCAGCGTCGGGGGTGCAGGCAGGGCCAGCATTGGGGGTGCAGGCAGGGCAGTCGGTCTCAGTTGGGGCAGGACCTGCTCTGCCCGTGCCTTGGCGAGCGCAGCACGGGTGTACGGCGAGGGGACAAACGCTCGGGGGCTTCCTTGGGCTCCCATCTGGTGCAGACCCTCAGCCAGGGTGGCCGACAGCAAGGCTGAGCCCCGCTTTGCTTCTCTTACACCCCTCGCAGACTCCCACGGGCTGTCAGACGAGGAGGGCTCCTCCGAGGTGTTCCTGGCCACCGACAGCGACTACGACTCCAGCAGGGCGCAGAGCCCGAAGGAGCTCGACCTGGTGTACTCCTCCTCGGGGCCTGAGTGCTGCAGCAGAAGAGTTGCCCGCACCCTGCGGGACAGCGCTCCGGACGTCCTGTAGACCCACGAGCTCAAGACCCCACCGCCGCCGCCACCGCCGCCACCGCCGCCGGAGGAGCCTCGGCCGCCCCCTGAGCTCTACGACAGCGACTTTGTGCTGCCCAGCCGACAGATCGAGCTGCTGCGCATCACGGAGAAGCGGCAGGCGTACTGTGTTCGAACCAGCAGCCTGGACTTCCCCAAACCCCACTGCCAGGCGGCCCGAAAGTCCTGCCCCGGCTCCGTCGACAGCTCCCCGACGGAGAGCAGGACCACGGGCCACTGCGGCCAGCTCAGGCTGGGGACTGGCTTGACACCCAGCCCCGAGCGCAGCCGGGGCGGGCAGGGCTCCGAGCCCGTCTTCCGAACGCGCTCAGCCGAGTGGACTCAAAGCTTCCAGGAGCAGCCGGAGCAGCCCGGGTGCTTGGCCGACCGAGGGAAGAAGCCGGGCTCTGTCACCCTGCGGGTCTGCCCTCAGTACGAAACCGGACTCTCCAAAGAGACCAGTGTCAAGGTACCGGAGCCTGCAAAGGGCAGCGGTGCGGCTCTGCCGTGCCCGGATGGAAAGGGCCGGCAGGACGGGGAGACAGGCGGTGGTGTGGCTCGCGTGCCCCTCGCCTGGCACTGCCCTCTCCATCCTCCACCGTCCCGGGGGTGACGTCCCCTGGAGACCCACAGCACTCCTGCCCTGCGTCCCTGCGTCCCTGCAGTAGTGACGATGCTCCCGGCAGCGCGGGATGGGGCACGTGGTTCTGCAGGGGCGATAGCTGCTGCTGCGGAGGGGGCGAGCCAGGGCCATGGGTGGGATATTTTTGGGGGACAAGGCAGTGGAGCCGTGGTTCAGCTCTCGGTCCGTGGTTCAGTGGCTGACAGTAGGTTAGTGCCACCCAGCACGGGCAGGCAGTGAGCAAAGGTCACATTATCATAGAATCATAGAATGGTTTGGGTTGGAAGGGACCTTGAAGATCAACTAGTTGCACCCCCCCTGCCCTGGGCAGGGACACCTCCCACCAGACCAGGTTGCTCCAAGCCCCGTCCAACCTGGCCTTGAACACCTCCAGGGATGGAGCTTCCACAACTTCTCTGGGCAACCTGTGCCAGTGCCTCACCACCCTCAGAGGGAAAAATTTCTTCCTGATATCTCATCTAAACCTGCCCTCTTCCAGTTTGAAGCCATTCCCCCTCATCCTATCACTCCATGCCCTTGTAAGAAGTCCCTCCGAGCTCTCCTGTAGCCCCCCTTAGACTCTGGAAGGGGCTCAAAGGTCTCCCTGGAGCCTTCTCTTCTCCAGGCTGAACACCCCCAACTCTCCCAGCCTGTCCTCCCAGCAGAGGGGCTCCAGCCCTCGCAGCATCTTTGTAGCCTTCCTCTGGACCTGCTCCAACAGGTCCCCAACATTGATGGGTTTCCCTCACTACGTCCTGGTGTTCAAACACATCAGACCCTGGCCAAAATCCAGTTGTCACCCCCCTGCCGTGTCCCTGGCCCTCCCACAGCCTCCCCTCCCCGGGGTCTGTGCTCCCCCCTCCAGCCCCGTGTGCCTTTGGGGAAGGAGAGCAGGAGCCACTCATCTCCAGCCCTTGAAGGGGCACAGGCAAAGCTGCCTCCTTGCTGCAGACATTGGGGTCCACCAGAGCCACTGTACAACCTGGTTCTGCTCTGCGAGGGCTTTACTGCTGAGAGCTGACCCTCCCAGCTCTGACCACCTTCACCTGCTCCGGGTGGGATCCCCATGGAGGAGGTCCCCCAGGGCACACATCTCGGGCAGGTCCCCCTCCAGCCCTGCCACCTCCTTTGCTCCCAGCCATGAATCACAGAATCATAGAATTGCTGAGGTTGGAAGGGACCTTTAAGATCGTCAAGTCCAACCATTAACCCAACCTGACAAAACCACTTCTAAACCATGTCCCCAAGTACCACATCTACCCCTTTTTGTAAACACCTCCAGGGATGGCGAATCCACCCCCTCCCTGGGCAGCCTCTTCCAGTGTTTAATAACCCTTTCAGTGAAAAAATGTTTCCTAATATCCAATCTAAACCTCCCCTGGCATAACTTGAACCCATTTCCTCTTGTCCTATCACTTGTCACCAGGGGGAAGAGGTCAGCCCCCACCTCTCTACAACCTCCTTTCAGGTAGTTGTAGAAGGTGATAAGGTCTCCCCTCAGCCTCCTCTTCTCCAGGCTGAACACCCCCAGTTCCCTCAGTCGTTCCTGAGAAGCTCCTTCCCCTGTTGAAACTTCCCTTCCGACATTCCCGGTGCCCGGCGCGGAGGCTGACGGAGCTGCCCGCGCGCAGCCTGCCCACCAAATGGCCGAGGAAGGACAGAGCCGATGGGGCTGAGGGGTTTTCTTGCAGGGGAGTTTTGATAGCCGGTTTCTCCGCAGCCGGCGGGGACGTTGGAGGCAGAGAGGGGAATCTGACTCGCAGTATTTATTTTCCGTTTGAGAAATTACCATAGATTTCTATGCAACTGAAGCGCAGCCCTCGGGTTCCTGGCGGGCTGCCCACGTGGCTTTTGAAGTTGCAAAGCTCTGGACACGCCTGCTTGAAAGCGTTTTACGATGTTCTCCTCGAAGAAAGCCGAGTTCAAAGGAAAGGCTCCTCGGCTGGCGTAAATCAGCTGAGCCCCGCGATGATCGTTCGGAGCTGGCAGGGTTCACGCGGGCCGAGGGCTCGGACCACCCTGCCGGGGCACTGCTCGCGGCGCTCCGCAAGCCCGCACGGATGTGCCAAAGGAAACCGTCGCCTTGGCCGGGCGAGGATGGATGTCCCGCTTTAGGGCCTTTGAAGTCAAGTAGCGGGCTCCCCGTGGTCGTTAGCAGCCAGAGCCCAGATGAGCTCGTTTTCTCAGCCGCATTTGGGATTCAGAGGGCGGTCCCTGAGGCAGCGGAGAGGGAGAGCGAGGGTAGCTGTTGGTGGGAGAACCCCAAGCTTGTGAACGGCACGAAATTTAGCGCCGCTTCCCCAAGAGGCTTCAGCTCAGCCCCACCAGTTTGGCAGAGCCGTTGTGGTTCAGCTGGTCAGATGGTCTGGATCCTGCCCGCAAGAGGGACTTTACTCAGATCCCTCTGTGGTGCCAGGAGATGGGCTGGGACTATCCTTCTCCGGCCACAGGTAACGGGACGGTGGGGCAGCCTGAGCAGAGCGGGCGAGCCGTAGGTGACACGTACAAGAGTGGAGCTGTAAGGGCTCGGAGGGTGCAGAGGAGGCGAGAAAGCGGTGTATGAGTTCGGGCCCCGGCACGCCGGGCATCCCTGGGCACGGTGTGCCTACGGCTCCATGCTGGGCTGCTGTCCCTTGCTCACCGGGCGGCACTGGGGCGGCTGTTCCTCCACCCTCATGATCACCGCTGTAGGACACGCCGTGTGCCGCCTCTGGCCCCCGGTTCCTCCTCGCTCCTCCCCCTTACCATCCATCTCTCCCACCTTTCTCTTTCCGCAGCTGCACATCACCAGCCAGACGTCCGCCGGGGAGGTGGTGAAGCTGGTGGTGCTCGAGATGAACAACGTCTCCCGCGGTGTGCTGGGCGGCTCGGCCGCCTTCTGCTACGGCGAGGAGCAGCTGGAGCACTTCGGACTGGTATTTGCCTCCGACGAGAGCGAGCGGTGGCTTCCCGATGACTTCTTGCCTCTGTCCCTCCAAACCACCCGGCCCGAGGGGCGGTTCTACGTCCGCATCAAGGAGACGTCCCCTCTGGTGCTCCAGTACGGACCAGCGACCACCGTATGAGAGGAGGAGAGCCGGCCGGGCGGCGCGGGGACCTCAGCTTCCAGAGAGCAGACAGCTCGTCTCTGATGCTTCCTTCTTCCACAGACACCCTCTCATCAGGCGTCCGCGGGGTGGAATGGGATCATACTGGGCTGTGTGTATTTGTTTGTGTTCTTTTTTTTTTTTTTTTTTTTTTTTTTTTTTTTTTTAACCAAAGAGACATCGAGACTCAGTTTTTCTGACTGCAGAAGAGGAGGGTGGAGTGCGGAGACCTCAGAGCTCGGGAGGAATCTCTGCAGGAATGGAATTTTTGAAAGTAAACATTTTTAAGGGGAAAGGGGGGGGAGAGAGAGGAAAAAATATTACAAGATGAAGCAGCAATACCTTCTTTTTTTTTTTTTTTCTTTCTTTCTTCTTTTTCTGAAAAGCCTTGTTTGGGATTCCCTGAAGGCAAAGCCACCGAGCATTGCTGGGGAGGGTTGTGGTGTCAGTGAGGAGAGGGCACGAGTCACAAAGGCAGCACTGAGAGGGGTGTTTTCCTATGTGCCCTCCTTTCACTGTACATGGAGAAACAATTCTTGCACATAGTTCCTGGAACAAAATGATATTATTATTTTTTTTTCCTGAAAAAAAAAAAAAAGTTAATAATAATTGTGCTAGCGACACTGGAGTTGTGTAAGAGGTGAAGACCCTTTGGCTTGTTTTAAAGGCAAAAGGAACCCACGCAGCCAGCCCCACGCACACACAGATGTGCACACAGCTGTGTTGGTACCACCACTAGAGGTTTGCTATAGGGCATCTACTGCAACCCCCTTTGCACCACCCTGGGATTGCCTTTCCTCCTCGGTTGCCGTTTTGTTCTGGTGATTGTGCTTGGCCTCTCTTGTATGTCCTATAGCATGACGTTTTGTTAGCCACTAGGTCTCTTGTTAACGAGGTTATTTTTCTGATCTCCTGTGGTCCATAGTAAAGATGACTGCTGCTGACTGCGTATCCCTCTTTTCCTTCGTGCGGCTCGATGTGTCGTGTTCCTTCAGCCCCCCAAATTAGCCCTCATCTCAAGGGCTGGGCTTGTCTTTCCCTTGAGCGTTTAATGGGATGCGTTCCGCCCAGGGGAGGTTTACGTTAACACGCAAATCGCGTGTGTTGGGAGCGACGTGCAAGTTAAAAATGTTTTTGTGGGCTTCGTTGTAAGGCAATAAAATAAGCTTTGGCATGCAAAGGCAGTCACCTCCACGTGGTGTTGCAAACCCGATGGGTGTAGGGCCCAAGCATCTGCAGTTGAATGCATTAATCGGGTCCTGCAGCCTCCACCGAGGGGAGAACACCAGGAGAAGAGCGTGGAAGGCAGCGAGAGCTCACAGCTGCACCGCAGCCGGCGCAAAGGCTTTCAAGCGAGCGGCGGCAAGCGAGGTGCGAGGCTGGCGGTCCGTCGCAAGGTGCGGCTCCTGTTGCTGATGCCGCCTCGCTCCCCTTCTCTCTGCGTGGAGGGGTTCGGGCTGGGCAGCAGACCCCCGTCCCGGGGTGAAGGCAGGGGCTCTGCGGGCAGCCGCGCGGGGGTCTGCCCACCTCCCGCTCCCTGGGGGGTTTGTCGTTGCTCACCTTGCTGCAGGGAGCCGGCGGCACGCTGTGCGGTGCGGGCAGGAATATATCCCAGCACGAGCCCTTCGCCGCCCCACGTCAGAGCCACTCTGACGGGGAGGATCCCGTGCCAGCCCCTCAGCTGGTGCAAATCAACAGCACGGCATTGACGTCAGCGCAGACGCCGCCATGGGACGGGGAGGCGAGCGGCAAAGGAACGCTTAAAAAGGCACTTCTCCCATCTCCTTTCCCCTTCACTCATCTCCTTCCTCAGGTTAAAACCAATCTCACTTTCGCCGGCCAAGGAAGAAGCAGGTTGGTGAGTGTAGAGGTTCCCATGGAGTTGGTCCTTGTTGGGCATCCACGGGCATCGGCATCCCGAAGAGGCAGGAGCTGCAGGGTTGCCCTTCCCCAGCCAGAGCCTGTTCACGTGCGTCACCTCCTGATGCTCAGAGCCTTGGGCAGAGGAGATGGAAGGCACAACTGGTGGAAAACTGTTAAGTGGCTTTTTGGAAGTCACAGAGTGAATTCAGTACTCGAGCGGGGCTACGTACAGAAAGCTACATCTGCGTTCCTGATGCTCCTGAGCCCAGATCCACACAACTCTCACCGCCCTTTCCTTTGACCCCAGAGATAAAAAGGCCTCCCCTTTTCTTAAGCAGTTGGTCCCCTTTCCTAGAAGACCTGCTCCATCAAGACAGATGGAGCGGTGCCCCAAAGCCAAGTGCTGACTCCTTGGCCAGGGTGGACCCGGGGCATGCTCTGCAGCTAGACCCTGCTGCCGTCTGGTTACCCACATGTCTCAGAGCAGAGCCCCTGCCCATGGGAGCATCTCGCTGCCCGTGTGGTGCTTTCCTGCAGGAGTTTCTCTGGCCACGTAGCAGGATGCATCACTTGGCTTCAGGGAACAAAAGCAGTAGGTGGTTTCATGTGAGCTCCTTCCCTTGCCTGGAAGAGGAGGAGGGGAAAAGCAGGGGCCTGGGTAGAAGCAGAGTCAGGTGCAGTCAGAGTGGGAAGGGTGGCCATTGCACAGCAGTCATGTAGGAAGCCTCCCTACCGGGGACACTGGGATGTGTGATGTCCTGATGGAAGCTTCACTCCTCTCCCAAGCACATCTTCAGCCCCGTGAGGTGGACTTACAGACACCTCTGCCCTGCCCTGGTAAATGGTGCATGATAAGGTGGGACTACCCGTTCAAGGCAGGACTGAAGAGCAGAGCAAAGGGGGTCAGGGTGAAGAAGAGGGGTTTCTGGGGCAGGCTCTGCTGCACAGTTGCGTGAAGAATGGCGCTTGCAAGGTGGTTGCGTCTTTTCACATTCTCCTTCTCTCCCTGGGCAGCTTCATAGGCACATCCCAATGTTTTCTTCCCAAACAGGTCTTGAAATCTTCAGAGGCTCTCCTGCCCTTCCCTATGGCCAAGGAGTAGGAGCAGAAACCGGGTAAGTTCTGTATGCGGCAGTCTCTAAGGCTGTAACCTCAGTGCTAAGGGCGGTGGGGAGCCGATGTGGCTGCTGGAACCAGCCTGGAGCCATGACCTGTTTCCATGAAGGTTGGTTTTTAATTTTTGAAGGCTATGTCACAGGCACGTTTAAGCAGGGTGGTGTCATGGTTGAGACTGGGGCTTAGCGGCTCAAGGCCCTAAGGGGCATCGAGGCTCTGGGTTAGGTGGCTCAGGCTTTGCTCTGTCACTTCTTCACCCCCCTGTGCCTCCGCTGCTCTCTGTTCCCTTCTTTCTCCAACCCGAAGCCACACACCTGTCAGCACGTGGCCTGAGCAAGGCTGGTACGGGGCTGACAACCTCCCACCAGCTTCAGCATCACTCTCTGGGCAGCTGGCGTGGTGTGAAGGGGATGTTGCTGTCAGGTGAGGAGGAACTAAGGCAGGCTCTTTCAGCAGCGCACAGATTATCAGCGTCAGCCCTGGTAGGTCTCCTTACCCTCTGTGCTAACTGCAGCGCCGACAGAGGTTTGGGTGAAGGGGGCCTTCTCGGTGGGGACCAGCCTGGCGCACACTCCGGCGTCCGCAACGCGGCACAGGTGATGGAGGAAAATCCCCAGAGCTCCTGGCCTCAGCCCTGCTGCCTCCTGGCGCGGGGCAGCAGTGGAGGCGGAGATGGAAGCAGCGGAGGTGTAGCTGGAAGCGGCATCATTTTGCTTGCAGCGATCCCTTTTCCCCGGTATTTTAACGAGCAAAGCAACCTAGAGTCCAGGAGGGGCCGAGGCGGGGGGACTGTGCCTACGCGGACCTCCATCACCGGGCACAGACACCCCCTCCCTGCAGCGCCCGTGTCCCCAGTACTGCCAGTACCCAGCCCCAAACACCGCTGTGCCCGTACACCCACATGTGTGCCATACACCCACCTGAGCCCAGGTGACAACCCCTGTGTGCACAACCCCCCTCTGCACCGACGTACCACCTTGCACGGGCACACCATCCCTACCTGGGTACCCACCTACCCCAGACAACCCCCCCTCCCGGTGGATGGGGCATCCTTAAAAACCTCATCTGGGTTAGGGCAGACGTCAGCAATGCTTATCTGGGAGCAGAAGCGAAGGTCTGGGAGAAATCGAGAGCAGCCCGCTGTCCCCCAACCTGAGCTCCATAGGAAAGCTCACTATGCCAACGCTGCTGGTCTTCTGCTGACCTTACGCCACCAGCAAACCACACGGCTGCGGGGTCTCCCTTCCAGCTGGCAGCATGAAAGCAACGCAGGCTCTGAGGGCAGCAGTGGGCATCGCATGGGGATGCGTTTCCTACCTTGCCTGGGAGGCAGGGACCCGTCTCCTCGGCTGCGACATGTGGCCTCCTCTTCCAGGCGCTGTGGAGCACCAAAAGATGACGCTGCAGAACAATTTGTACTTTGGGAGGATTTTTTCGTCTCTGTGTGGACATCACTTCCATCGCTAACAGCATTTAAATGCAGATGAGCATATTCGTTTTTGCTGTTGGGGACAGTCAAAACCAAACATCGGCTTGTCTGCTCTGGCAACCAGGTCTTCCGCTCGCTCCGCTTGGAGGTGGACCCAGGTCCAGAAGCTCAGCAGGAGAAAACTGGCGTATTTCCATGAAGGTTAATGGGAATGTATTAATTTATATGACAAGAAAAGCCATCCCTGGATGGTATTTTGGTCACATTTAATGGATTCATAGAAACCAACCTGAATTGTGACACTCTGAATTGCCTCCCCAAATTTCAGAGCTTGCTGGCATCAGTTCTAAAGCATCTGCATTTCTTTTCTCCCACCCAAAGGGAGTTGCTCAGTTTATCAGACACAAATCCAGCTTTGTGTTTCCCAAGGTTTGGCTCTCTGAGGCTGAGACGTGAAGTTTTTTGTTGGCTTTTTGTCTTTTTTTTGCCTTTTTCTTGTCCCCCCATCCCCTTTTTATTTTTTTTCCCCTGGGACGCTTTTCTTGTGTTCCTGCTTTGAAATTCCTTTCCTTAGTTCCGGTTATGGCGGAAAGCTGAAGAGTAAAGCTGCTTTCTGTAAAGCAGCAACATCCACAGAGGAGAGGTGCCCTGAGAGGTGATCTGTTGAAGTCAGTGGAAGCCTTTCTTCCCTCGAACGGGAGGCGAGAAAGCGAGCAGGAGCCATGCCAGCCTTCCAAAACACAGGGGAAGTTCCAGGGCTATTCCGGCACATGCAATTACTAAGTTAATTATTGCTCTATCATCTGTAGGAACTCTGTGCAATTACTGTCCAGCTACACGGCCTGTTTACCCACGTAGCTTATAAATAGCGTTGCCGTATAATTGAGATGTGGTGTGATCAGATTTATGCCGGGTGACTCAAGGGGTTGCCCACACTTTCCATCCCCAGCACAGATGCCCACTGAGGGTACCGCTTCGCCCCGCAGCCGCTGAGCCAAAACACCGTTGGCCTGAGGCACGCTGTCAAGTAGCCTTTGCTCAGGCGGCCCAGGTTCCTCCGAGAAACCACACGCTGGTCTATGTACGCTGTGGGCAAAGCCACTTCCCATGTGGAACGGGGCCGGACAATGCAGATTTTAGACCGAGACTGCAATTTCCCAACCGCAAAGACACTTGGATTGGAGGAGATGGGAGTCCTGGTAACGTTCGCACCATCGGAAAGCTCCAGCTGACTTCAGTGTGTCTAGGATTTTTTGGCTTGAGGTTCTCTGAAGCCACCTATAGACCAGGCAGAAAACAGATCTTTCCGCCCCGTGAAAATTCCCGGGACACAGAAAGCCTTCTGTTCCCAAAGCGACCTGAAAAACAAAACATCGTGAAAACAGGAACTGAAAATGCAAAAGTAAAAACTCATGAGGAAGCACTACTGCTTTGTTTTATTTTATTTTCCAGATTTAAAAAAACAACAAAACCCACTAACTTTTTTTTTTTAAGCAAACTAATTTTCACTTGAAAAACCAAAACACAGGAACAGACCAGTGTGAACATCTACAAGTTTGTAACACCAGAATTTTGGAAGATACCATTTGTTGAAACCAACAATCTATTACGAACATTTATATTACGGCTAAAATGGCATTTTTGGTGGGAAGTAGAAAGAAAAACCCAACCGATGATGTGTTAAAGCAACGCTTTTGTATGGTCATTCCCTCAAGCTCCAGCTTAATCCGACAGACTGCAAACCACGTGCTTAAAGCTGAGCGTGCACTTTGCTGACTCAGGCTTCAAAGAACCTCTGGAGATGCAAATGTGTTTGTCCCGAAGCGGTTGGATTTGATCTGTAAATTAAGATAAGCCACAAGAGTCCCAATTTTGCTCTTCTTTGATGGTTTTTGAGCTGCTGGGCCGCATTCATGGACTTGCCGTGGCGCTGCTTGCAACGGGGCGGGCGGTGGGCAGCAGGAGCTCTGGCCACCGGCTAGGAGTAGAGGAGCGTTGTACACCTCCTGGAGCTCCTGGCTGGGCAGCGGTGGGCTGGTAGCCACTTTTCACCCGACCCAGCCCCCGGGAAATCCCAGGCCGGAGGCGATGGCAGCAGCTCCGCCACCGAAGTGGGGTTTGCTGTGGTAGAAATAGCTGCGAGCGCTGCTCCTGAGCCAGCCACATTCCTCTCTTCCCCCAAAGCCCCGTGTGGTGCCGGCCACATCCAAACCACAACAGAGCGCTCTGTGCAGACAAATGTCACAGCTGCTGCTCGCAGTTGGAGAGGGCCCATCACCGTGATGGTATCAGTTGACCTGATTCCCTGTGTTTTCCCTCAGGACAGTTTCCAACAATGCCTCAAAACTGGACGTGAAACGCACTAGGGGCTTCCACCAAGGTCATGGAAAGCCGTCCCACCAAGCTTCCAACCGTGCTACTTGGAGAAGGAGGTGGAGAGGGGTGAAGTGTCCCACAGCAGCATTTGCTGTGGTTTACGGCGAGTGTTGTGGTGGGGGAGCATACTGGGAGATGTTATCTCCCCAAGGGTTGTGCTATTCCCGGACCCAGCACTGTCATTCCTGCTCCTTCGTAAGCAACACGCTCAGTTAATTGATCTACATTAAGGACAAACGCAGCCCGCTGCCCCGCAGTGCCGTTCATGGCTGCAAAGCTCAGCAGGTCACGGCGTGGAGGCTTTGGTACAACAGCACGGCTTAGATGGGGACAACACTTCTGTGCACACTGGATTTTCACTCTGCCCACAGTTTACCCTGTAATGACACCAGTAAGCTGAAACCAGGCGCTAAAGTCTACTAAATTTATCTTAAAGGATGCGGGAAATGACCAACTAATTATAGACGCATATATCTTTAAAGAAAACCTCCCTTGGGTGGCATTTGGTAGAGCAGCCACAAATACCACGTGTGTTTGGGCACAGAAGGAAGGGAGGGAGAACACGCCAGGGTCCCACTGTTGCACCCTGCGGTCAGTGTTGGTAAAACGTGAGCATGGACCACACCACCAGGCTGGCGGGCAAGCCCCGGCCGTGCCCGGCTGCAGCCTCTGGTAGGGGCTGCCTGGTCCTACCACCCTGCCCGTCGCAAGCACCATGGTGAGGAACTGCGGTGAGGGGGTGCTACCCAGCGCGCTCCCACCAGGAAGGAAGGTGGGAAGGGAGTGGTGGGTCTGCCTGCACGGTGGGACGCAGTGCGGCGAGGTCTTCCCGAGGGGTTCGGCTTTCTTGGTGTCTAATGAAGGGCTCTGCAAGAGGAAGACCCTGTGATACGGCCTGCAGTTTCTCCGCTCTTGGCTGAGCACTGAGCATCGATTAACAATGCCCCCAAGCTGCCACAGGGATTTAAACCCCAGGTTTTGGTGTTTTGACTGTAAGTGGAAACGTATCTTTTTGCGCCAGGCTGAAGCACAGATATTTGTACAAAGTCTAGGATGCGGGATTGACCGTCTCCGGGCCAGCTGGTGCCATGTGCTGCCGTGGCAAGCAGGGATGGAGCCACGCTAGCAGAAAGCTGTGACCCCTTGCTGGTCAGGCCTGATCGCACAAGGATGTGCGTGGTGGTGTGGACGGGCAGTCTGTACACTCCCAGGGGTTGGGGGCCCTGGATGCCCACAGGTTAAGTAAAATAGAGGTAGTAGATACACTGTCCCATCTGGACAATTTTGTGGTGGTGGTTCCTTCCAGATGACTTTCCTAGCCCTCCTGTTTTGCTGGGTTAACTCAAGGTCAAGTCTCAATGAAGTCAACTGGAGACTTGCCCTTGGCACCGGTGGGACCAGAGATTTGGCCTGGGAGGAGGCTGCTGGGCAAGGAGGGGGTGATCCACCACCACCACAGGGAGTGCCTTTTCCCACGAGCACACATGCAGCAGGTCCCTCATTCCTCGCCACGGCTTGGGTCTTGTTCTCTGCTCCAGGTTGAGATGGGGAGCCGAGGAAGGACGCTCACTCCCTCCATTGGCAGTTATCTCCCGTTTCCATGTGTGGCTGGTACAGGACAAACCAAGCCCTTTTTGATTTGTCACCAATTGCGGGTGACTTCACGAAGCCGAGCTCTGTTGCGCCGTCATGCTCTGGCTGGAAGCGGCTTTGATCTGGGTGTTTAATGAAGACGTTAATTGATAGCACGTGGGGAGGAATTTGAGCTGCTCCGAGCTGTCTCTGAGCCCCTCAGATCCCAGAGCCATCATCCCCTTCAAAACAGAACAGAAGAAGAGTTATTACAAAACAAATCATGTTTGTATAGGCGCTTAAAAAAAAAAAAGAAGTCCTCTCCAGCTCTGTTAAGCTCATATTACTGGCAGGGACGAGCTAGAGAGACCATGTGCACCATCGAACGCCTTCAGCAAATTAAACCAGCGTCAACGAGAAGGAGAAACAAGGCACTGCTGTCCAGATCCCGTCCAGACTGAAGCAAGACGAGACGCGACGCGGGGCGGCCGGGGGTCCCGCTCTGCCTGGCCAGGTGCCCCCGGCGTGGCTCCGCTCCTGGAAGCGCCCGTCCCCAGCGGAAGGGAGACTTCTGCCCGCTGGGAGCCCACGCCTTCCGGCCGAGGAGCCCTCAGCCCCGGCGCTTCGGGGAGCTGGAGGCTTTTCAGCGCTCAGCTCCACGCGTTCTGGCAGCCATGGCTTGCTGCAGACTCCGTCCTCCTCTGCCCAGACGTGCGCTAACTGCAGGCAGCGCCAGGCCCTGCGTAGCTGGAGCTCGCATCCTTCCGGACACGCATGTTTCTCCGAGCTGATGGTGCGCATCCAGCTCCGGCCACTGCTGGCGATGGTCCTCTTCCCAATGGGGCTGTGACCTCGTTGCTCTTCTCCGTGACTTTGGAATGAAGATGCTTCCGTTCCTTGCCCGGTCCAAGTTACCTGCAGCCCAGCTAGCCACCCAGCGCACTGCCGGCAGATTTGGGAGGACGCAATATTTTGAGACCTCTCCCCCTCTGTCAGATCGGATTGGAATTGGCTGGTGGACTGAGAAGTTATTAGGAACAGACACCCCCAGACAATGTGATTGCACAAGCTTCATTTCCTTAGAAAACCAGGCCAACAGAGCAGGAGTCTGTCAGTAAACATGTTGATTCCAGGGTCTTTTCTGCGCTGCTCGCAGGAAGGAGCGCACAGCGCTGGCCCCCGGCCCGCCCCACCAAACGCTGCCTTTCGCTCGGGGACGTCTGGACGCAGCTCGTCTGTCGGAGGATCGGCAGCCTTTGAGCGGAGGGTTGCGTTGCCCGCGGCTCTTGGCGATCGCCAACAGCCCAAAGTTCTCCCAAGGCGGGCAGGGTGGGTGATGTGGGGTGAGCTGCTGATTGCTCCCACCACGGCACTGGCGGGCTTGAACTCGGTCCTGCCTGGCAGATGCGTTGGACTCCAGAGGTGGGGTGAGAGCAGGACATCATGGTGCTCGTATCCAGAGCTGTCCGTCCTCCACACTCGGAAAGGTGCAGGAGGATGAGATCCCCCTGCGCTATACGGCCCCTGCAGCCCAGCCTCTCTGATTTCCAGTTTGCCTTCCAACTGGGACTCAGAGCCGGGAATCTTGGGGTATTTTCTCCCTTTCCTTCACCGCGACACTTATCCCTGCGCTTCCCAGCCCCTGGAGTTACAGCCTCCCCGCAGCCAGGCTGGAGGAAGATCTCTTGCAACACTGGAATGCTCTGCAGTCATTACCTCCCTCCCTAGAAATTTTTGGGGTCAGAGGACATAAGTCTCAGTAATCATCCAACAACGTCAATGGAGCTCCGCTGATTTACACCAGCTGAGGATCAAACCCCTCCCTTTCCTCTCCCATATTTAAGATATTTTCCAGACTTCAGATGTACAGAGGAGGGAGTTGATGGCTCCTGGGTTGTTGAAGAGGTTCCAGCTTTGGTCCTGGCCTGGAGTAACGTGAATATGGTGGCTACCCTGGCTCTGCCTCTACGCGGAAAAGCCGTGCTCCCGCGGTTTGCTGGCCGTCGAGCTGGCAGACCGACTGGGACAGGCATTAGCGAGCCCACACACATGCTGAAGGTCTCTTCAGTCTGAGATGTGGCTCCGTCACCGTTTCTCTCGCGGCCAGACGCAAGCACGCTCCCGCCTGTGCCGCTGCTGCTCCGTAGCGTGCCGTGGACCCCACCGCCTCAGTTCTTCGTTTCTCCGGCCGCAACAAAATCCAGCTCGCTGAAGCTTCGCGTGGTCCATCCGAGGGCTCACCACTCACGCAGGACACCGCTGCCACGCAGGCGGCGGAGCAGGAGCGGCGCTGCTGAGCTGGGGATGCACCCACCGGGGACCGGCAAACCCAGCCACCTGGACCACGGACTCGTCTGTCTGCAAGAAAAAAAAGACACCCACGAGCACTGAGGCAACCTCGGCTTCGATGCGTAACAGTGAAAGTCTATTCTGAGCCCAGTGTTTTGGTCTGGGCAGCCGGGCCGGTCTTGAGGGGAAACGCAGTTAATATTGCTGATAGCTGGATCCAATTTATAAGGCGCTCAGCAGAGACAATCATCAGGGAAGGAGACAAATAATCTTCAGGCAATTAAATTTAATTGTTCCATCTGAAGATTATTTATCTCCTTGCCTGATGAATGTCTCCTCGAAGCGCCTAATAAATTGGATCCAGCTATCACTGATAGTGGCTGCTTTCCCCTGGCAGCGGGGAAGGGTGTGGAGAGCAGAGCAGCGCTCCGCTCTGTGTGTTGCTTAAGATCTGTCACCTCGAAACATCTTTTTAGCAGACTTGAAAGTGTCCACAGGCTTTATCAATACACTGCTCTTCTACAGAGAGCTCGGCAGTCCTGGGCTCGATCCTGCAAAAACTCCCGGACCAAGGTGCTGGGTGGAACGAGACCCCACGTATTAGGTTATAAGTGAAGATTTGGAAATATCTCTGTCTGTCTGTCTGCCTCCACTTCATTAGCTTTCGGTCTGGCTGTTTGTGAAAGGGCCGAGGAGGAGGAAGCCCGTCAGGCTGGAGTGGGCTGAGAGCTGATCTGCCACAGCACAGGAGTCCAGAGAAAGGTTTCCCGTGGGATTATGGAGCGCGGCACCGCTCCTGGGAGCGCCCCCGGGGCTCTCCATCCCTGCCAGTGAACATCCTGAGCCTCGAGCGGGTCAGTTTAGAGCCGGGGCAAGACCTGTCTCTTCTAGCAAACTTCTCCCACTGCAAACATTGGACTTGTCTTTGCAGTTGGCGCTTTCGCACACGTTTGCTCGTTTGTGGGAAATGGGTCTGCACTGGTTGGAGGGCACAACACGTACTTCCACCATGCAAAGTAAGGTTGGTTTGGGTGAATTAAAGCAAAGACAGTCTTGGAAAGCAGCACAGTCAGGAGATGATCCCGGGAAGAGACATCGGTGAAGAGTGTGTGGAGCTCTTCTCCCAAGAGAAAAAGAGTAACTGTGGAGCACGTTATGCTCTGGATGGTCTGATTTCCAGGAGACAGGACGCGTAATCCTCATTTGAGATCATTTAACCACCCAGAGAGCGGATTGCAGCCGTGCTGATGTTCCCAGAACTCCTGACGGACAGGTCACTTGACCTGTGAAGAGCCTGTGCCCTGCCTGTCCACAGCCCGTTATCAGAGCCGGCTGCAGGCTCGGGACAGCGGGAGAAGCCTCGGGAGTCTGTGGGTGTTCTGAGGAACTGTGTGGCTTTCTAAAATCGGGTCTCTATTCACCATCCAACCGTTGAATATTTCAGTAGTATTTAATTAGCATACAATAACTGTCCCATTGAATTTGATGGAATACATCATTTTGGAATGCTATTTACAGTGCTAGTTTTCTTACAGAAATCCATGTGTCAGAGCTTTATCCATTATTATAGTCTTTAAAATAGGCAGATGTGCCTTTCATGGCCAACAGCATGTTTTATTAATGGGCTAGAACTATCAGATGTATTGTAAATCACGGGACGTAGCCACCAGTCTGGTGCTTCTCTCCTCCAAAGTCCCAAGGCAAGTGAGCTTAATTGCCTGAAGGGCTTGTAACAAACCGTGGGGCACACGCTCGCTTCCCCGCTGTGAAAGCAGGTTCTCCCAACCACTGGTAGTCCTCTCTGCCCTGCCACCACCGCCTCTCCTCCTGACCACATCTGCTCCCCTTTGCCTGCTCTGGAGGGCATGCCAACCTCCAGTTGGCGCGTGCAAACCTTCACGTTTATATATAGATAATATAATTGACGTGGGCTGCTCTGCTCCCTCGACTCCCTCTTTTCCCTCCCGTGGTTCATCACCTGCCCCTCTCCTCTCTACCCTCTGCCCTCCAAAGTCAAGGGCAGCAGCAGGAGACTTGGGACCTCTCCAGCAGAGCCGCATTCCCCAGGTCCCATCTCCATTCAAGCCCTCACACTTTGCGCACGTTGCGCACAACTGGGTCCTGTCTCGCTCGAGCCAGCAGAGCGGCATCTCGCTTCGTTTGAGTATTCGCTAACGACTTAAATGAGTTCTTTTGGCGGGGTTGCAAATACTGCATGGGTGATCACACCATTGGAAATAACCAGGAAAGGCAGGGCAGGGACCTGCCAAAAGCGAAAGCCTGAAGGCTGAAGGTTTTGTTGAAAAGCATTTGGCAAAGACGCGCTGCCCGCCGTCAGAGCCTGCCCAGCGAGCTCCAGGCGCAGGCCAGGGCTAGCAAGGGCCCATCCGGGACCACTAACCTCCATGAGAGTGCCAGGACAGTGCCCAAGGACGTCCCGGCCAGAGGCTCAGTTCAGCATCGCTGTCTTTCCGATGCGACCAAGTTTTGGCAGGAGCAGCCTCCTTCCCTCCTGCACGCTCGCCCCAGCGTGGGACCTCCCTGGGGATGCTCCCAGCAGCGGTTCCCCAGCAAGTGGCTCTGCTGCTCCGCACCAGCCAGCGTGATCCCTGCGGAAGCACCAGCGGAGTGCCCAGACCCTCTCTTGCAGACAGTTTTACACCTGGCTGATGATGGGAATACCCCGTGGCTGCTAACAGGGAGCATAGCCAGTGACGGGGCTCGCTAAAGAGGGGTTAGAGCGTTTTTAGAGGGCGTCTGTAGCGAGCACGGGTCAGCTGCAGCACTACACAACTAGCTCGTGGGATGATGCCATCTGCAATGGCATCTTATCCGGATGAAGAATGAGTCTGCCATCTCTGAGGGCTGCTCCTGAAAGAAGCTCAGAGACCCCGTGTCTGCAAAGGGAGATGTTCTCCATGGCTGGCTTCGTAGAGGTGTGAAGCACCAGCTTTTGGCCCAGGCAGTGGCGTGCTTCTGACTGCTGCTCAGGTCCTGCTGCCCAGCAGCATCCACGCGCGGGAAAAGGGCTAGAAGGTGACCATTTGTGGTAGAAAAGCACTCATAAGTCTGGACTAGCAGGAGCAAACCGTGGGCAAAGGGAGCCATGGTGGATTGCAGACGAGGAAGACGGCAAGGAGGAGGGAGCGCAGGGTTGCGCATGACCATCTCCACTCTCTGCATCTGTAATGATAGCACTGGACGTGAGCGCAATACTAAAATCCTAGATCTGTGCGTAATACTCCACTGGGGACAGATGTCCTCTCTTGTTTTGTACACTGTAAATGCAATATCGGTCCCAAACCCAAATGATTCCCCCCATCCAGCACCGTCCCCGCTCCCATCAGCTGCAAATGGCACAGATGGCTGGAAAAAGAGAATAGCTATTTTTAAAAAACAAAAAAAAACCACCCCAACCCTGTTATTTCTGCATTTTTTCTGCGTGAGGACACTTCCTTCCTTCCAGGAGAAATCAATCCAGTACCAAAGTGTTAACCACTTCCCAGCCGTCTCCTCCATACAAGGTGAAGTTGTGCTGGCCCCTGGCAAACATCTCACCTCACCGCGTGCCCAGGCTGCTCCTCCTGGCCCTGTGGCTGGTGGATCGCCCCTTGTTCCCCGGGGAGAAGGATGGAGGAGGCTGGCGGCCCAGGCTAAGTCATGGCGAGCCTTCAGGAGGGCCGTGTGGGTTGCAGGAGATGCTGGACAGAGAAGGCTCCGGTCATGCAGCGGAGCAGGAGAGGGTGAAGGAGCTCAGCCCGGCTGTCTGCGCAGTTGGCTTCCCAGCAGATCAGCAGCAGGACGAGTCCTTGGCAGGGACAGCCCACCGGCAGCTCGGAGGGGCTGGACGGGCTTGCCTGCAGACCACATCCTTGTGGGACTGCAGTGCGCTGGCAGGACATACCTCCTAGCAGTGCCAGGGACAGGCTGAGCGTGACCTGCTCCTGCATGGGGGCTCCTCATGCGTACTCCTCACCTAGCTCAGCAGACCCTGCTGGAGGCTTTGGGGTCTCCTGTTGGAGGTGTTTAGGAGCCTGAGAAGGGGAGCAGGGTGCGGAGACGGCTTAGATGCTTTGGAGAGCCTCTCAGTGCTTGCTGGTGCAAGTCTGCTAGCAAGGTTTGTTTCTCACCACTCCTGGTGGGACATGGAGTCCCTCTGGCTATGCCCCAGCCCTCTTATAGAGGTTGAATCCACCACCTGGAGAAGAGCCACCAACAAGGAGCTGCCTTCCCCTTGCCTTGGAGAACAATGTTTCCATGCAGCCAGCATGGAGGAAGCCCAGCGGTCCAGACCTGCGCTTGATCTTCTGCAGGACGCAGCCCTGGGCAGGGAAAGGAGCTGGAGCTGCCCAGATGCTGTGCAGGAGGTAAGAGCAGACGTAACACCAGGGTTAAGCAAAACCAAGAGGCAGGTGGTGGGACTTGGCCATTCCAGTGACCAGGGGAAGAGGGATGCGGAGAGAAGTGTGGGCGACGGCCAGCAGTGCTGTGCTGAGAGGTCTCCTGCAGGAAGGGGAAGCAGGGGAGGCACCGGTGAAGGTGTGTCAAAACACAAACCAAAGCATCACGTTCACACTCCTCCATTTAAAGAGCAGCCATGAAAACCAAGTGCTCCCCCAGGCTTTGAGACCCGTCTCGTGATATTGGGGGAGGAAGAGCGGATCCCCTTGTGATCTCAGAGCTGTGGGGAAGTGGAGAGAGGGTCTCAGCCCTGGGGTCCCTCGGACCACCTATGGCAGGGATGGGGCCCCTCGGCACCCAAATGGCAAGTGGTTTGCTTCCACGGGACTCTGGAGGAGATGCTGCTTGGTGAGCGTAAGGTCTGACTGCTCTCCAGCGAGAGAGCGGTTTGTGACCCCCAGCCCGAGTGTTGCCCCCTCCCCTGTGCCCCGAGGCACCTGGTGGCAAGATCCATGTGTGAGAGCCGGGCTGGCCCAGCTTTGCAGGGGATGTGCTCCTCCTGCACATCCTCCAGGCACCATTTCACAAGAAACTCCAGGAAAAGCCCCAAATACTTGGATATTGCTGGTGGAAGAGTGGTTGGCAGAGGAGTGCCACCTGCAGAGTTCCTCAGGCCTCTGCCTGCAGGAGGGTGGACACAGGGACCCCATGATGGCACAGACCTGAGTGGATGGAAACCCTCTCCCCCATGAGCATCCACTGATGCCCAGAGGGAGCCAAGGGATGCTGAACAGGGGAGGAACAGGGCAGAGGGGGCGGGAGTGGAGAGTGCTGCAGGACCCTCCAGCATGGCCAACCCGCTTGGGGCATGTGCAGCTCCCTTGGCGAGATCTCCATGCAAGGGGAACTGCCTTACTGGGATCCTCCAGGCAAGGGGAGCTATCTCAGGGGATCCTCCATCCAAGGAGGACTACCTTACTGGGATCCACCATCCAAGGAGAGCTACCTTACTGTGATCTTCCATCCAAGGAGAGCTATCTCAGGGGATCCTCCATCCAAGGAGGACTACCTTACTGGGATGCACCATCCAAGGAGTGCTACCTTACTGTGATCCTCCACTGAAGAAGAGCTCCCTTGGCAGGACTCTGTCCTATCCCTCCTCAGGGTCCAGCTACCCTTGGGGGCAGCACCTTGGCTGAAGGGATGGTACCTCTGTCCTGCTGCCCCCCCTTGGGAGCGTGCAGGAGATGGGAGAGGATGGGGAGCTTGGGAGGAGCAGCACGGGTGTGGGGACAGAGGGGGATCAGGAAGGATCAAGCCAGGCTGAGGGAACCGGGAGGGCTGGGAGGAGCAGGGGCAAGGAGGGCTGTGTGATTTGAGCTGGGACTCCAGGCCATGGGACAGAGCCGAGGGGGTCGGGAGCTGGACCAGCCAGAGGGCTGCGTGGGGGCTGGGGGGGGAGAGTCAGACCGAGGTGCATTCGAGGGCTTTGTGTGCACAACCCGCACAACAGCTGCCGGCAGTATGGTTGGCTCCAAAGCTGGTGTTGACAGTCCTTCACTTTTATGGGAACTAAATTTACCCAGACACACGCAAAATCAAAAAAAAAAAAAAAAAAAAAAAAGGAAAGAAAAAGATGGGGGGGTTGGAATTAAAATAAATTGCAGCAGCGCCAGCATCTGCTCCTCTGTGGTGCAGTCTGGGTTACGGAGAGGGGAGGAGAAGTCCCCGAAAGGGAGTAGCACTGGTGTTTACTGCAGCCCCGAAACATCCCCCGTTTGCGAGCCGCGTGTGTTTTCACCGTGTTGCCTCAGGAATGCTTGACATCCAAGATGCCAAAGAAATGTACCCGCTCGGTGGAAAATGAAAGCCCAACCATTTTCCATGGGTTGGTCAGCGGGTGTGTTTGGTAGCGTATAGGGGCAATAATGCGCTGCGTTGTTAAGGGAGAGGAGATCTGCTGGGAGCAAAGAGGCTCCGACAGGAGGAGGACATGATACTCGAAGCTTTTACCTCCTTCTTTTTAAGATGCCCTAGAACTTTTGCTTAAAAAATTGGTGAATTTTTTATTTCTTTTCTCTTCCCTCCCATCCCCCCAAGCCAGGGGCACGTGCTGGGGTGATGGTCTTGTCTCCTCCGAGTGCGAGGCAGCAGACCTGGAGCACAGGCACAAGGCGGGACTGTCCATTCGGTTGGCTACAAAGATTTCCAGGTCAAGCTTCCGAGGCGGTTCTTTTAAAAGCGGAGATGCTCTGCTGTTTAAAAATATGCCACGCCTGGTCCCGCGTGGGCATATCTGCCAACACTGCGCCTTCAAAGAGCAAGAGCCGCGCACCCCGGGCGTTGCACACTCGTGTCCCCATCGTCAAGCACCGCAGCGCGGGCACCGGAGAACCTATATTCCCAAGGTGTGCACAGCCCGGCTGGTACAGAAAACATCTCTTTGTCCAGGGTGGCTTGGAAGAGCAGGGATGCTGGCAAGTCGTGGTGGGTCCGGTGCCGGCATAGGCACGGAGGCGACCGGGAGAGCATCCCTCCTCCTTGCCGCGGGAGCCCACTGCAGCATCACGTTGCCTCTCTACAACAGCACAGGGCAGGCCCAGACTTCCATTCAGAAAAGGAAAAAAAAAAAAAAAATCCTTATTTTTAAATATCGCCACCACTTTCATGGCCATTTAACACTGTAAACAAACTTTGCAGCCACGGTTTACAGAGAGGCTGCTTGTCAGCAGGGTTTGTCTGCCGGGCCCCCCCCCCGGCAGCTGCAGATGCACGCTGTTCCCCGGAGCTGTTTGATTAAACTGGTGCCCAAACAGAGGAGCGGAGGAAAAGGTTTTGATGGTTTCGTGTGCGGCTGGAGCGGAAGAAAACCAGCGCGAGCGGGCACAGTTTTCAGAAGTTCAGGAGATCTCTATTTTTAGCTGCCTGCCGTCTTGATTTTTCCAGATGACAAGTGCGCCGCTCTTCCCAAAAACTGAATTCTTCTCGGGTGTTTTTGGTTTGATCCCTAATTTTTTAATTAAAAGGAAGATGCTGAAAACAATTAGTCACTTTTTAAAAATTGTAGCCGACAGTTTCTTTTGCTTGGTTCAGCTGTGATGTGACTGGGGCCAGAAGCTCTGCTCTGGGTGGAGGTGGGGAACCAGGGTGGCTGGCACCGATTTGGCATTTAGTGGGTGTGTAAAATAAGTGAAAATTATACCAATCTGGGAGTTATTCTCCGAGGAGCAAGCGCAGCCTCCGAGGTGAACTCTGAAGTCAATCGGAAACACTGCCCGTCCCACCAGGGCCGGACTGGGCTGGGGACGCGGCTCGCGATGCTGCAGGCTGTGCCGAAGGATGTGCGTGTTGGAAGTGCGAGGATGGGAGCTCTTCCAGTCCAGCGGTTACTGTTCCTGCTCCCTGCACTCATCTTGTCCGCAGGAGTGGCTGCTCGCCGCTCCTCTGCCCAGCTTTCATGCGCAACACAGCTGGTGTCACTTGTGTGTGGCGCTGAGAGGTTTGGCCCGGGCTGTCCCCTGGGGATTGTGTGTGTTTCACTTCGTGCAGTAGCCGGCTGGAAGGAGCCTGGTGGCTCCAGTAATGCCTCCAGTTGGCTGAAGTGAGAGCGAGATGGATGCGGTACAGCACGATGGGTGCTTCATCCCCCTTCTTTTGTGGATGGGAACTACTGCTGTGCACAGCAAAGGAGAAAATCTGATGGCAAATCCAGTTGCTGGTACATATTGTCCGTAGCATTTAAACAAACCCGTATCTTTCCTGCTTTACAAGGAGCTGAATGCTGGTGGCACGGCGGGCTCAGTTACAGCAGCGGTGTTGCCAGCACGCGTGCCGGTGATTTCCCATCGATGCCCCAGCTCCTGGAGTCACGCGATGCGGCAAGGGTTTCCATTTTTGCTGGGTGATCTTCCAGGCCTCCCAGTTGTGGCAAAAAAAAACCAAAAACCCATCAAGAAAGAAATGTGAAGAACCCAAATGTGTTTAATTACCTCCTGTAATCGGAGCTCTGGTTCTGGGTGGCCGAGCGAATCCCTTTCACCGCCGGCTGCAAACCCGGAGCGACTCTGCAAAACCCAGTAGGGCAGGAGTGGTTAACCTGGGGGTCCGTGAACATCTCTCCGGCCATGGAAAGGCTTTCGCAGCCCCTGGGAAGGCCGCTCATCGCCTCAACTAGGGGAGGGCTCACGTGCGAACCGGGCTGAAACCAAAGCCTCCCTACTCTTGGCATCCCCGGAGCGCAGCGGATGCTCGTGGGCTCCAGCCCTCCCATCCGGCCACCGCAGGCGTCCACCCACCCCTCCGTGCCACGCCGTGCCGCCCCGGCCCCGTTCACACACACCCGCCGCCCCAGCGCTGGGAGGTACGGGCAGCCCAGAGGCAGCAGGCACGCTCCTTCGCAGGACTTCAAAGGGGGCTCCTTTGTGTGCGTGCGTGTTTGTTCCCCTCCCCTCGGTACGGCTGCTCTGATCGATGTGACATCACCTAGAGACGACGCGGGGGGACCAGACCCCGCCATTGTCCCCGGGCTGGGAGGCGATGTCCGTCGCCTAGGAGGTGGGAGCTGGGGCTCGCAGGCATGCTTTCATCTCCCTGACCTGCCCCGCTGGCGAGAGGGCTCTTCCCAAGGCACCGGCCTGGGGAGAGGCGTCCCCACTGCACAGCAGAAGGGACACGAGTGAGAGACAGACACGCTCACAATGTTTAAAGACATCATTAAACGCCCCCACCCTGGAAGCCTGCACTTGCCAGCTACACCCATCTGCTGCTTTTCATTAAAGAGAGCCCACTCCTTTCGGAGGTGTGCATGTGTGTGTGCCCGGCCCCTCCTCGGCACCCTCCATCTCTGCACCCAAGGAGAAGGGTGGGAGCTGGGCGCTGCTGGGCCGGGGCCGGGAGCCACCCCGGGCGCACGGCGGCAGGGAGGTGGGAGCCCCCAGGTTACCCGAGGGTGGCGGGGAGGAGGTGGCCGTCCTGCTTGCATCCCGCGGAAAGCAAGAGTGGCGTCTTCCCAGACTGGGAGAGAGAAGGTACCCCGAGGCTGGATGGCAGAGGAGAAAGACCCCGCCTGGGCAGGGGATGGAAAAGGCTGAGGAACCCGTTTCTTTCTGCAAGGGCCAAAATTTTGCAGCTGGTCTTTTTTTAACTTTATAGGGGCCGGGGACCTGTGGCCCACCTTAGGCAGTGGCCAGGGACCCTCAGACTTTCCTGGGCTGTAGCAGAAAAGCTACCCCTTTCCTGCATGCCACGGAGAAAATCCCCCAAATTAGCCGACGGGGTGAGTTGCCCTCACCTTCCACCTTTGGGGAGGCAGGCGGAGGGGTGGGACTGGGGAGAGAAGAGGACTTTCTCTTTCAGAAGCTGGATGGAAGGGAGGAGCAAGGAGGTCCCTGCCCCACGGGCAGTAGGAGAGGGTACAGACACAGTGCATCCGCCATCCATGGTGCGGGCTGCAAGCCACCACGATGGAGGCAAAGTGGCATTTCAATGCCTGGTCCTTGCCTCGGCTGCCCACCACAGACAGCTCTCTGGGAGGAGCATACACCACTGAGGTGGCCAGGACAGCTGCTCTGCCCCATCATCTCCCGGTTGAAAGGGGAGATGCCAACACCACTGTGCAGTGCCTGGCTACCCCCAGGGGTGTGTCCTCCTCCAGAGGGCACGGCACCCCGTGGTAGCAACCAGTCCTGGTTTTGGGTGAAGTGAGAAAGGAGGTGATGGAGCTGGGCTCCCCGCTGCCCCCACGGGCTCCCAGCCAGGTCCAGGCTGCTGCACTGGTGCGGGCTCCCGGCAAAGACCAAAGACAGCCGAACAGAAGCAGGCAGTGGGTTCTATCCGCCAGCAGCAGCCCAGCGGGCAGCGACCTGACTCCATTGTCACAGCCCTTCACCTCTTCTTCTGTGCCCCAGCTCCAGGGCCACCACCCCAGTGAGAAGGACAACACCGGCAGGGAAACCAGGGGTGTCCCCCCAGTTCTGGACCTCGGGGCTCTGCACAGCACTTCCCTGGCCCTATAGCAGGAGACACCCCTGTGCCCACCCTGCCTGATACAGCTTTGGAAGGTGGCTCAAGGAGGACATTTGTCACCTAGGCTGGAGCCAGGCACAAGTGACTTGTGCTGCCTTCCTCCAGGCGATGCCGGAGGGTGAAGGGTCCCCAGTGTCAGGGCAGACTGGCAAAGCTGTGTCCCCCTTGCTCCCACCAAAGCCCTGCTAGCTTTGGGGCTGCTCTGCGGAGGACACCATCCCCTAGAAGTGTCATCCATACACAGCAGGGTCACAGGGCTCAGCCCTAGCAGTATCAGTAGGACAATGTCCCCATCCACCCAGAGCTAGGAACAGGACAGACAGGTTGGGGTCAGGTCTGGGGGAAGTGCCCATTACGCCGTCAATACGAAGGGTGCACGTGAGGAGGTAGATGGAAAGGTGGAGAGGAAAAGACAGCGATTTGAAATCTCAAATGCAAAGGGATTCCTGTTCCTGCCATGGTTACCTGGGACCATCCTTGGGTGGTCCATCTAGTGGGAGGTGTCCCTGCCCATGGCAAGGGAGTTGGAATTGGTGATCTTTAAGGTCCCTTCCAACTCCAACCATCCAAGAGCTGCTCCCACTGCTGTACCCTTCCCCATTTCCTCTGCCAAGAGCACCAGACTTCCCACAGCATCCTAACTGCGGGCAGGAACATGAGGTCTGGGCTTTGACAGTCTGTAAGTCAAAGATCCTCTTGATACTAGCCATAAACATGTGATGCTCTCAACATAATGACGGGCTTAATGATAATGATCGAGGCCATCTCCTGTGAGCATAAAGCCCTGAGCTGAAGAGACCACTTCACTCCTCCACCCCATGGTCTCTCTCAGAAACTCATGCCAAGGACAGGCAGCTGCTGAAAGCAGATGGGTGCAAGGCATGGCAGGACTGTTTGGGCTCACACCAGAAGTCGGAAGCTCTTCACCGTCAGCCGGAAATTTTTCCATGTCATCCCAACGGGAGATCTAGCAAGCCTTGCCACGTGGGCAGCCTCCCCAGGAGGGATTCATAAAGCGGCCCCATTTTGCAGTGACTTGGGGACAGTGTGGGTTTTCCCTCACCTGCTGAAGTGGTTTACCTCCAGAGCTGTGCAGGGAGAAGGGCCGGGGGCAGGAGAGGTGAGCTCTGGCCAAGTCCCCACATCCCCTGTACTCCCCCGAGTCCTGTGTCCTACAGCCCTATAGCCAGTGTATCTCAGTGCCATTCTCTGCCTGATGTGTGATGGTGGAAACAGTGGTGAGATGCCCATGCCGAGCAGTGGCAGGGCTCTCCCAGGCATAGGCTGGACAGGGCTCTCCCAGGCAGAGATGAGTCCAGAGGAGGCCATGAGGATGATCAGGGGGCTGGAGCACCTCTCCTGTGAAGACAGGCTGGGAGAGTTGGGGCTGTTCAGCCTGGAGAAGAGAAGGCTCCGGGACAGACCTTAGAGCCCCTCCCAGTCCCTAAAAGGGGCTCCAGGAAAGCTGGGGAGGGATTCCTGATCAGGGAGGGGAGCGGTGGGATGAGAGGGAATGGTTTTACACTGAAAGAAGGGAGATTGAGATATGAGGAAGAAATTTTTCCCTCTGAGGGTGGTGAGCCCCTGGCGCAGGTTGCCCCGAGAAGCTGTGGCTGCCCCATCCCTGGAGGTGTTCAAGGCCAGGTTGGACGGGGCTTGGAGCAATCTGGGCTGGTGGGAGGTGTCCCTGCCCAGGGCAGGGGGGTTGGAATTGATGATCTTTAAGGTCCCTTCCAACTCCAACCATTCTATGACTCTATGATTCTGTCTGCATCTTGCACAGCACTGGGAAAGGCCTTGGAGTTTGCTCTTCACTACCTCTTAGAGGCATGGGGCGACTCTGCCTGGCAGGAGGAAGAACATCAGGAAGACAAATTGCTCAGGGACTGGGCTTGCATCACTCTTCAGGTCTGCAGATGACGCCCAGAACTGGTGTCACTGGGAGGCACTAGGAGGGAAAGAGTCTCTTGCATGATCCAAGGAGACAGGTCCGGAGAGCTACAGCGAGGCTTCCAACTGTGACAACGTGTGCAGCTCAGCTCCGGGATGGGGCCAACATGCAGGGAGAGTTTTTATCTAGATCTGAAATTGGCAATCCAACACGAGCGTGTCACACTGCCTGGGACATCCCTGCCTGGCAGAGGAGCACAAAAATGCCCGTCGCTTGCCTCTTCTACCTCCACAGTAGAGTGGTGCTCAGTGCAACGTGTGCAGAAGGAGCAGGGCAGGGTGGCAGGAGCTAAATTGCTCCTCCGGCCGGTCTCTCCCCCTCCGTGCATGCAGCCCGAGCAAACCCAGGGCGCCTCGTAGAGAGTGGGACACAGTTTGGGGGCTCTCTGATCTTCCTTATTGCACCCTGGGTCTGCCTTCCTGGACCACCACGATGCACTCCCACTTCACACCCACATGGCGAGCTGGGGCTGTCCCCACACCCACCAGCTTGTTAGGGGGTGGCCAGACCCCCAGCTGAGCTTGCGTCTCACCGAGGCATTTTGCACCTTCTCCCCACCCAACCAGCCCCCGGGGTGCAGTGGGGACCAGTCCACACTGGAGAGCGGAGAGCTCTTGGGATAGAGTTGTCATGGCCAGTCCTGCATTTACAGACCAAGACAAAGTCAATCTACATTATTTGCTGTTGGGATTAACTGGTAGGGGAAGCTCTTCTTGGAAAGGACTGGACTTAATTATCAGCACATCGTTAGCTAGCAAGCTATCTCCTAAATCGGGATGATGCCATCAGTCACTTCTAACGAGGTGGGCTGTAGTTTACCCGGAAGATTTGCAGTTTCTGATGGGCAGTGCAATTCTCCGTGGCGTGAGGGAATTGAGCAATTGCTGCTATGTAATGTCATCTGCATCGGGCAAGAAAAAGAGAACCAGTGCCTGAATGTGCTGCTGGAGATGCTGCTGCACATGCGGAGCCGAGAAGTTGGTGGTCTGGCCATAATGTGCATGATATACAGCCTGAGCACGCTTAGATGAACGTCTCACGTCCAGCCTAGCGCTCAAAAGAGTGGGATGCGTGAACATTGTTTTACCCTGGTGGCCTCAGCTTGCACGCTGCACTCTTCAGCTGGGGTGGCACGGACCAGCAGTGAGCCCATGCATGTTGTCATCTTCTGAAGGCATGGCAGGAGGGTCTCAGTAGCTTTGAACCACTGCTCTGGTCTGCTGCTGCCCTCCCACCTGCCTCCCCCTGGTTCTGCTCCATCCTGATGTGCACGGGATGAGGTCTGCTCCCAGATACAAGTGCCTGGGACTCAGCCAAGCAGCTCCCATGCATGGTGGACAACCGAGCTCCACATTGGGCTCGCTGAGAACAGAGACTTTTCATGAGTCACTTAGAGGAAGGAAGCGTTGTAGTACGAAATGTTGTATGTCCATCCCAGGAGGAAACATTTGGTTATGAAGGTGTAGGAAGCCGTGCTTCGGTGATCACGAACACAAGAGGAAGCCTGAGCCAGATGGCTTAGGGTTGAGCGAGATGGCTTAGGGTTGGACTCTGCTGGTAAAGGTGTATGGGAAAGGTGCCAGCCTGACTTCCCATGACAGCAGCAAGCAACAGGCTCTGAAGATCCATCCTGGAGCGGGGCAAACACGGGCC
Source organism: Anarhynchus alexandrinus (assembly GCA_008711295.1). Taxonomy (NCBI): domain Eukaryota; kingdom Metazoa; phylum Chordata; class Aves; order Charadriiformes; family Charadriidae; genus Anarhynchus; species Anarhynchus alexandrinus. Next base: position 191,767 of record VUYV01000368.1, on the reverse strand, counting down.
TAGCAGGCCTGGACAAGCTTGCCTGAGTCGGCAGGAGCAGAGCCAGTGTTTGTAGGTCACTGGACTTCAGAGCAGCAGCAGACGATGCAAAATGGTACTGCAGGCTCTTCCCAGCTGGCCAGCCAAGCCACAGTAAAACCAGATCTCCCATGATGTACCACCACACCTGGGTGACTGGCATGGCTATTTGATGTTGCAAAGATGCCAAAATAATGAGCTTCACCCTTATGAGTTTGTCCAGGGCCGTTGATGCTTCTGATGCAGCTGCTGCGACGAAATTACAGTGAATGGCTGATTTGTGGGGATTTTCTTTTCATTTTTTTTCAAGCCAAGAGAACCTAAGAGAGACTCGGGCTCGGGGGAGCACCTCGGCTCCCCGGGACCCTGACGCCCCGGCTCCCCGAGCCAGCGGGGTTTCGCAGCATTCGCTGCCGCTGGGACATGTGCTGGGATCTGTCATTCCCTTCTTTCTGTGCGGCGGGAGGATGTTAGCGGGGCAGGGATTGGGAAAGGCCCCGTGTTTTGCTTGGCTGGAAGGAGGAACCCTCGCAGTGAGGGAAATAGGGGCAGTAAAAATGACTGCTTGGGTAGAGAGGGAGGCGCACGGGCCAAGGAGCTGATGTCAAGGCGCTGGGGGCCGTGGGAGTCTTCCCCCGGCTTGGCTGGGCTCTGCTGGAGGAGGAGACGGGCGGCGGTGGCACTGGCAGAGCCCAGGAGACCGCGCTGGCAGCGCCCGAGCTGCTGCCCTCGGAGGTGATGATGTCTCCGGGTTGTGATTCCCAGCAGGATCCGCAGCCCTGGCCCTGCCTGCAGCGGCGCGCTCCTCTCCTCCCCTCCTCTCCTCTCCATCTGCTCTCTCCTGAGCTTCTGTTTTGGCCCCCTCTGCNAAAAAAAAATAAAAAAAAATAAAATAAATATCCCATGCTGTCTCTCGAACTGGCTTTAAAAAGGATTACACATCAATACCCAGCCACCCTGCTCCCCCCCACCCTCCGCCACCATTGTTCTTTCTAAGGCGCTCCTCTCACTTTGATGATGATCACTGGCAGGGTTTCAAAACGATGTATTATAAAATCTTCAAAAAAAAAAAAAATCCAGTTGCCATAACGTAATGCAGATTTTTGTCACCGCTCCACGGCTTCTGCTTTCAATTTCCAGTGAGGGGGAGAGACTCGGTCGCAGTCAGATGGAGACCAGCTCGCATCCCCACTCCCTGGGCCCCCAGGCAAAATCCCTGGAATTTGTTCCTTACTGTTTGAAGGCAAAGCCGAGGGAGGAGAGTGCAGAGGGGAGAGAGGGGAGGGGAGAAAAGGAGGTGCCAGTCCCCGGGAAGATGGGCACAAACCCAAGCCGTGCCCCAGGTGGAAGCGGCCGCGCGTCTCTGGAGCTCACCACGAGCTCAGCGCACCTGAGCAGCGATGGGAACACTCGCGGCGGAGCAGCTTTTCATGGAGAGGTTGGGGTTGTCCTCCTGAAAGGTTTTGAGCAGCGATGCGGGGTGTCAGCCTGGCTTTAGGCTTTTGATGTAGCCTGTCTGTCCGTCTATCCGCCCTGCCTCCAACCACCCACCAAGGCGCTGCGTTTTGCTCCCGTTGAGCACCTGCCACCGGGAGCATCAGCCCCGCCACAGCCCTCCAGTTGGGGGAGATCTCCAAATACTGGTCAGGACAGGCCGGGGCCGTCCAGCGGGACTGGATTTCACAGCCGACACTTCTGCCCTCAAACACCCTCGTCTTGAGGTGGGTGCCGGGGGTCCGGCTGCCCGCGAGAGCCCCAGCCTGCCCCGTGGCTGCTGCGCCCGCTCGTGCAGCCCCTGCATGACCCAGCTGCAGGCAGGCGAGAAGGGCCCAAGCAATCTCTGCCCTGTAAAGCTCCTGAATTGAACACTTTGCCACACATCTCGTGGGCTGTTCTCCTGCCCAAGGCAAGCAGTTTGCTGGCATCACTGCGAAGAGCGAGCCAGGTACCCCAGTGTACGGCACCGTGAGGTTAACTGCCCAGTTTACTCTCCCTCTGCTGTCTCAGAAGAAGGTTTTGCAGCTGCAGAGGTCTGGGATGGTGCTGGGATAGTATTCCCGAGCAGAAAAAGACCTGGGACGCTTCTGAAAGAGCAGTGACAGAGGGGCGATAACCCACCCGCTGCAGTCTCCCCCTCAGAGCTTGAAAATCAGGTGGGCTTTCCCCAGGCTTGCGGCCCGAGTATGAGGTTGCTGCACGCTGTCACCACTGTGGTGGGAGGGACGGTATGCAGCTCTCCAAGTGAGGCATGCCTCAAATTTTTGGAGAAAAGGAGCCGTTTCTGAATAGTTGAGAAGTTTCCAGGATTCATATCATAGTACTATGAGAGCGGGGCTGGCTCTGAACCAGGCAGGCAGGGACAGTCCTTGTCATAGAGCAAAGGGACCAAGGTGGTGTCCATGGCTTGGGTGCACCCTCTGCCACAGTGAGTTTGGAGTCAGTCCATCAGGAGCTTCTCAGGCTACAAAGGTTTCCTGGACACCAAAAGTGATGTACCGCTCTCTTCTGCGACTTTTCTTTCCCTGGTGGCACCCTGTACTTGAATGGACTGCGCCTGGGGAACAGGAACCCCCCTGATGTTTAAGGGTGTCCTGGGGGACCCTCACTCCTCTTGCCTCCAGAACGGACGTCACCAGACTTGCAGCTTCTCAAGTGGGAACTGCATCCAGTAACTGGAAAAATCGAGCAGACTGCGGAGAATGGGAGAACCTTTTGTCTTCACTCCTGGACAACATCCATGAGTGTTTGCAGAGGCTTTTTGTTTTGGAAGGTTTAACCATCCTCCACTGAGAAATGGTGACCCAACCTGTAGCATGCGAATGCGGCCACAAGTCATCTCCAAGCCCAACATCTTCATATGTGGAAGCCTTCCGCAGATTTTACTGGGGACAATGGCACTGCTGGGTCTCAGTGCTCACAAACAGCTTCAGCGCAGGAGTACTTGGTCATAGAATCACAGAATCATGGAATGGTCGGGGTTGGAAGGGACCTTCGGAGATCATCTAGACCAAACCCCTGTCAGAGCAGGTTCACCTCGAGCAAGTTGGACAGGAACTCATCAGGGCAGGTTCGGAATATCTCCAGAGAAGGAGACTCCACTGCCTCTCTGGGCAGCCTGTGCCGGTGTTCTGTCACCCTCAAAGGAAAGTTTTTCCTCATGTTCAGATGGAATTTCCCATGTTCCAGTTTGTGCCCGTTGCCCCTTGTCGTATCTCTGGGCACCAGTGAAAAGAGTCTGGCCCATGATTGATTAAGCCATGGATAGTTGGTAGGCAGCTGAACACATTTAAAAACATAAAATGACCCCTCCACCCACTGCAGGTGCCAAGCAAGTCCTGACTGGAGCTGTCACTGCTCCTCGTGGTCCAGGAGTCCTCCTGGAGCTCCTAACTGGTCCTCTATGGCTGCCACCTCTTGGCTGGTGGCTGATATCTCCAAATGGTAGTTATCTGGAAGGTCAGTCTTGTTTCCTGGGTCTCTACCAAGGACCATAGAAAACCTTCCAGCCTGGCCATAGCTGCCCTTGTCCCCACCTTCCCCAGTTCTCCTCCATCCCTCAGCCCCTGGGGTGTCCTTCAGCTTGCCCTCTCCCCAGTGCTGCTCTTGTTGGGGGGTGCAAAGAGCACGGCTGGGAGGCGACTCGGTGGAAAGCATGGGCTTCATGGCGCTAGCTCTTAGAGCCGTCCCCGCCGTCGGATCCTAAAAGGAAGCATTTTTCGGAGAGTTATGAGCCTGTGCAAACAGGGCTTTATAAGGCAGCATCACTAATATGGAGCGTAACCTTCCTGCCCACAAACATCCTGATACCCTTTCTGGTGTGAGTTTGGCTTTGTAAGCCAAGCCAATCTGATCAGGAAAATCCTGGGGAGAAAACAAACAAGGAGCCCCGGGAGGAGGCTGGAAGTCGCTTTCCAGAGTTAGAGCAGATGTTGTTTAGTAGACAATGATGCCACAGATGTGCCTTGGCCGGCCGATCCGTAAGGACGCGGCAGCCTGGCCACGGCGCAGAGGGGGCTTTGTCCCCGCGTTCCCGGCTGCCCCGGCCCCTCTTCAGCCCCTCTTCCCTCGGCAGCCGCTGGGACAGGCTTCATCAAGGAGGTGGGGAGCCCTCCGTGTCACCCTCTGCCACCCCTCCTTCCCCCTCCCCGGGCCATAAGATGGCATTTCAGGGTCAGCTGCTTTTGTCCCGGTGCTGGTGCCAAAGGTTGTGGAAAACCCTTTTACCCGACTCGGCAATGCCCCGCTCCTCCCAGCCCCGACGTCTGCAGCTCCACGCAGGGGGGAGAGGCCGAAGCCCCAGGGAAAAGAGTCCTTTTTTTAAAAAAATTTTATTTCCCTTCCACTTCTCAGCACTGCCGCAGCCGTGTCCGTCCCGTCCCGTCCCGTCCCCCCCCCGATAATGAGCTGTTGTCTTGTGCAGCATTGAGAGCTAAGTAAGCATGAAAAATTGGAACAATAAAGAAGTAGTTCTGGGACAGCAAAGCCCCTTGTTTGACAAGGCTAATTCCACACCCCCCAGCCTCATTTTCTTTCAGCCACCTTCCCCCTCCTCGCTCCTCCTTTATTAAATGAACTGGCTTTTATTGGGGTGGAAGCTGGGTTTCCTTTTCCCCTCTCGCCTCCCCCTCTGTTCACATGTAATTTGGAGAGTTAATCTCCTCAGGCAGGAAATGTTGTTTCTTTCACTCTTTTTCTCCGGCCTTTTCCATTTGGCTCTTTTAATTGGGGCCCAGACCAAGGAAATGGCCACACCACGGAGCCCGAGCAGGAAGAGAGATGTTTCTCTTGAGGGGCCCTGAGCATCCCTTCCCACTGCCCTGGTCAGTGTGCTCCCCTTCGGCAGACGCACCCTCGGGCCAGGGATGGGGGTACCCGGCTGGACCCCCCGGCTGGCCTGGGGAAAGCTGGGCTGGAGGTGTTGGTTGGCATTTCGGCTTCTTTTCTGAATTCCTCTTCCTGCTTCAGGTCAAGTCACCCACAGGTTTCAAGACGTAGAATCATAGAATTGCTGAGGTTGGAAGGGACCTTTACAATCATCAAGTCCAACCATTAACCCAACCTGACAAAACCACTTCTAAACCATGTCCCCAAGTACCGCATCTACCCTTTTTTTAAACACGTAACATCACCCAGGGCCATCTCCCCCATCTCTCCGGCAGTATGAAGGCACTTGGCTGCTTACATTTTCTGCGGAATCTCTTTGAAAGACATGACGTCGTAAAACCTCGTGGAAATTCTCCAGATTTTTCTTGATGCTTTTCCCCCAGTTTCTTTTCAAGAAAATAATTCCGTTTTAATGAAAAATAGAGAGCTGGGTTTCTCCCCCCGCCCTCTCTCTGTCTTGTCTCCTTAGGCTGAAGGAGATTTACAGCAGGCCCTCTTGCTGGCTGGGAGTATGTGGGGCACGTGGCCCAGTGTGGACATTATCTTGGGTGGTGCCGGTGAACACAACTCGTAGTACAAGAAACCGTGATTGATAGTACTATGAGACCCGATTGCTCAACACTCACTAGATGAGGGCTTCCTCCAGGAAAGATGAGTAAGATCGCAATCCGTGCTTCACTTAAAGGCAAGGGAAGACCATGTTGAGCTTTTTCTTTTAACAGAGAATCCCAGAAAGCTACTGGAAACCCATGGGAGAAACACTTCCTAGAGCAAAGCTGGGCAGGAATAGGCACTCGGAGCCTGCAGCAGCCTCTGAAGATGGTGTGCACCAGCATGTGATGGGAAGCAGGAGGAGGCTTGAAAGGCTTGTGATGGGAACAGCCGTTGGAGCCTGCTCAGAGCACAGTCCTGATTCCACCATGCCCTTCAGATGGCGAGGTGCACAGGGGACAAGGCTTCAGGACACCCTTTGCACCTCCTGCACCAGCCCTTGGCTGCTTCCAGCTCCTCTGGAGACCCGGCCAGGGGGGGACGAAGCATGACTGCTCCCGGGCAGGGCTGGGAGAGGCGAGTCAACCACCGAAGGGCTGGGAAGCTCTGGAGACTCCAGTCTCCCCCTAACCACAGCTTGGCCGGAACGTTCCCAGCTCTCTGGCAGCCAAAAGCTTTTGGATCGCTCTTTGGCACCGTTCATCACTCCCAACAGGGCAGTGATTCATGCGGGGAGGCTAATTATCGTTGAATTCACTCATCCCTCTCTAGATAACCTCTGGAGGAGGGGATGGGCTGAAGCTGCACGTTCGTCACCTGCCATGGCCCACAGGACTTGACGCCAGCGCAGATGGCATCAGTGTCCTGCATCAGTGGGGACACCGAGGACCCTGTCTGCGCTCTCTGGCTTCAGGCGCTACCTGGGAAGGAGAGGCTCGGCAGGCAGCACGCAGTCCTGCTGCAGGAGGGACATCGCCCTGCTGCAACATGCACCACGCACGTTGGTTGATGGCCACAGGGTGCCCCGCTTAAATACCCGCTGAGAAAAATGGGCTGCTGAGTGCTCAGACCGGCCTCTGAGACAGCTGGACTTCAGGACCAGATACCCTTATCCTTGCCATGAATTGATGCTTCACTGGTCCATACTGGGTGAGCGTCCAGCCTCTGGAGCAAGAAGCCAGGCGGCTGAGGACAGGGATACCTGGAACGGGGCTATGCTCATGCAGATGTGAACCCAGATGTGTCTGGCGGGAGCTGGAGGGAGAGAAGAGAGCTGTCGCTGCAGGCAGAAGTAGCTGTGACCCACAGGCTCTCTGCCATCTCCTCTCTTACCTATTTAGGGACACTCTGAGACCTCAGTCTCCGGGAAGCTCAGCTCCCCCAGAGTGCAGGAACCAAGGGGATAGACTTTTCTGGAAGACTTTTTTTAGGCAGTGTGGGAAATCCTGCTCCTCCCCGTGCCCTGTGGGTACTCGGGAGCAGTCCCCAGGCTTTGCCCGCTGCCGGCTGCATGGCACGCACAGGCTGCGGACGGGGCAGGGCTCGCTGACCCGGCCTCAGGGCTGGCTTTGCAGGGACAGCTTGATCCGTGCATGTCGAAAAACGAAGGGCCGTCTCCTGCCGGCAGTGACACCCATGTAATGCCCTGCACGGGTGCTGAGGGGTGCTACACCTCTCTTTGCGCACCGCCAGCAGCCTCAGCCCTTCACCTCCACTTCCCCAAAGCTTGACCACTTGGAGCCAGGTAATGGTGCTTGTGCCAGGCTCTGGTGGTGCTGCGGAAGGCGGGGAAAGGCAGCGTGCCCAGTTCGGGACCTCCTGTGCCGGGCACTGCGAGCAGGAGCCTCCGCGGAGCAGGGGCAGGGCAGGGCTGGACTGGACAGGCAGCCCTGCTCCCTCCGCAGTACCGCAGCATCGCACGGAGCTGGACCCTGGGTTGCAGGACCCAGGCACAAGTGGGAAGCTGAGCTCTTCGGGCCCATCCCCCGCTGCCCTGGGATGCCGCTCATGGCTCAAGGCTCAGGCTGGGAACAGTGGGCTCATGGACAAGGCACCGGGAGAGGGACAGACGGGCTATCCAGGGACTCACAGGGATGAGATGGTGCTGCTGGGAACAAGTAAGGCCTTCTGATGCTACCCGTGCGTGGCAGGGGAAGGTGATGGGCATGGAAAAACTGCGGCAGAAGCTTCTCCTCGCAGAGCCTGGCCGAGATGGAGCCGCCCCGCGTGGGGACAGTGCTGCCGAGCAGGAGCTGCAGCACGCGTGGGTGAGCATCACCGCTGCGGGGGGGACCCCAGGGTGAAGGACACGGGGTGATGTGTCTCGCCCGCCCCGGAGGGCAGGGAGGAGAGGGTTAACCCTCTCCCCCAGGTCCTGGGCTCTTGCAGGAGATGATGCCACGCTCTCCAGCTCACCGCCTGCCGCCTTCCCCCTCCCTCCCACCGCCCCTCAGAGCTCTGAATAGGGAATTAGTTTTGCCTGCGTTTAGACCTCTTAATTAGCTATTCTTTTTGCTGGGCTGGGGAAGAGGAGGGGCGAGAGGAGACCCTCCCGCACCCCCAGCTGAGCCCTGGCCCTGCTCCTGGAGCAGCACAAAGGAGCCCAGCAGGCAGAGCCATCGGAGGGCGCTGGGGACGCCAGGACCTGTCAAAGCTTGTTTCCCACCTTCCAGAGCCAACCTTTTCTGTCCCAGCCAGGAGACAGCCTGCCTTAATTGGGCTGAAAATCTAATCATTTGTACCTCCGGGCCTGGGAAGGGGGCAGGGGAGGGCGTGCAGAGCCCGCAGCGGGGCAGGGCGGCCCGGCGAGGGCTTGGAAGGATGCTGGGGAGGGCTTGGAAGGATGCTGGCGGCGGGAGGAGGGACGGACGGGAGGGGAGGACGAGGGGGAGGCATGCCATGGGGAAAGGCAGGGTGGAGATGAGGCGGGAGAGGGGTGAGCAGAGTCCCAGAAAGTACATAGGTTTGTGGAGGAGCTGAGAGGACAGATTTATTTATTTATTTATTTATTTAAGAAGTAAATTAAAAAGCATTCATTTGGGGGAAAAAAAACCCCAAAAAACAAAACCCAAACAAACAAACACCAAAAGTGGACAACTGAAGGGTGGAAGGGAAAGAGAGCAGCAAAACATGTGTTAGCCACTTTCCCTGATCTCCATCTGCTCTGATAACCCGACCAAGGCTGCACTTGTGGTCCTCACGTGTCCCACCAACACCCAGAGCCTGAGACGCTCCTGCGCGGCGGGCGTCGCGTGTGCATGGCCCCGCTCCCATCGCGGCATCTGCCTTCTTATTACGGCTTTGGCACTGCTCTCCTGCCCCTTGGGTGCCACAGACTTACCTCTCCCACCTCAAAATAACATGTGCAATCCTTGCCTAAAAGAGAAGAGCAGGGAAAGCTGTTCCCAGGAAGGGCCATGCGGCTCCTGCCGTCACTCACATTGGTGGGGCGACTTCTCCAGCAGCTGCGCTCCCACTTTATTTCAGCTAAAGGTTTTCCAAAGCTGAGGCTGCTCGTGATATCAGGGTGGGATGGGGACATGCCAGCCAGTGCACTAAGCTGTGATCAGCTCAGTCCCCACGGCTTTGGCACTCACCCGGTATGTGCAAGCGAGGTTTGTGGAGTGAGGACCACCCCACGTCTCTTGCACCTTGCCAGTGCTGTTCCTCTGGTTACACCACTCGCACACTGTGTGAGGGGTGTATTCGGGGTGTTTTCAGGCAGCGTCGCAGGGGCAGGAGCGGAGGACGAGGCTGCGAGCAGTGCAAGCACACGCGGGCCATCCCGTTGCTCGTGTCTTTCAGCGCAGTTTCTTCAGTACGGGATGTTTTCACCAATACTCTCAAACCACACTTCTCTAACCGCCCTCTGTTTAACTTGGGAGCACTTCGTGTCTCCAAAGTGACGCACGCAAACCAGGGTTCTGCGTGTGCATGGTCCCTCGCCTGGGTTTTATATAAAGAAACAGTATTCTCCCCACAGTTCCTTCACCAGCTCCTCCAAAGCTTTGGGCCTTATTCCTCAAGACAGTGTCTTATTCATTTCTCATCTTTTTTCCTGATGATCTATCAAAAAACCAAAACCAAACCCCAAAGTCAAACTCTTTACCAGAATTTTATTCCTTCCCCTTCCGTAAGGGATCCAGACCTTCGCGCTCGTGCAAGGAAGGGCGAAGGAAACACCCCGTCGCGGAGGCTGCTCGCCGTGGCTCTGCCCCATCCCGTGCACCAGCCTGCCCGCACGCATGGCACTGTGGCCAACCCAGCAGCAGGATGGCGGCTGGGCAAACCCGTTCGAGCCCCGAGCACCAGTCCCCTGCAGTCACAAGCAGTTAAGTCCCATCTGCACAGCGCCTGCTCCCGCGCTCTCTGCCCAGCATCCTAAACCAGACCAAAGGCGCAACAACCAGTGCCAGACTCGAGGGTGCAACTGGATAAGCAGGAGAGATGGAGGCATCAGGGTAGCCCCGGATCATGGAGCAATGGGTACGCTGACGAGGTATTACCGTCTGACACAGCGTGGAACTAAATTGTGGACTCCTTGCCAGGGGATGCTGTAGAGACACAGAGTAAAAGGGGTCAAAAGCAAAGACTCCGGCCAAAGGAACTCCAGCTGAAGGAACCAAGACTCCTGAAACTGAGCCCACCATGGTCCAGTGGATGTGAAAAACCTCCAGGGTGTAGGAAACAGGACAGAGCACCGGGGAAGAAGAGGGATGAGCGAGCCTGGAGAAAGCCCCGGGGTGTGCAGGGACTGAGCCCCACAGGAATGGAGGCGGGCAGCAGTGTGACCGGGGGCACATGGTGCGGTGCGAGGTGGCTGCCCGCTGCTGTGACCACAGCCCCGCCGTTAGCTCCATGGCACAGCCGGGTCGGCTGCCCTGGGAGCCTGCCAAGCTGCGCAGTGGTCTCAGCCCGGGCACTGACAGAGCACCCGGCGTCGGTTCCGCACCAGGAGCACCACGGAGGGGCTGGTAAGACGCCTGCAGAGCCGGACATTGTATTGCTGGGAGTCGGGAAGAGCAGATGCTCAGCAGTACCGCTCCTGGCTGGGCAGGCAGGGAGGACAAGCCGGGATTTGGCTCGGTGCCCCTCCATCCCAGGAGGTCCTCAGTGTGCAAGGAAAAGACAAAGGGTTCATGGACTTGTGAACGGGTCCAGACACAGAGGGCCAGGAACTGCTAACCATGCAGCAGCAGCATCTCTGGGCAGTCCTGTGCGATGAAGAGGGTTTCAAGCCCTGGTTTCAGAGGGTTGGCTTGGGAGAGGCTGCTCGGAGGGCAAGGTGATGCAGGAGAGCACACAGCTGGGACAGGGCAGGGTGCCCAGGTACCCAGAACTCCTACTGCTCTGCAGGGATGCCATCCTTTGCGCAAGGCATCTGTGAACACAGCCGCAGAGAGGAGCAGGGCGGGCTGCGGCGGGTCCTGGGTCAGCTGAGGTAGCTCTACCCCAGCCAGTGATGATGACAAATTGCAGGCAGATAGAGGCAGGCGATCTGCCCTTGCGATACCCTTCCATTTTCTAGCAATTGATGCCTTAGCGACTTCCTGAGCCAGGAGCGGTATGCGTGCCATCCCATGTAATAGCCACCACGGAGTCTGCCCTCCGTGAATTCGTCTAATCTCATTTCAAAGCCGTGTGTATTTTTGGCCTGCGTGGCATCCTGTGGCGATGAGGTCCACAATTTAATTACACGTCGCGTAGGATAGTAATGCCTTTGGTCTGCATGGAACCCAGGGCCGGCTCGTTTCATTCATAACTTCTCCCCGTAACCTCAGCTTCCTGATTCCAGTGGAAATTAGTCAGCGAAATGCTGGGACTCCCGTGACTGGTGTCCTTTTAGCTGGAGGAGTCTTTGGAGGCATGCAGCCAGGGCTGACCTTGGTGGAAAGCACGGGGAGTTTGAGGCGAGCAGGATGTCCGTGCCCAGCGGGGATGGTGGGGCTGGGCCGGATGATGCTCCTCACCAGCCTGCTGGAGTGGGGAGAGGATCTGGGAGACCCTGATGGGGCCAAGGAGAGCGACCTCAAGGGGTTTGTTGGCATTGGGGTTCCTCGGACAAATCATGTCAGCAGTTGGAGACATGCAGCTTGGGGCAAGGAGTCCGTGCGTGTAGGACATCAGAGTGAGGTCATGAAGCAAAACAGGGTCACAAGAAGAGAAGCGGAAGGGCTGGGGCGGTGCTGGAGCCCGCACCAGAGCTGAGCAGCGCTGTAGTGGGGGAAACCTGGAGCATCTCCTGCCCTGTTGCCCTGGAGTGGGGTTGCCTTGAAGAGCGCAGCAATGGGGACCCTCAGGGGTTGATTAACGCTGATGTAGGTGCTCCTTTTTAACATTGCTACCTAGTACATCTAATTTTAATCTCTTGTGAGTACAGGGGGCACACCAACATATGAAAAGTGCTGCTCGAATAACCAGTGCCCAAAGCTTTCCAGCCAAGAGTTACAAAACATGACAGGCAAGATGATGAGCTACAGGAGAAGACGCTTGATTTTTGTAGATTATCCCATTCAGCATGTCCACAAAGCCTGGCTCCAGCGAGGCTCCAGCACGGCCAGTCTCCAGCCAGGTCCCAGTCAGTGCCATGTACCTCCTGGCACAGGTGCAAGAGTCGGGTTTACGTTCTCTCTTACTTGTGCTATTATTGCTTCTGGCTTTGCGCAGGAGTCAAGAGTGCAAGAGCACAGCAGGAGCCGCGGTGGTGACCAGGAGGTGATGGGACAAGGACTGTGGACGTCTGAAGGCACTGAGAAGCACAACCGTAAGTTGAGTTGGATAATTCAAGTTGACTTGAATAATGAGGAACGTCCTTTGGCGCAGAAGGCCAATAAATCACTCTCTCACTGGGCAAAAGCTGCCAACCCCCTGCTGCGACCTGGAGCAGCTTCAGGTCTGGGCTTCACATCAGCGAGGAGGGAAGGGCAGGATGCTCTCCTGCAGCAAGTGCTGCCTTCCTCACCCTTCTCCAGGAGCCAGGAGCTCCCATCCTCTCTGTCCGCACCACCGTGCCTGCAGACACCTGCCCTGCCAGCACAAGCCCCCAGATGAAGCGTGCTGTACGTGGTCGCCTCCTCGTACCCCTTCCTCACCTTCGCTCTCCAAATCGCGCGTTCCCCGCAGGCAGCCAGGTGCTGGAGCAGGAAGGTCTGGACGGCGCTGAATGAAATTTTTTAGATGAATACTTTATTGCTTTTTTCATTAAATGCAGATTCGGAGCAATCAAGACTTGTCCTGAATTTAGATCAAATTAAGCCCTCTGGAGAAAAGGAGAAATCTGGGAAAGTTTCATTCAGACACCGAAAAATGAAATAACTGCTACGGACGTTTCTGCCCAGCTGGCGAAGCGGAGCTGGGCGCCCCGTGCAGACGCCGAGGCGAAGCCCAGTTACGAGTGTGAAGGTGCAGTTGTCCCTCCCCAGCGCACTCCCAGCCTCTTGCAACCGGTGCTTGTGCCCCCTCTCCCGTGGCGCATGTCCTGGCCCCCACGCCACCCCGCAGCAGCCGGCTCCACAGTCGCCTCCGCTGCTCGCTGAACCATGGGGTGCGGGGAAACCCTGCCTGCGGGGGAACGCCGGCAGGAACCGGCAGGGCGCTGGGGCTTCTTCCCCTCCTCTGGCCACCGCGCAGGCAGGTGCTGCCCTCTCTGCCTGCTGGCGTGTGTCCCCAAATGAGAAACCCTGGTTTGGAGGGCTCTGAGGGCAATGACCCAAGGCTTTTTGTTTCTTTACCAGTTTTTGATGAAGAAATCGCCGTTTCTCCTGGTGGAGCCCACAGCCCACGGAGGGCCCAGCCTGGCTGGCATGAAGAGGAGGGATTTCCCACCTGGGAGGAAAGGCACTGAAGACCCCATCCTCACATTGGGGCAGACATTTCACAGCTCTCCCCGGCTCGATATTATTCCTTCCCTCTGCCTCTTCTTTACTGCTGCCCTCTGAAAGGTCCATCAGGACAAAGGCCACGTCAAAGTGTCAGCTGCACCAGCAGCGTCTCTCTCGCTCCCATTGTGGTCCCCTCCGGGGCTCATAAAAGACCCACAAGCTCCGGGATGCGAATCCCAGTTGCGCAGCATCTTTTGCAAGCATTTGCATGGGGCGAGGGGGAGCGGAACGCCCCAGGTCAGAGCAGCAGCTCCTTGCGTCCAGGCAGGGGATGGAGGGCGAGGAGGGAGCCAGGCTCGGCTCCGCCGCTCGTGCATTTGAACTCCTTTGCCGCTAACGTTCCGGCCGGAGGGAATGACTGACAGAGACTGATGGTGTCTCTGCCTGTGTGTAATCTTAGAGCCGGCTGGATTTGGGAAATCTCTTTCATTGCTTTAAAAAAATAAGCAAGCGACTAGACTGAAGGGTCCCGATTAACCGGGAAAATGCAAACGCCTTCTCAGGTTCTCGCCCCCGCAAACCGTGCCGCGCGTCCCGGGGGAGGGTGGTGAAGCCCAGCTCAGGCTGTGGCGCAGGAGGCACAGCCCGAGCCCCGGGGGGGGGGACACGAATCCTGACCACGCCACAGCCACGTGAAACAGGTCCTGAATGCAGAGCCGGAGCTGCCTTCCAAGGTGCCCAGGGCTGGAGAGGTCTTTGGATGACGAGCACCTCGTAGGCACTGGGATGTGCTGCCGGTCCTGCAAGCCCTCCCCTGCCTGCTCCTGCCTGCCCTCGATGGGCCGTGCTCCGGGATGCTCGTGCCCTCCACTCCGCAACAGCTGCCTTCCTCCCGGGCTTCGCACTCCTCGGGGTCTGAAGGGAGAGTTACAACCGGTCAGAGATGACGTTATGACGTTGAATTATTATTCACGGACAGGCTTCTTCAAACAGGAATTTAGGGAGGATTTGGCACCCACCCCCCCTGGCTCTGCCTGCTCCCTTCCCACGGGGTCCCTGAGTCACCCGGCCCCGTGTTTGTCTCCCTACATCTCCACAGCATCTTGGGCACGAGTAAAGCTGGAACGGAAGCAAGAGAAAACAAATACGCCGGCAGAACACAGCTGAGAGGAAGCTGCATGGGTGGAATACGAACTCCCCCGGGAGGGTTGACCAAAGCCTACGGGAAGTTGGGAAGCTGTAGTTCCCGCAGGTTTTGAACCAGGTAGCCTGCTCTCGGGAAAGCTGGGATGCTGCTGTGTGTCTTGTATTAGAAAGACCTTTGTCAAACATATTACCATGGCTGAAATAAATTGAATTTGCAGGCTGGAGTGAGGAATGCCGGGTGGAGCATCTGCGGCAGCACGTTTCCCCGCTGCCCGGTAATAGGGTTGTGGAAGAAAACGGGAGTCAGGAGGTTGAGAAGCTGCAGCTCAGAGCTGGTGCGACCTCCAGCACTGAGCTGCAGCGGCTGCTCCGAGCCGGCACCAGTGTCGCCTGTTAGACCCTGCGTGAAGTGTTCCAGGGTGAAAAGAAATCTCTTCCGTGAAGAGAATCACCTGGAGACCAGCACCCCTGCTCTGCTTTGGGACGGGCTCCCTCAGGGCAGGAGGTGGCACAGTGCTAATCACTCTCGGTAGAGTCAAGTTGATGGTTGGACTTGATAATCTTAAAGGTCCCTTCCAACCTAGACGATTCTATGATTCTCTGAAGTCTGTATTCATCAGGTGGAAGATAGTTAAGGCAGGATCAGAATATTTAGCTGAGCTCCTCCCTGTCCTTCCCTCAGCGCAGTTACAATCACGTAGAAGAGTCCACAGATTTGAAGATTATGGCTCAGTCTTGGTTAGGTTTTGCCTTGTAGGCTGTTTTGTTATAACCGACATTGTGTTACTCTGAAGAGAGGTTCAGCTTTTGTCACGTTTCTATTCCAGAATGCATTGCCGCGCTCTCCAAAACATCAAACACCGAGTCACATCCCCCCTAGGGGCTAAGCTCAGCCCAGCCCCCGGGTTCCCCGGGCTTTAAAGACAAAAGGAATTTGTCTGTCCCGCAGCCGGTGCAGAGCCGACTCTGCTCGTGTTGTGGGGCAGGAGGTACAGCTCGGAGGGAGAGGTGGATGGGAGAGCACCACAGCAAAAGTGTCTTCCTCAGGGTAAGCACGAGGCCACGTGCCGACATAGGATCCCATTTTCTGTCCTGTGTCAGCCCGTGCCCCCTGCTGCCTTCCATTAGCTTCTCTTGGGCAGGGACCCACCTGACTGCAGTGAGAAATGTCCCTCCTGGAGCTACAGGAACCAAACAGGTTGCCCAGAGAAGCTGTGGCTGCCCCATCCCTGGAGGTGATCAAGGCCAGGTTGGACGGGGCTTGGAGCAACCTGGGCTGGTGGGAGGTGTCCCTGCCCAGGGCAGGAGGGTGGACCAGACGATCTTGCAGGTCCCTTCCAACCTAAAACATTCTATGATTCTATGAAACCCATGGAGCTTCTCTCTAACTGTCCCTTGCCCTTGTTGAACAGGAGAAGTACCAGGCTTTGGCAGTATTTTCACACACGCTCCCAGGATTGTTCTGGCCTCCATGGACCTCGGCTTAGTGAGCGATGGGCCCAGCTCCACAAAGACACTGGGGTTCCCTAACTCCTGGGGATTTAAGCTGTCTGACCCTCCGTGCCCTGCTCTCCTCTGATGCCTGTGCCCTGCTAGGGGTGGGCAGTGTTAGCAGGAAGAGACGCCTCTTCTTGGGGGACTCTCTGGGACGTAGCCCCTCAGCGCTGGCGAGCAGGTTGGAGTGGCTCTCTAAGAAAGACCCAGCAAAGGCTCTGCTGGCACGTGAGCTTGGAGCAAGGTGCTCCGAGACCCCGCAGCGTGCTGGAGAGAGGGACACACACCACCCGCTGTACCAGCTGGCAAGAGAGTCCCACGGGCACGGCAGCATCACAGCATGGGTATGGGAGCAAGTCTCTGCCTCCTGAGACCACCCGCTGGGACAGCCCTTGAAGACGAAAAAAATCAAAGAACAGGTCCCTTCCATGAAGATGAAAAAATCCTTGAAGATGAAAAAATCTCTGAAGATGAGAAAACCAAGAAGATGAAAAAAAATCTGTCCACGCACCTTTGCCTTCAGTGCAACTCCCATGACACAGCCCACGACATGCCAGGGGAGGATGGCGTGTACTTGTGGTGCCAGGCTGGGGAGAAGAGCTGGGCTGCAAGATGCAGTGTGACAGGTCACCCAGGTCCCCTGCAGCAGCAATTCAACCTCAGTGGAGCTGAGTGTGGGTGACCGAACCGCTCGAGCACTCCCTGTGTGCCCCCAGGGGGGTCGGCAGCCAGCACTGAGCCCTCTCCTGGCTGCCACCTGAGCTGGAGCTCCCTTGGGTCCCTCCATCACACATGGGTTACAGCCACAACTCGGTGTCCCCAGGAACATCATTGCTGGGGTGCTCCCTTTGGCCTCAAGCTCACCGTGGCGTGACAGGGGCTTGGACCCGGGTGAGAGCCTGCAGCACATTGGCTTGGGGAGGGGGCTCGAGGTCAGGCTGGGACTGCCAGGGCAATATGGGAAGGAGAGCTTGAGCCAGCGCTTGGGGCTGGCTAGAAGAGGCAGCACAAGGAAAGTGCTGTGTCCTCCAGCAGTGTTTGCTGGGGGATGGATGTTCGCAAGAAGAGATGCATGGGGAGTGGGCTGGGGATGGGCTGTAGGTGGATTTTTGGTCCGGCTGCAGCTGGAGGACATTCATTGTAGCCGCATTGGGCAACGGCTGGTGCACTGTGCAGGGCTGCGGCTTGTCCTGCTCATCTGCACGGCAAGAGTTCCCATCGCCCGCTGCCAGGTCCCCTTGCGTTTCAGAGTGGCACGGGGCAAAAGGCAGGGCTTGTCGGAGCAGAAGGGAAGGGGTGGCAAATTTGGCAAGGTCTTGTGCCACCAGGTTGGCCTGGGGCTGGTCATTCGGGTTTGGTTTACACTGGCAGCAACACGTTCTCCCTGAAGACTGGCTTGGGAGTCCCTGAGCCAGAGCTGCTCCCTGTTGTGGCCACCCTTAGTGGTGGGCCATGTCTCCAAGGCATGCTCTAGCCCTTTTTTTCAGGACATTTTCAAAAAATAGCTGCCCTGAGCAGTTCTCTCTGCCTTGGATGAGTGTTGACAGTGACTGCCACGTACAACATGACGTGGCAGCATTGCTCTGTGTCAACACATGTGGTGACAGATGTATGCCAAGCGGGTAGAAATCTCAGAGCTCCATGTTGTTGTTTTTTAACGTTGGCGGGCGTCCAGGGATCATTCCTGGTCTCTCTGCTGAGGAGCATTCCTCCGGGTCCCCTGGGAGAGGAAAGCTCGCCCTGGCGAGTTTTCGAGGACTCCATCCTGACATCCCGGCTTCTGCCAAGCCCCCGGGCTGTGCAGCGGGTGCTTCGGGGTGGAGAGGGGTCAGGAAGATCAAACTGCTCCCCTCGGGACTTTCCTTCTACAAATTCCCTCGCTGGAGGGTGAGATCTCCTGCCCGCAAGCGCTGGGCCACGATGACTGGTGCATGTGAATATTTACGGGGCGAATGGCAACAAAACTGCTGTTGGTTGCAGTGAAACAACCCTACTTCTTCCTTCTCGCGATGCCAACGCCTGCCCAGAAGGAGCTGTGCAGAGGACACCAGCCCAGTCAACACGGTCCATCAGGTGGGCAAGTGTCACCGTCACTATGAAAGGACTGAGAGCAACCAGACCTTTTGCTCAGTGCAGCCTTCTCCATCACCCCGGGCATCGCCTGTCCCAGTTGTCTAGGCTGTAGGCCACGGCAAATTGGACGTAATCAACCCCAGGCTGCAAGGGAAGAGGGAGGAAACCCCCCCTTGGCCTTCTTCACGTGTCATGGCGATAGGGTAGGCTTTTCTGAAGCATTTAGGACATCTGGCACTGCTGGAAACGTGCCAGGATTTGGGCAGACTGTGAACTGGAACCGGCAGAGCAATCACTGGGCTCTCAGGGACAGCAGGGAAATGGGAGGGGGGGAGGTCCTGGAGTGAGTGGTGTCATGTGTGGGAGACCGAGGTGCTGCAGCCGACGCACGGCGCGGGCATCCACCATGCCAGAGTCAAAGGATGAACTCCGGGCAGCCGATGGGCGCTGCCGGGTACCGCTGCACAGAGAACAGGGAGATACGGGGCCAGGCGCACGGTAGGAAATCAGTTTGGGTCATAAATGGGGGAGGCAGCGAGGGACGGGGCACAACACCGTGGCGCCAAGAGGATGAAAGTCACGAGGAGCTTGAAAAGCAGAAAAATACCTCATGATAAGGACAAAAAAGGATGCCAAGAAGCTCAGAATAGCAAAAACACCCTACTTGGTATAGAGAAAATGTATTTCTGAGGCACAAGTAATCCCCTCCCTGGAGCTTCAGGGGTGGTTTTACTTTCCCATCAGTTCTTTGGCACATCTGAACTTGGTGCGGGGTAAGTGCCGGGGCGGCGCTGAGCTCCCAGGAGCGCGGCTACGAGGTCTCACTGGGGCGCCGTTAGCTCGGCTTCTCAGAGGAGACATTTCCCAGATGCTCCTCTGCGGCCCCACTGGGGAAGGGCAGCATGGGGCAGCCGAGGGGGCCGTGGCTGTGGAGGAGGGACCTGGGGGGGAACAGAGCAGGTACCAGATCTGCACAGATTTAAGCCCTCTAAAGCAGAAGGTGGCTGGGGCCACCTTTCTTCCCATCCCATTTCTCTTCCTATCCTATTCCTGATGGGATGGGAAGAGAAACCCGTGAGCTGGTGAATAGCTTCATCACTGTCGGGACTATGGAACTGCTTACAGAAATTAGCAGATCTGTGATGAAAATGAGAAACACCATGTGTGTCTGTCGCCGCGTCCCATTTGTTTGACCCTTACGGTGACATTTTTGCCCCAAGGGAATCTGGCCGGCTGGGGACACCTGAGTCCTGCCCCGGAGCTCCGCTGCGCAGAGGTGGGTGCCGAGTCACAGCCAACCCCAGGCAGCTGCGGGGGCTTTGCCGTCTCCCTCGCCTTCACCAGGTTTTGGGGCCAGCCAGCCCCTCTCAGCCTCTGAATTCCTCCCGCTCGCAGCAGACCGCAGGGAACCGGCGAGCCCGTGAGCTGCTGCGGGAGGCTGCGCCGTGGAGCCCTGCCAACCACTTGCCATGGCATACTTTGGGAACCGCTCCTTTAGACACACTGACGAGAGCAGGGTAATGTATTTCTACTGGAAAATAAACATATCTCTAATGAAAACCTGGTGCACCGTCGTTTAGTCCTTTTTTTTTTTGTTCCTTAAGTGAAAATTAGGGCTTTTGTCTTGTCAGACCCGAGCCTTTCCCCATACTTGCCATGCCAGCCCATCAGCGTTATTTCTCAAGCATAAAGAGAGCCTGGAAAACTTAAACAAGCAAATAGAAAGCAACAGAACAACCCAAAAGAGACAAAGGACGTTTAACTGGGAGTTGGGTTTTTTTTCTCTTCTCTTCTCTTCTCTTCTCTTCTCTTCTCTTCTCTTCTCTTCTCTTCTCTTCTCTTCTCTTCTCTTCTCTTCTCTTCTCTTCTCTTCTCTTCT
>VUYV01000368.1:145152-166716 GCA_008711295.1 Anarhynchus alexandrinus | reverse complement strand
AAAAAGAAAAAAAAAAGGAAAAAAAAATTACCAGCCGTGTAAATAGAGAGATTTTAAAGGAAAGGGGGGAAATCGCAGCTGTTTTTTTATTATTATTATAATTATTATTGTTATTATTATTATTATAAAGACATAGGACCACATTTTAAACCCATCCCCACAGAACCTTGAGCACTTCCCTGCTGAAGGGAAGGGCAGAAATTTCCTGTAAAGATGATTTTATCAAAGGGGGGGGGGGTGTTAAAAAAAAAAGAAAAGAAAGAACGGCAGCATCCCCGAAGACGGTTGTTTCTCTGTGCTGTATTTTTTTTTTTGTCTTCTTCAGACCTTGTCACTGATGTTTGAACTAATTTGCCAAGCTCTCTAGGTTGTTTTTTTTTTTAAGTGTATAAAAATAAATTAAGGAGGAAATTTTAAAGAAAAGTACAAATCTATGAAAGAGTGGAATCGTTTTGTTGTGTGGGAATACATATAGTCGTGTAGAGATGTTAAAGGAAATTTTCTGTGTACAGTTTATTTATTTTTAACGTTTGTGTATAGGAAAAAAAAAGCTAGAGATTATGCCAGAAACTATTGGAAATGTTTACTTGAATATTCCTTTAAAAACATATCAATGTAAATATGAGCTATCACTGATCAAAACATTTTTAGCAATAAACTCTATCTTTGAAGAAAAACCCTGTGCTGCACCCCGGCTCCCTGGGAGACCAGCGGAGACTCGAATTCTTGCTGGGAGCAGGTGATGAGTAAAGGGCTTTGGCTGGGCCACGCTGGTGTAAATCGCGAGACGCCCCGAAGGTTGGTAGAGCTCCACCGGTTTACGCCTCTCCGGGATCCCGCTCTGGGTTTTCTTTGCGTATATAACCTGCTGGGGAGCAAAAAAGGAGAAAAAGGAAAAAAAAAAAAAAAAAAAGACGGGAGAGAATTGGCTCATAACGCATAAACGAGCTGCGATGTCCTGGACAGGAGGTGTCATCTGAAGTCCTTGGGAGATTCCTGCTTCATGTCGCCCGTCTCAGGCTCCCGCATGCTCTGTGGCTCTTGGATTCGGCTCTCCCGCTGGCAGAGGAAGCGGTCGAGGTTACCGCCCCGGCCATCAAAGCGCCTGACACAGCTTGGCAGCCTCGCGTGTGTCAGAACAAATGTTTTTTCTCGGCTGCCGCCACTAGCACAGGAGGGAAGGATGGAGACGAGCCCCGTGCCCAGCCCTGCTGCCATGACGGAGCCCCGGGGCTGCCATCTCTGCTGGGTGCGTGCTGGGGTCAGGAGGATCCTGCAACGGTGCTGCGTGCCCTCAGCTTGCCGCCCTCGTGTGCCGGGGGGCCGGTGGGACCCCCGGCTCTCCCGCCGGAGCTCATGGAGCCAGGGCAAGGGGGAGACGGGACGGCTCCGCGCGGGCAGGCTGCCGGCAGCCCGGCCGGCTGGGGAGGAGCCCGGCACTGGTGAGCGGGGGCACTGGCAGTGCAAGCCCGCTCCCGACGGAGATCTGTCTGTCTGTCTGTCTGTCTGTCATAGGGCTTGGAGCAGGGCCCTGACAGGCTGCCAGGCCGTCCCCCTGCGTGCTCCGCGTGGGCTGCCGGTGCTGGAGGGGAAGGTTTGGCCGTTCCCTCCGGTGTCTGAAACGCGCCCGGCATCCCCGAGGAACAAACCGCTGCCGAAGGCCCTTGCCAGCGAGGATCCGCGCTCCGCCAAGCTGTCTGCGGAGAGGCAGGGAGACCCCGTCCCCCTCCAGCTCGGCACACAGCGGAGGAAAGCGGCATGACGCCGAGCCCGTGGGAAGGCGCCGGGGACCCTCCGAGGGGTCTGGCTCGCATCCCTCCATCTTCCTCCGAGGGGACCGTGCTCCGGCGAGCCCCCCTGGAGCAGGCCTGCAGAGGCCGGAGGTCATGCACAGATTGAGGCCGAAATGGGGTCAGGGCTTTTCTAACTGGCACGGTGGGGACAAGGCGAGAGGGACAGTGACATCCAGCAGCCGATGTCCCCGCAGAGCCCTGCGGCCATCCGCTCGGCCCTGCGCGAGGAAGCAGGTTGGCTTTTCCACGCGTTCGTCAGCGAGGGACCGGGGAAGCGGGGGGGTGGACGCGAAGGGCAGGGTGGAAAAGAGACCTCGGCGAAGGCAATGTGCAAAACATCAGGGGCATTTGGGAGAGGAAGGGGAAAGCTCATTTTGCAAGAGGAACAACATCTGTGGTGTGGGGGCCGAACATCTGTAGGAGGGAGCATGGGGGGAGGGCATTCTGGGAAAATATTTCTGACATAATCCCAACAGTATCTGGTGTGTTGGGATTTGGTTACAAATGGCCCTCTAACGTCTTTGTGCGTTTTGTTCTGCTGGTTCCAGGGGCACACAGAGACCCCTGCTTTGTGCTAACCTGGGAAATAAACCATTCGCTGGGCTCAATGGCTGAGTTCAGTTGCGCGGGGAAAGGGGGGGTGGGAACGGGGAAGGCGAGATTTGTGTGAACTCCAGCGAAAACCAGCCTAAAAGCCTCCGTGCCATGTGCTGGAGGAAGGAGGGGGGGGCTGCCTCCGTCTCTGGGGAGAACTCAGTGGTCCCGCTTGAGATGACGGCTTGTCTGGAGGCGAAAGCAAAAGAGCCGAGCGCCGAGGTGCTCGGTGCCGGCAGGGACCGGGGAGCAGAGGGCAGCCCCGTGGGGTGCGTGCTGGCTCGCCGGGCCCTGCCTCGCCAACCCACCGCGGCGCTGGCGTGCGGTGACCTCGTGCCGACGCGCGGTCACCTCGTGCCGAGGCACCTCCTGCTCTGCTGCCCCGGGAGGCGATGAGTCGGACGTGTGACGGCCGGGCCATGGGCGTGATGGCTCGCCTCGTCTGCTGAGCCTCAAAGGAGCGAAAGACAAAGGGGAACAAGCCTGGTTCCTTGNGAACCGGCAGAACCCCGAGATGTGGTGGGTGCCAACTTCTGAAGACATGGGTCTTTCCCCTTGTGCTCTGGGGCGATGGCCTTGGAGATGGGTCTGGAGAACCAAGCGTGGGTGGCATCCTCTAGGTTGGGTCCCGTTTGTCATCACGTTGGCAAGAGACGTGCTGCGGCCAGACACTGACAGGCACACCCGCTCCTGGGCACCCAGCTGGTCCCCCTCTGTTCACCCGGTATTTGCAGGGGGACCATGTCCATGCCCTGCGAAGCCACAGTGAGCCACATGCTTTGCAGTCTCCCTTCTCTGCGCTGAGTCTTGGAGCTTAAGCAGAAGGTGGTTAGCGGGAGGATCAGTGCTTTAACCCCTTCTTCCTTCGGGCAGGGCAGAGCGCACGTGGCAGAGGAGGCTCCACAGGACCTGATGGCTGCCCCATGTCCTGTGGGGACACGTCCACTGGCAAGATGAGGAAGCAAAGGTGGCTTTCCTCTCCACAGCCAGCACTGGCCAGAGCTCGCCTGCTCCAACACCACGTGCTACGCTAGGGCAGCTCCCTCGTCTGGATCACATCCGGATCCCTTCCTTGTAGTCCCTACAAAGTCCGGCTCAGAGCAGAGAGTCTCTCTCGCACGGCCGCAGAGGTCTCCATCTCTTCATTCTGCATGTCAAGGCCCTTCTGTCACCTGGTGAATTGCTCTCCCATGGACAAACCCCAGATTTAGATGATCTTGTTTGTCTTGGGAGAGAGCACGAGCTCAGGATGGCTCCTGACACTTGACTGAGTGGTACGGAGGCACTTTTCCATTCATCTTTCACATCCCGGTTTGGCTTTGAGACACCAGCAGCAGGTTAAGTCTTTTGTCTCCGTTGCCAAAGGGTATTTCATCCCTGTTTTCCCATGCCGCCTCGCCCCGTTTAGCTCTGGTCCCCTCAGCTAAGGCCAGTCTCCAGGAATGCAGTTTCTGTCGGCGCGCCGGCTCTGCCAGGGTGACCCAGATTCACAGGGACGGAGCTCGCAGATGTCTAATGCCAGCTCTTGAGATATCTGACTCAGGCCCGAGTGATGATCTAAGCCCATCACTCATCGTTCCTAGAAAGGCAGACGAATGGTCTGGAGGCAGTAATTGGCCTCCTCAAACTTCCAAGCCCGGGCTAAACTGGGACTTTTCTTAACGTGCAAAATTGTGCTCGTCGCCTTCCCTGGCGTGAGCATTTGCTGTCACTCGCCTTCGCAGCCCGGCATGGCCACCAGGAGCTGTCAGGGAAAGCCAGTCTCCCTGCACGCCCTGCTTGGTCCACGAGCAGGTCCCCAGTGAGCCCATCTTGCTGACCATTGCTGGGCAAGAGCTCCAGCTGTGGTGGGCCTGCCTCCTCCAAGCACCCCCAGCTCCTCGTTTGTCACCATGATGAAAAACATGCAACAACACTGAGGTTAACAGCACCAGTACAGGCCAGGGTGGACCATGCTGACCACAGCCATGCCCCATGGGGTGAGCATACGTGGGTTCTTGTCTCGCCGTCTCCCCAGGGCTGCAGGTGTGAGGCTGCGGGGTCTGCTTCCTCTGTGCAAGACCCACCTCAGGCTGCCTTTCTCCCCGCTCCTTTGCAGTTCTCCTTAGCTGCCCATGTCTCCATGTGTATAGTAAACCCAACCACGTGCCCAGTCACTGCTTGGCGGAACCGTGCCCTGACGCCTCACGAGCACGCATGTGAGGGGATGCAGGGAGTATCTAGGGCTTCACTCAGTGACACTCCAAAGGTGTCAGACGGACTGCTGGTTCATCTGCAAAAAATGCGCATGAGCCTCCCTTCCCCCTCAGTGATTAAAAACAAACATTAACAGCAGCACCATCCAGGAGACATGGTTGCTCTTCGGCGTTAGCTGTTTGGTATTCTGCTTAAAAATGTCAGACACCCCGTCAAGGAGAAGGGACCGCATCATGTGGCGCCTGGGAGCCCAATCAGAGAGGCAGAGCCACGAAGAGCAAATCACGACTAGCTGGGAGGCAGCACTCGCAAGCCGACCATTGGCTAAAATGGCCCTTTCAGGCGGCCGGTGAATGAATCCATTCACAAAAAAAAAGCAGGGCTAGTTTGCAAACAGCAAAACAGTCTACATATTTTTTTTTTCGCACTGGATGACTCTGCCAGGGAGACACCCAAGCCCTGAAGCAGATGTGTGGGACGTGGCTGGTGCAGTCGTGCCCAAGCCCAGCATAGGTGCAGTGAATGCAGGAAGACTGATTCTGCCTCTCTTAGTTTGCAGGCCCTGCCGTTCCTCCAGAGGAGGTTCAATGCCCTGCTCAGAGAACCTCAGCCTCCTGCCAAACTCCCTGGAGCAGGGCACAGACCACCAAGGGCCCACAGACCACCGCTGGGGTGTGGATCCTGCTCTCCAGCATCACACAGATGCCCTTGAAAGGGAGAGGAGCCCGCGTAGAAGACCACACTCCCAGAGAGCTGAGACAGTGTGTGATGGGAAAGGCTTCTCCTTGGATCTGGAAGCTGGGAGTGAGGGGCATCTCTTTGGGTAACTGCAAATGTGGGGCACAGTTGCACACAGAGGGCCTGACCAGGTCAGCCATGTCATGTGCCTTGCTACCTGGTTCTTGGAAACCAGTTATCTCCCAATACTGGAAAGCAGAGAACGTGGTGACCAGCCAAGCACACTGGTCACCCCCATTGGTTCGGATCTGCACCTTTCCCCTTACAAGGGGTCTTACAAGCCACTACAAAAAGCTGGGGCTTTGGAGCCAGTGCTGCCAGAGCTGCTGGGGGTCCACGGTGAGGACCCTGGAGCTCCCAGGATGGCGATTCCACCAGCCGATCCACAGCGTGCCCAGCGCGCACCGTGTTGCAGCTCCAGCGGTGGCTGCTGTGAAGGCGGCAGGAGGCAGAGCTGAGCAGCAGGAACGCTGAGAAGGGAAGCAAAGGCTGCATCTCCGGGTGCCAGGGCAGGAGAGCCTTGGGGGGAGCCGGCTCCGAGTCTGGGGTGGGAAAAGACAACAACGGTGAGCTCCTTGTCATGGATGCTGGCTCACTCCGGGGAGTCACGTACAGGTGTTCAGGTCTATGGTCTCCTTGGGGGGTTGTGCAAGAGCCACCAGACCCCCTCTGAGGCTGGCTGTGTCCTCAAGCGTTGTCTGGTCTGCTTCCATCCCATTTACTGCCAAAAGACACTTTCTCTCCAGGAGATGGTACTAACAAAGGACTGGGCCTCCAGCCTTGGCTCAGTTTATCTACTTTATTGGGACAGGGACCATATTTCATCCTGGAGCCGAGATTAAGCACTGAGCTGGACTTGGTGTTCCGCTCTTCGCCCGTATTTTAGGAAAGAACCTACATTTGCCTCCTCCCTTCCCACCAGGAACGGCAGCCAGCGATCCTCTGGGACACCTCTTTGAGCCAGAGAAGGCAGCGTGCGGGTCAGCGCGTCGCCGTGAAGCCGGACTTTACCGCCAGTAACGAGGGACGTGGGTGGCGGCGGGTGCAGCGCTGTGGTACCCGGCGGCAGGGAGCCCTTGGCAGGCGCCTTCGGCCCCGGCTGCCGTGCGGCTTCTCCCCGGGAACACGGGGGCATTGCTCTGGAGGGGCCCTCCCCCCTCCTCAGCGGGCAGGGCCGGCGGTCCCGAGCCCCGGGCCGCGGCACACCGCCGGGGCCTACCCCGGAGGCCTGAGGCGGGGCGGCCGCCCCCCCTCGCCGGGGCCTTGGGGAGCGGCTGCGACAGGCGGCAGAGGGGTTTGCGGCGCGGGCCTGCCCCGGCCCCGCCGCCTGCCGTCTCCCTGCCCCGGCCCCGGGGCCGTCCCGGGCCCACCCGGGNGCCACCGCGGCCCCCCAGCCATGCCGCGGGTTCCCCGGTGGCCGGACAGGGAGGGAGGGCGGCCTGGGGTCTGCCCTTGGGGCCTCACAGGGCCTCCCTCACGGGCTGGGGGGGAATGGCGGAGCCCCAGCACCCGCCACAGGGCTCACGGCCTGGAGGCGCAGGGAGCCACCGGCTGCAGGCCCCGCTCTTGCGGAGGCGAGGGCACACCGCGAAGCCTTTGCTGGGTGGTCTGGGAGAGGCGCAGTGCGGCGGCGGTGGTGGTGGAGGGGACCGCGTCCCGCCGAGGGAGCTGTGCCCTTCCCGGGGAGCGGCCAGGCGTCCTCCGGGCCGAAGCTTTGGATGAGGCGTGTTGGACACACAACAGCTCTCCGGGACGTCTGGCTTCTCACCGGCCACCGCCGACCCCAGAGGTCCCGTTGGGCCACCCCGGCGGTGCAGGAGCTGCCTTTTCCGCAGCAGCAGCGGCAGCCACCGGCCGGCAAACAGACCCGAGAAGAGCAAAGCCCTCCACGACTTTCCTCTGGGGTGAAGTGAATTTGTTCTTCATGAGGAACTTTAGCATGCCTTGAATATAAAGGCTTCCCACGGGGCCTGACTAAGCAGCCCTCCATCCTCCCGAAGGGAGTGGTGGAAGAAGCACAACCAAAGATACCCTGCGTAGAAGAAAGGAGATATCCTCCGTGAATGCTCTGAGTGAAGTGGGATTCGTCTAGGCCCCTCCATCTCTGTTGCCTACGCGCCGAGTGTCTGTACACAGTTGTTGTCCTGGTCCAGGTCCAGCCCTGTTGTCCAGCTCAGTTACTTCAATAAGCCTTCAAATTGCTTAACAAATACCACACAAATGTTTCAACCCTGAGAATTTGTACTCTGGGCTCGAAATGTGATTTATCTTCATCTATGCCTGCAAGATTTATCAGCCCCAATTTAGGGAATGGCTGTGCTCTTTAAAGTGTGGTTCTAGTCAGAAAAACCAACTGGAGTCTCCTCTCAGTGAGTAGGACACATGGCCAAACCAGAAGGGAAAAATTGAGAAACGTTTTTCTAAAAAAATCCTTGTGTTTTTTGGTCAAAAATTTTGAAGCGTGGCTGAATTTAGAAACATTTGACCAACTCCGTAGCGAGCCAGGAGTCAGGAAAGGAATCGTGAAAATTCAGTCAGGTTTTTTCCTCTGTTCTTCATCAAAATTTCATATTTCGATGCCATTTTTCATCAAAAAGTGCTGGCAAGCACTACGCGGCACATCTGCCTAAGACAGGCCATCTGCGAACCTCCGCCCCTTTGTAATGCGGATGGGAGATGTCTTGGTGGATGCGCGCACACACAAAAGAATAAGAGCACTTGTTCATGTGCTCTGGGCAAGCCTGCTAAAGCATGGGACATGAGGACTTAATCCTGGGCGTAGAGGAGTGCACTGGTAAATATGGCAGTAATTTCTACTAACGAACCCTGCAGACTTGCAGTTCCAGTCGTCGCTACCGCGGTTCTTCCTTTCTTCTTGCCGTGACACTGAGCTCCCAAGGGAGGAGGCTGGCTCTGCTATGTCCTGAGAGTCACTGGAGCCAGGCCAGGAAATCCCAGTGCCGAGGACAGCTTCAGAGAACATGGAGTCTGTTCTGCCCTCTTAAAAGGTCTTCAAATCGATCTCCAAGGTGCAGGCCATGCTCAGAAGGACAGGTCCAATAAAAAAAACCCAACCTCTGACAGGGTAAAACCTCAAACCAGGCACAGCAGATCAAGAAATACAAGACAGGGCATTAAATAGTTGTCACTAGGATCTAGAGAGACCAGCGTTGGAACCAGGTGACATTAAGCCAGAGCCATCCTGTTAAATGCACCTTGTCTGGAGGTGGGAAGGCATGGAAGACGGGTGCAGAGACCCATGCCAGAAACAAATAGCCACAGGAACTGGATTTGTTGTTGGTCGGAAACTTTTTCAGACCAAACTTACCTTGAAGCTGTATGTCTAGTCTATCTGTACTATTTCCCATCAAATTAAATTGTAGCAAAAAAAGTCACGATGGGGCATTCTAGAGGTCTCCTTCAGGCGGCATCAGAGCCTTTTGATCCCGTTTGAACAGACTCTGTACGTTCAGATTATGGTGCTGGTGTGGTCGCAGTAACACAAGGTAAAAAAAGAACCAGAAGGTCCTTTCAGGCTGGATGGTGGATGTGATCCTTTCCCAGTAAGTGCGAGGAGAATGTTTTATTCCTCATCAACTTGCCTGGGTCAGTATGGTTTTTTCCCCCAAAGAAAATCCTTTGTAATTAAGCCTTTTCTGTGCAGTATTTCAGGGCACGTAACAAAAAGGATTTTCCTGCCTGGAAGTAGTGTGCTGTTAGATATTTCTAGCTATAGCTCTCAGGTTGGAGGTATGGAACAAATATCTGACCTTTGATGCCCACCATCTTTGAAGCTGGGAGGGTCCCAATTTCAGGCTCAGCAAGAAAGGGCACATGTAAGCCTTGATTTAAAAGGTCTGAAATGACTCTCATCATCTCCTCTGGCTCCTTGTCTCATCCAGCCAGTCTCACCTCATCCCGCCTCACCTGGAGTCAGGCACAGGCAGCTGGATCCCATCCGCACCGCCATCCCGGCCATCCTGCGGGTGAGATCATCGGGGCCAGATGTCCTGAGGTGGGGGCTCGAGGGGCAGTATCCCCCTGCTCGTACCCATGTCACATAGCACGGCCGTGCAGCTGCGTGGTCCCCCCAGGCCTGACCCAGCCTGGTTGTCGTTCATCCCAGCCGTGCGTGAAGCCATATAGGGGTGGGAAGAAGCCCCAGGACTGACTCTTTCCTGAGGCTGAGCAGACCCGTAACGAGAGAGGAACCTCAGGAGACACCCTTATTTCCCCTACCACCATCAGCAATGTGTTCTGCAGCCGAAGACCTGAGACCATCCCTGGCCCACTCTCCGTGGTCGCCATGTCTCACCAGTGACGCCTGGTACCAGCCCTGCCTGTACTCATCCCCTCGGCTACGTCACGGAGTATGCCGAGCAGCTGGCATCCTGCTGTCTCCGTCTCACACACCGTTTGGCATGCAGACAGCAAAGGGCTGAGAAGATGTGCAATGACTAGTCTGTGGGGGTTACCTTGCCATCGCCTTTCCAAACAATTTTAAATAAAAAGAGATGATAAGCTGCCGACTGGCAGGTGGCAGGAGTCCCTGCACAGTGCTTCTGGCACTTGGAGTGCAGCAGGCAATATGCTCTCCACCAAAGAGCATTAGCTGGCGGTGCATGCGTTTTTTTCCCCAGATGGGAGGGTGGATCACAAGTGCAAAAAGTGCTCCTGATGCTGCCAGCGCCTCTGAAATAAAAGCAGGGTCATGGTATCTGTTATCTCAAGATCTCTCCTGCGCAGGCGGGCATGTCTGGGCAGATGTGAATGATTTAAATCACACCAACAAATGATATTTCCTCCTTGCAGGGTGCATCGGCTTGGCTACTGCTCAACGTGCTCGGAGAATCACAGTTCAGCATCATAGCGCTGTGCCTTCAATCAGTGATCTAAGAACTGCAGCCAGGAGTGCACCAGCACCTCGCCAGGACTCCCTGGGCTTGTCATAGGGCTGTCCCTAGGGCGGCTCTTTGCCCTTGGCTTTGTTTAGCATCTCCAGGCCTTTCCTATAAGAGGAACTGCTGGAAGTGTGAATTTCCATGCCTCCGGACTGCTCGCCTGAGCACGTGTGCTCCAGTAACCAGTGGAGAAAAGCACAAGGTCCCATGCCTTGCTGTAGCTGCGAAACCTGCCTCCTTCTCATTGCAGAGCGTCCTACTGTGGGAATCTGCAGCTCTCCCATGCCTCCCGGTTAGGAGTAGAGCTGTGGGGCCATGAGGACCCCTTCGCTTTCGCCTGCACGCACATGGGCAGGTTTCGCTCCTATCTGTGCTAGTTCTGCTTTTGGACAAGCCAAGGGACCGTCTGATGAGCTGTTCGGGTGTTTGAGTCCAAAGACTGGTTGCGGGCTACAACTCCCCCAGGTCTGAGCTGCTTTTGACACATCTGCCGCCCAGGGCTGAGAAGAGGTTCCCAGGCCTGCTCAGAAGAAAACCGTCGCTGCCTGCTTGGCACCGGAGCTTGGACGGGAATTCTCTTGTTTTTCATGAGCAGGCTGAGCGGTCAGCACATACCACGAGCAACAGTCAGAGGAGCAATAAATAGCCTACCCAGACCAGAAGGAGACAACCTGTTCAGACTGGACCGCTCATCCCCTACGCCGGGCAGAATGACTATTGCTCTGCGTCAAGGTCCCATGCGTGTTGGGGAAAAAAAGCCTCCGGCCTGGCCCAGACCGCACCGAGTGGGGCCTCCAAGACGAGCCATGGTTACTGCTTCGATCTGCACGTCCCAAGGATGTGGTAGGCAGCCATCGGCGTTGTCTTTGCTCCAGTGGGACATTTCCCTCCTGCTCCCGAAGCTGTGCACAAGAGAGGCAGATGCCATTGCTGCAGGCCGACTGCGGACGGCTCCTCCGGGGCTGGTTCCCACTTGGGATCACACCCAACCATACTCCTGCATCCCAACGAAAGGCCCAGCTTTGCTTGTTCTCCAGGAAAAGGAGCACTTTGAAAATCTTAAGTTTCTGCAGCTCATCCCAGGAAATCCCTGTTTTCCCAGATATTGTTTCTTTGTGGTCTTACACCACCGTGAGGGAACAGGAGAGGTCCCAAATAGTCAGCGCAAGCCCATCACTTAGCGTTTCCCTTTCTCCCCTTTAAGGTCTACAACAGAAGCAGGCGTGAAGGGTGTTCCTGCTGCTACAGGCCAACATTTCCTCCTAGTCACCTCATGCCGAGCATCAAATCTGGAATAACTAGGGGTTGTAAAGTGCTCTGAACCTGAAAAGTGCTAACTAAGAAAATAAAGCACAACACGAGTGTTATTAATAAATGCCAGCCGCTGTTATATAACTCCTAATCATGAGCCGCGTCTTTCGGCCCCCATTGTTCCATTGTCAGGCCCCATTATCTGGGAACTCTTACCCACCGACCACAAGAAATAGCCTGGGCTCTGCGGGTTTGCAAACTTTGTTG
Organism: Anarhynchus alexandrinus; assembly: GCA_008711295.1. Taxonomy (NCBI): domain Eukaryota; kingdom Metazoa; phylum Chordata; class Aves; order Charadriiformes; family Charadriidae; genus Anarhynchus; species Anarhynchus alexandrinus. Next base: position 154,976 of record VUYV01000368.1, on the reverse strand, counting down.
TTGGAAAGCTTTTCATGCAATTGTTTTTGCTTTGCGCTGTTGCCTTCCTTATTGTACAGATGTGGGTGTGTATCGCAGCCCACACCCTCTGTCTTTTGCCCCAGGATAACTTTGAAAATGAGCTGATCGTCTCAGCGAGTGTTTTTCCTAAGAATTCGCTTTAAAAACAACAACATTCAAACCAAAAAACCCCTCATTTTCCTGAAGTGAAGCTTGTGCTGGGGAAGGATGCTGGCCTGCGATCCCAGCAGAATAAAGACTGCGCTTTATCCTCAGAAGAGACTCCCTGCAGGACTGGCAGTGCCTTAGCCCAGGCCTGAAGGAAGAAGGGAGCGTGGGGTAACCGGGTCTCTGGGACTCATTCGGAGCAGGGCATCTCTGTGGTTGCAGGGCTGGGCTATCAGTCCTCCCCCACTGGCCTACGAGCTTTCAGCAACCCCGCTTCAGCACTTCTTGTCCCGTTTGCCACAGCCCACCTCAAGGTGGGCTTCTTGCACGGCGTTTCTACCTGGGAGTCAACGTGAAGCTCCATCTGGCACCGGTGTAAGCTTGTTAGTGAGTCACAGCTCTCCTTATGAGCTCATCCAGATGTCTGCAAAAGTTTCCACGCCCCGATGAGGAGTGTGGGGATCTTCATGGCATCTTCGCACTGGTCGGTGTGAGATACACCAGCGTGGGAAGCTCTGCAGGTTGGGTCATGGCTGTTCGGGTTGGTTGGGTCATGGCTGTTCAGGTTAGAAGTGTTGTCGTTTCCCAGGGCTCAGGCTAGAACTGACCACACCGAAAAACGGCTTTCTGCTCAAAATGAAAAATTGTACTGAACTTTGTCTGGGTTTGGAAGAGAAATTATAAATCAAAACCAGAAAATGCCAGGCAAAAAGCTTTTGGTGTTCAGTTTCCGAGGCCTGTATTTTCTCTACCAACAACATGTTTTAAAAATCAGTGCATTTTTTTCCTCCTTTCGCTGGAAAACCTGAAATGACACAGGAAGCTAAAAATAGTAACAATACCCAACCAAGTCATTGGTGTTTTTCAATCAGCTCCAATGCAAACCTCGGTGTTGGCTGGGGCAGGATTTGTTATTTTTCTGACCAGGGCCTATATTAGGTTCGTGAATATATCCAACCAAAATGGTCTAGGAAAGCCACCAACCCGTTCCTGAATGGTTTTCCCTGGAGCTCATCCAGCGCCTCGCACCTTCAGGCAGCAGCAACCAGTAAGCGCAGTGATGCTCTCGGGATGGGGACGGAGCCGAGGAGCACCCATGGCAGTGCTGCAATGTGACCGCGGTGTGGTCCCCAAGCCTGGGGCTGCAGCCCTGGTGTCACCGTCCCTCACCCTCAGGAGAGACGGGGTCTGGGACACTTTTCTCACAGGACCATCCTTGGTGGCTGCATCTCCTCCCCAGATCAGTCCCAGCTCTCCCAGGTGGCCGTCCTGTGTTTTGCAGCAAAGGGCCGGTGCAGAACATGCGTGGCCACCACGGGACATCTTCTGGCCTCCTTCTGCCCGGCCAGTGCTTTCCCTTTAAGAGGGAGCGAGACGCAAGGCACAGAGGTTGTGTGTGGTGTGCGGGGAGCTGGGGCAGCCCAGGAGACCACTCTCCTGGGACCTATGCATGGCACAGAGACGTCTACCTAACAATTGAGGGAATATTTTCCACCCAGAGAATCCATCTCGTGGTCCCCTCTTCATTTGTGACACAAGGGAAAATGTGAAGCAGCCAAGACGCGTGAATCACTGTCCCAAACAACATATAATGAACTCATAAAATCAAAGGCAGGGTTTGTTTCAACCCGTGCTGCCAGGGCTCCTTGGACATTGTCTGGAATGAATTTAAGTTGTTACAAAACTCTCTGTGTCTCTGTGTGTCTCTCTTCCCCCCAACCCCCCAACCCGTCTTCCTTCTCTTCCCCCTTCACGCTCTGCTTTCCTATGAGCTTCTTCCCCCTCCTTTTCCTCCCACCTTTCCTCTCCCTCTCCTGCCTTCCTTCTCTCCCCGTTCCCCCTGGTCCCTCCTTCCCAACCCTTTACCCCAGCCCTTCCCCTCGGATCCCTGCTCCCTCCAGCCCTCCCTGTGGCTGGGGGCCGGGTACCCCCACCTCTTTCCAGACACTAATTTCCAGACCAGCTTCAAAGACCTTTAGCTGATTCCACAGGGCCTGTACCGCCTGCTGGATGAGACATGGCCCCACCAAGGGACCACCCGGGCTCTCCCCCAGCGGGAGCTCAGCCCCGCCATCAGCAGAAGCTGGGTGGAGAGGAGGCCATCACAAGCAGCACCTGGGGCTGGAGGAGCATGGTCATGGAGAAGCAGCATGAACCCCACTGCGAGTCCTCCAGCTGTCTGTAGCCCCAGCAAGTGCCACACTGGGGGCTGAGGGCGGGGGACACGCTGGCCCACGCGGGGTGCCGCAATGAGGGGCTTTGGCAACACGGTGGCAGCCGTGCTTGGAAAATGCCCGCACACCCCATTTGCACATGCTGGCTTCGGGAGAGTGTCGTACTCCATCCCGCTGCTGCTGGGAGCGGGGACGTGCTCTGGGGTCTCCGCTGGGCGTGATGACACTGGCAGCGGCACAGACGGCTGGTCCTGCCGGCACATCGGTTTGAGCAGGTGCTCACGCTCCTGCTGCTGCCTCCCAGGAATTTCCTTCATCCCTACGGGCCTGCCCATGTGCCAGCACTCCCGAAGCGGGCAAGGAAGCAGGCACTGAAATCCCACCGCCACTTCAAAACCACGGGGATTTGTTTGCATCACGCAAGGTGCTGCTGCGCGCAGCTGAGCGGGCTCTGGAGCCGCAGGCTGCTAGCAGAGACTGCAGGGCACTTGGAGACCTGGGCTGGCATCTCTGTGCTGCGACTCGTGGTCCCACCAGCAGGCTGGGAGAAGACCAAGGGACCCTGCGTCATGCCCGACTGAGCGGCAGAGGCATGGCCTGAGCTGCTGAGGCTTTCTGGAATCCCAGCCCAAATCTACCCAAATACTAAAGGCTGAATTGGTTTGGAGCAAACAAGACACAAGCCAAACCGCAACCCCAGCCGTGCCAGAGCCGGCCTAGCGAGCTGCTCCCGGCTCGCACAGGACAGCCTCCATCTGCCAGGCAGGTTTGTGGACCTCTTCCCTTGGTGTCTCGCTGGGAACACCCCAGCGGCACCAGGAGCATGCTGTGCTCTGATTGCAACATCACCAGCCGCTTTCTGTGGTGAACGCCTGCTTCTCCAGCGCTGCAGATGAGGTGTTATCCACCACCCAGCACAGCTCCAGTTCCTCCAGTGCACGAGGACATCGCCCAGCTCCTCCAGTAAGCCCAAGGTTGGTGGGCAGCTGACTGGCACTGGGAAGTGAGGGCAGAGTAGGGTCCTCAGCATCTGAAGATGAAGCTACCTGATGAAGTACCTGATGAAACTTATTAAAGGATGTCCTTGTGCTAAAGCCGAGGTTTGCTGCGGACTTCAGGCCTGTGGACAGCATTTGGGTCCCTGAAAAGCAGCACTCAGAGGTCAGATGGGATGTTTTCCAGCAGAAATCCTTGCTCTGCATCTGCATAACCCCGCTCAGCAGAGACGCTGCTGGTGGGTGGCCGTGCTCCCTGGTAGACCCAGTCATGCGTGGAGTGTGCCAGAGGCTCCCGCGATCACTGGCGCAGGCGTGCGAGACACCGCACAGCATCCTCCCGCTGATGTAAACACAAATTGAGCTGCAGGCACCCCAGGGGACGGGTTTTTCCTGAATCCATCGTACCGAGGCACCCGCTCCGGGGCTGCCGGAGCCTCTCCCCGCCCGAGCCCCCGAGAGCCGGTGGTGCTCCGGGGCTGCGGGACCGCAGCTGCAGGGAAACGGCACCACCTCGCGGCTGCCCGGCCGGGGCCGTGCCGCCCACCGGGCCGGATCAGGCCACGCACCCACCGCCACCGCTCGCCCACGGAGCCGCTTGGGTCACCCGACCGGCCCCCGCGGCCGCTGCGCCTCTAGGGAGGGCTCGGGGACACGCGTGTCCCTTTGCCTGCCGTAGCAGAGCAGGGGGTGACCGCAGACAGGGTTGTAAGGTGGGGTGGTGAAACGCTCGAGCAATCCACATACGCAGCCACGGCGACGATGCGGGAATGGGAATAGTTAAAAAGGAACCGTGGCGCGGCTGGAAAGGGCCAGGCTCAGGGCTTGCAGCTCAGAGAGCTGCCAAGAGAGGGAAAGAGGCACAAAATCAATTCCTGACCCCCACTAACAGCTGCTTGGTAGGTCTGGGGACTTGTGGTTAAGCAGGACATGCTCATCGCATTCAGCATTGCCCAGGGCATGTCTTCACTGTGACAGTCAGTGTGGGCAGGGACACGGCAGTCCCTTCATCGTGGGGCAAGGGCAGCCGCAGGGGGATAACACGGAGCTGGAGACATGCTGGAAGAGCAGGACCTGAAGGTTCCTGCGGAGCTGCATCTTGCTGGGAGCACAGAGGGTGTTTGGAGAGGTGTTGCACATCTTACCTGGCCTCTGCACCTTCCTCCCGCAGCATCCCAAGGCTGGGAAGGGTGATGGCACCAGCATGTGGCCTCAGCACGGACTGCTGCAGGTTCAGCTCCATCTTGCTGGGGAAGCTGCAGGGCAGGGTGGTCCTTGGTCTGCCCCACCTTGGTCCTGTGCTGTTAGCTAAAGCTCCAGCTCCATGCCTGACCTGTGCGACGTTGATGTGCAGCATCCTCTGAGCAGGATGGGCAGGGACGGGGCAGGGAAAAATCCATGAAACATCACTCTTCAGTGGTGTTATATGGTGGATGTTGCCGTGATGGTGCACCTTGTTTCTTTTTCCCAAGCCACGTTCATTGCACACCTTTCAACCGACAATCCCTTCCCCATCAGGGTCTGGATCTCGTGTCTGCTTATGCTTGGAAACAGGTTTTTATGTCAGTGGTGAAATGGCTCATGTATAAATGAGACTTGAGCCCCAGATGCTGAGCTTTCTCCTGGCAGACAGCATGCAGAGGTAAAGGTCTGTGTCTGTCTGTCTTTTTGCCTGTGGCAAAGTCGTGCCAATTTTACGCAGGCTCGTAGGGGCACTCAGACCTGAAAACCTCACCACGGGCAGCCCCCATTGACCCTCCAGGTTGGCAGAGAAGAGTCATTAAGGCACAGAGCAGTGCTACTGGTCCCAGGAAAGGCCCCTTTGGGCTGCCCCAGTACCCCCACGGGGCTCAAACCCCGGGCACTGCCTGCATCTGGACCCCAGGGTGGGCAGGCAACCTGGGAGGTCTCGGTTCTCCGGCCATGCAGAGCAAAAGGAAGGACCGAAACACACCATGGGTGTGCTGGGCTTGCAGGAAGGCTGGTGGTGAGCAGGAGGCTCAGGGCTGGAGGGGACAGACCCCACGGGCTGGTGAGCCACAGGCAGGTACTGAGCTGCTGGTGTGATGGAGCAGTGGCAGGATGGCTCATGCAAAGCACACCCGGAGAGGCGGGGTGTTCGTACCTCGCTGCATGCCCTGGGAAGAGCATGTTTCAGTTCCTGGGGACAGTTGGGGTGACCTGCGGTCCAGAAGAAATTGGGTGTGGGCACAGGCTCTGTGCGTGGGAAGGGAGATGTGTCTGTCAGAAGACTGGCAGCCGGGCAACAGAGGCACAGGAGGTGCCCTTTGAAGATTAAGTAGCACAGAAAGAAGTGAAACATAAGAATTATGGAATCACGCTGAAGATGACCCAGTGGCTAAAATGGGAGCCTCTTCTCTCACTGCAGTGGGGCAGGGACCTGCTGAGACCAGCAAAAGGAAAGAGTCCTCCCTTATGGCAGCAAACCTCATCCTTGTCCAGTGAAGAGATTAAAGAAGGACTTGGGGAAGGTGGTAAATGGGGTTTCTTCCCCGACTTGCCCAGCAAGGTGTCAGGAGCCTGCCTGGGAACATGAATCATCAAACCATAGAATAGTTTGGGTGGAAGGGACATTTAAAGGCCATCTAGCCCAACCCCCTGCCATAGGCAGGGACATCTTCAACTGGATCAGGTTGCTCCAAGCCCCGTTCAACCTGACCTGGGATGTTTCCAGAGATGGGGTATATCCCACCTCTCTGGGCAACTTGGGCCAGTGTCTCACCACCCTCAGCATAAAAAATTTCTTCCTTATATCTAGTCTGAATCTTCCCTCTTTTAGTTTAAAGCCGTTACCCCTTGTCCTATTGCAACAGACCCTGCTAAAAAGTTCTTCCCCATCTTTCCCGTAGCCCCTTTAGGGACTGGAAGGGGTTCTATGAAGGCTCCCCGGAGCCTTCTCTTCTCCAGGCTGAACAACCCCAACTCTCTCAGCCTGTCCTCATTGCAGAGGTGCTCTAGCCCTCGGAGCATTTTTGTGGCCTCCTCTGGACCATCTCCCCCTCCCAGAGCCTTTCCTACATGCTGGGCCGTGGAGGCAGCGAGGTGGAAGGTACTGCCTGATGCCAACAGGTTCTCCTTCCTCGGCTGGGGGCTGTGGCCGTCCTGCTGCGGGTCTCCAAGTGGCACAGCCTTGGGGTGACCAGTCCTTGCGTTGCAGTGCCTTCCTGCAGCCACCTCCCCGTCCCCCTTTGTCCTACCCCGACTGCAGCTGAGCAGGAGGGGGGGTCACCCGAGCTGTAAGGATACCACTGGTCGTGTCTGCCGGGCTAGCCCAGGGGCTGAATTAAGAGTCCGGTGGGGTTTTGCCGAGCCCGGTTCCCCGCTCCGGAGGGACGGTGCGGCGGCGCGGCGGGACCAGCCCGGCAGAGGGCAAGCGAGCGCCGCGCATCGCCCCGCCGCCGCCCCGCGGGTACCGGCGGGGCTCCGGGAAGCCCCGAGCTGGGAACGATGGTCCGGACCTCCCTGAGGGTCAAAAGCAAAGGCCGAGCGAGTCTCCCGCAGAGAGAGACCGGCTGTGGGTGCGCGTTGAGGAGAGGACGTGAGATACGGATTGCAGAGAGGGTGTGAGAGGTGGGGGTTGCTCAGCCTGGAGGAGAGAATGTTTCGGGGAGACCTTATAAAGGCCTTTTAATATATACACGGGGGTTAATAAGAAAGATGGAGTGGGACTTTTTACCAAGGCCTGTAGAGACAGGAAAAGGGACAACGGTTTTAAACTGACGGAGGGTAAGTTTAGGTTGGACATAAGGAAGAAATTCTTTACTCTGAGGGTGGTGAGGCACTGGCCCAGGTTGCCCAGAGAAGTTGTGGATCCCCCATCCCTGGAGGTGTTCAAGGCCAGGTTGGACGGGGCTTTGAAAAACTTCATCTAGTGAAGGATGTTCCTGCAGCGGGGTTGGACTAGATGATCTTTCAAGGTCCCTTCAACCCAAACTGTTCTGTGCTTCTGTATCTGCCCCAGCTGACTCAGTGCTGGAGCCACAGCTTTTGCTCCAACAGCTCATGGATGTCTGTGTCCTTCCAGCAATCCATCGCTAAATGAGAAGCCGGGCTGTCACCAGACATCGTGCCTTCACGAGGAGCAGGAATGGATGTGCATGCAGAACAGGAGCTTGCAGGGAGCAGAGCTTCCTGCAGACACCAGGGTGACAGAAACCACACAGTGCATTCGCCCTCTCCTCCTCCCAACCCTTGCGAATCCGTCCAGGAATTAGTGCAATGCGGTGGGCAGTGGGTACCCGGTTCGTGGTAATGTTGGTATGCTGAGGGACACCTGGCAGGGTCTCTGCAGTGCGATTCCTACTACAGTGAGTGTCCCATCCCTGCTGATGTCCTCAGCATCCCCCTGTTTGCCAAACCCAGATTCACATTTTCGTCTCGGGCTCTCCATCCTGCAAAGAGGGAACGTGCAGGAAACAGTGGAAATGGGAACCAGGAAACAGCTTCTGCCCTTCTCAGCTGGGCTTTCACCGATGTGAGGCAGTCCCAGGACTTGCCCATGTGGTGGCCAGCACCTGTATTTTCACATTTGGGTCCCAGGACAGGGGGTCTGACGTGGAGTGTGAAAACAGCAGCACTGAGGTTGTGGTGACATAGCCCCCCCAGCTCAGCACCGCCCCGGAGCAGCCAGGCCAGGCCGGCTCAGCACCTTGGCTCACATCCATGGTAGTGCTTGTGCTTTCTGGTGAGGAAAACACCTTCAGGTCCCTCCCTGGGACAACTCCTGCTTTGTGTCACCTCAGGGTTGTGGAGCTGTACCCCCCTTTTCCCCCCCTTGCCTTGGTCATCGCAGCCTGTTCTCAGTCCCATGCACAAAGTCCCACACCTTCCCAAAAATCGCTGGCCTCACTCTGCCCCACGCGCCCATCTGGCCCCATGCAAGACAAACACTGGCCCTGCCCAGAGAATTTGTAGGTGCCCCATCCCTGGAGGTGTTCAAGGCCAGGCTGGACGGGGCTTTGAGCAACCTGGGCTGGTGGGAGGTGTCCCTGCCCAGGGCAGTAGGGTTGCAACTAGGTGATCTTTAAGGTCCCTTCCAACCCAAACCATTCTATGATCTGCATGTGGGCTGCTGGTCTTTGTGGCTTGTGGCTTGTGGCTTGGCCTCATGGCTCTCTAAATGCGCAAGTGTCCCTGAGAGAGACGGTGAGGCTGCAGGACATCCACAGCATCAGACCTATAGAGTCTTGAGGTTCCCCTGTCCATGGTCTGGGTCTCCTCTGCCCTGTCACCTGGTGGCTTTGCCCTTGTTTATGCACATCCCTGCTGCTGGAGTAGGGGGAAAATGCGTTTTGTGCAACAAGGCTGAGTGCAGCACACAGCATTTCCCCTGGGACTCGTGGCCAGCTGGGGTCTCCTCCTTCAGCAAGCATCTGCCAGCCGGCTGGGGAGAGCGCTTCTCCTGCAACCTGCTGCCCTGGAGCAACAGGATGTGGCTAACCAGGGGTCCTCCAGGCGTGGGGTGATGCGGGCTGGGTGGGAGCCTTGGGTGTAATGGGCGAGCACCGTACTGGCACCTCGCCCTTCTCGCCACCTCCGGTACCCTCCTCAGTCCTCTCATCCATTGCAAAGGCATCTACGGGAAGGATGTTCCCCCAGGCCACGCTGGAAGGTGTGGGTGCTGGGAGTGCTGGGAACACGACCCCAGTGAGCGAGGGGATCCAGGTCCAGGTTTTCTGCTCTCCTCCACCGCTTCACACAAATGNGGGGAAGCCCGCAGGCAGCCTCTCACAGTGGGAATCCCCCCGTTTCTCTCCCCTCCTGACCAAAAAATCAGAGGCCAGGGCCGGCCCTGGTGCAACAGCACGTGAAAAGCCCCCGCATCACGGGATGGAGCGGAGACTCCATCCTCCTCCGTAAGAGGAGGCTGCTCCCCGCCTGGTAAATCCCTCATTTCTTCTGCTTTGGGAAGCAGGGGGAGGATTACCGGCCGCCTTCCTTGCGGCACCGGCTGAGCCCTTGGCGTGCTGGGCTACCGCTCCCAGAGCCACCAGCGCAGCCGGGGTGATGGACCCAGTACCAATTCCCGGGGTCGCGGTGGGGCTGACCGGGTGGCAGGTGGGAACCCGCGGCCACCGCCACCCCGGCGACGGTTCCCCCGACGGGGAGGGCTGTCCGCCGGTGGGGCGGCCCCTTTCCTCCCCTCCCGGCCCGCTCCGTTGCCGGCCCCTTCCCGCTCGGCTCCCGGCGGGGCGGCCGCGGCGGCGGGAGGGCGGAGGCAGGGCTGGCAGCGCCGCGGCGGGCGGCGCACACACGCACACACACCTCCCTGCATGTGATTAAATGGCTCGAAATCTGCTTCTGATTTCCTCGGGGAGGTGACTTTTCCCTTCTTTTCAACCCGGGATTTATTGGAGCTTTTTTACTCCGCTTCCAGGCAGCGGTCGGGGCTCAGTTTCTCCACTTCTTGCTTTTCTTTTTTTTTCTCTCTTTTTTTTTTTTTTAATTTTTTTTGTTTTTCTCTTTC
>VUYV01000368.1:12686-144808 GCA_008711295.1 Anarhynchus alexandrinus | reverse complement strand
CCCCCCCCTCCCCCCCCCTCCGCCCCACACACCCTCCCTTTATTTCCCTTTCCATCCTTTCACCGCCGAAAACGGGACCTCCCCGCGGCGGGACCGGGGGTGCCACCCGCCCGCCCGCCCGCAGCCGGGCAGGGCCGAGCCCCGCTCCCGGTGCCGCTCAGCTCCGGCCGCTGCTCCGCGCTTTGTCCCGGCCCCGCTCGCTGCCACCGCCCCGGCAGAGCCGGCGGGGGAAGGGGGGGAACGCGGGGGTGCTCGGCGCTGTACGAAGCCTCTCGGTGTCGCAGACCCCCCCACCCCACCCCCTCCCGGGGGTACCGGAGCTTCCCGAGGCGCTGAGCCCCGTCCCCGGTGCGGGTGCAGGCAGCGGCGGGAGCCCTGCCAGGCTGCTGCCTGCGGTGCCAGCTCCGGCTGACCGGGCACGGGGCACACACGTGCTCTTCCCCCTACCCGAGGCCTTTATCCGCTGGGATGGTCTCCGCCGGCACAAAGCCACCGGGGCATCTCGGCAGGGTGGCTTCGCCCTTGCCACCAACCCAGGTTTGGGGCCATCGCTGGTCCCTTCCCAGCACGGCCGCCTCAGAGAGACCCTTCCTCGGGGCAGCTCGGAGGGTGGGTTCCCTCTGGAAATCGCTCCCGCACGGCGCCCTCGACTGTGTTGCAGCCCTGGGCCCAGGCTGGGCGAGACCCCTTGGCACCCCCCAGCACCCTCCCCCAAACCACAGCCGAGGTGAGGGCTGGTAGTGCTGGCCAGAGCATGGTCAGGCGGGTGGTGGCAGAGGGAGAAGGGAAGCTGGGCTGCGTTTGGTGGCTTTGCTTTTGCTTTTCTGTCGCGGAGCTGCTGAACCCTCATTTCTTCAAAATTCTGTCCCTCCCCCAGCTTTCCCGGCCCGCTGGAGAGTGGGTGGATGGAAATACCTTTCTTGGGATAAGGAATAACTGGCGCGATGGGGGACGTGGCGCTCGGCAGTCTGCTGCCTCGCTTGGCTCTCGCCGAGCAGGGTGGGTGAGGAAGGCCCCGTGGGCAGGAGCAGGAGCTCCTCCGGCGGCGCGATGGTCCTGCTGGCTCGCCGCTCAGCCGGGCAGCGCTTGTGCATGGATTCTCCTCTCTCGGGGGAGCTCACCCCGTGAACGTACGGGACGTAAGCCGGGCTGAGCATCCTCACCTCCGTCTGTGCCGCTTGTCTCGGACCTGTAGTCGGGCTGAGATGACACTGAGCGTAGACCTGGACGTGCAAACCCTGGAGGGATGGAAATGACACAGATCCTTCTTCCCCGGCTGGCCGAGTGCGCTGTTGCCTGCTCTCCAAGCCAGGAGAGGCTGGAGCTCCCTGTAAGCGGTGCAGCGGGGATGTGGCTTGAGCCGTGCTCTGAAAACACCCTCCAAAGCGTTTGGATGGATGGAGGGCACCTTTTTTTTTTTTTTCTTTTTTTTTTTTTTTTCTGCAATATCCCATTTATAAAACAGAGGGAGCTGCTGTGCTTTTCTGGGCACCTGGTTGAAGTGAGCTGGTGAGGCGACAGGAGGTCCAGCAGTACGAGCGTAGTGGGCTGTGTGGGTCCTGACATCCCATCCTTCATCTGCACGTGGAAGGAGGAAGGTGAGTCGGGTCCATACAGAGAAGAAGGCAGGTTTAATGCCGGGTTGAGAAGGAGCCGAGGTGAGTCTGCAGCCTGGGGAAGATAGAAGCCAGGCCCAGGGATGGAGCTGATGGCCTGAAGCGAGGAGCCCACCAGAAACGTAAGCTGCTGGGAGTCTAGGCTGAGGGACGTTGCTGCTGCTCCCTGGGCACCAAAACATGATGTCTTCAGCCTGGGCCGGCTGGAGCAGAGGTCCCACCTTGGGTGGCAGCTGGTGGAGGTGCAGGTCTGAGCAGGCTTTCCCAGCCCTGAAGGAGATGAGCATCAGCACAGACCTCGTACTGAGATGGCTTCGTCTTCCTTCAGCAGGGAAGCAGCCCGCCGTGCCGAGGGTGTCCGCGGCACCTCTGCCTCCTGTTCCCCCACCCTGTTAGTCAGGCCCCGCTCCATAAGGAAGCAATTATTTCGTGCCCCCACGAGCCCCTCCCTGAGCCTGCGCAGGACACTTGCGCTCGGTATGGAAACGCGACAGATTTTCCATATTCCGCTTTGCCCCGTGATGTTTAAAAACGTACGTGACGGCCTCTTCCAAATGCTGCAGGCTTGGCTGGCACTCAAGCAATAACAGGCTGTGTGACACCAGGGGCATGAAATATCGTACCAATAGCCGGAGAGGGGGGGTGAAAAAAAATGAGATGTCAAAGTGCAGCGTGTTTCCGGCCCCGTTGTCGTGAGCCATCCTCTACCCGATGTGAGAGATCTTTCAAAGCCGGCCAAATGTTGTCATCTCTGAATACCATTTTAAATATTCATCCAGACTATTTTCAACATCTGTGCCCGGCATGTTGTGAAAAGGCAACAAGGGACGTTATGGAAACCAGATCACTTTATTCCCATATGGAGTGGAAAGGGGTTGAAGCGCTGAGGACTTCTGGGTCGGGATCGCGCCAGTCCCGTGCATCCGCTGGGAGCAGCGGGAGGAAAACCCTCTGCCCCCTGAGGGATGCTCCCGGGAGCACGCGACGGAGCTGAGCGGCGTGGCAGGAGCGTGCGAAGGGGTTCGGGGAGCTGGGGTGGGATCAGAGGTGGGTAAAGCAACAAGTCGAGCAGTAGTAGAGGTTAATATATAGGGTAGCATCGAGGCGGCCATGCTTTCTGCTCCAGCAAGGCCAGGGGCTCCAGATGCCTCCTTGAGCTGCTGCTGCGTTGGGAGCACGAGGAGATTGCGCTGGCCAGGGGATGCAACAGAGTGTTGCAGCAAAACGGACTGAGCTCTGCAGCGTGCGGGCGATACCCTGCTGAAATCGCCCCTCCTGGGAGCGGGACCGCCTCTACCCAGTGCCGCTGGGGAGCGGAGCGGGCACGGGGGACGCGGCAGGACGAGGCATCCTGCTGGATGTCGATCCCTCCTTCCCATGGGCGGCGTGGCTTATGAGTTACCGCAACGGCTGAGCAGGGATGCATCCGAGCATCCAGCCTTTGACAGCTCCGTGCACATGGTTGAGTAGCCTGGGGACTGTTTGCTTCGTGCTGGTGCTGGATTTCTTCCTTTTTTTTTTTTTTTTTGGGTTGTTTTCGATAACCTAGGAAAGCTGGGCTCCGTTTCTGCCTTTTGTAACGTCAGGCTGCAACTAATTCAAGCCAGGCCAGATTCTGACCACAGGTATGCCAGTGTAAATTTGAATGGAGTCGCTTACGTCTTGGTTTGGCCCGATCTGAATGGAGTTACTTCTGGCTGATGCCAAAGGGGCTGAGGTCAGAATCTGGCCCATCCTTTCCTGAGTGCAGTGTAATTTGTATGCGTCTCCTGGCACCGCTGGGGTATCGTATGGCTTGTGTAATGCTGGCTCTGGCCTGCCAGAGAGCATTGCAATATCTATCGCCGGGAGTGCCTGCCGCAGGAAGACGCTGCCCTGTAATTGCCCGCGTGAGCTGCGCGTTCTTCGGGGGCTGAAAGCCCGAGGGGCTGTGCGGCGCGGTCGGCTCCACGGATGTGGGTCCGTACGCGCTTGGAAGCTTCCGATATTTAAATATCGGAAGAGAGGAGGGAGCTCGTAAAGAAAAGCGAGGCATCTCCTCGGTGCCATTAGCCGCGTCCCAAGTGGGCACCGGTCGCTCCATTAGCGGCTGGGAAGGTGATTACCGCTGCCCACCGCGCCGCATCCCTCCGGCCTCTCCCCGCCGCGCACGCTCCCTCCCGCCGGAAAGCCGAGCCCGGTCCCAGCGCCTTGGCTGCATGGGGTTTTTCCTTTCATTTCAAATACTTCTCAGTTGTGTTTTTTTGTCCCAGCGACACATGGAATGATTTATCCGTGGCCAGAGCAGTTTGGTCCTGATGCATTCTGCTTGTCGGGTGGGGGGAACAAAGCATCCCCCAGCTGGCATCGGCACGGTGGGTGAGGCACCGGTGCCCACCGAGGGGAGGGAGGTGGTGGGGACCCCGGCAGCTCCCCAAGAGGGGGGTCCTGTTCATGGGGTTGGGGCAGATCTGCAGTGGGTCGCTCCTGCAGCACGGGTGGTAAGGGAGTGGGGATGCTGTCGTTAGGAAGGGCCTGTAACGAGGTGGGAATGTGCAAGGTCTGGTAGCAGATGCATCCCGGTTAAGGGACATGTTTGTGCCCGGTTACAGCTTCTCTGAGCGCGTAGTTCCTCTTCTGCTTTGGGTCCCCTCTTGTCCCCCAAGTCCCCTCATGCTCAGAGGGCACCTGAGCTGCTGGTGGGCTTTACTGGGGATGGCACAGCTCGGGGATGAGCAGTCCTCGTGGATCAGCCCTACCTGGGCACTTTGGATCTGGTTGCTGGATCCCCTCAAGCGCTCGGGTCCTTTGGTCCTTCCTGGGGTTTTCTGCCCCCTGCTCCACAGCGGTGCCTTTTGGTGCCCCATGCGGGTGGCTGGTCCCATTCCTGCCCCGTGCTGGCACCCAGGACCTCGTCCCTCTGCACAGGGTGAAGCGGCACCTCGTGGGGACCAGGCATCCCTGTCCTAACCCGTTCCGAGTAAGGCCACATGCCTTTTTTGGGGGGTGCGAGCACCCCACACACCCTGCTGCAGGGCCTGCAGGAGAGACCCAGCCCGCTGCGCCGTGACAGTGGCATCGCAGAGGACCCAGGGGAGCAGCGCGGGTCCCTGGCAGGAGGCACGCACCATTTCCCTGCCGTCCCTCGGGGCTTTCCCCTCCCCGGCAGGGATGGCTGCTCGGCTTTGGCCATCGCCTGCTCTTTAAACCCACATTTTTCGGCGGCAGAGCTGCAGCAGAGCGCTGCTCGGGTCGCTCACGCCTTCCCCCTCTGCTCTAATGAGAGAAGGCTGCTCCCGCGCCGCAAAGGTCCCGGGATCAAATCTGGCTAATAACCCCCTTCCCTCCCCGCCCCGTGTTGTTCCACTTAATCCCGTAATTACCTCTGCAAAGCTGCCGCTGCCCCGGTCTGCTGGGTGGTGACCCTGGGCCTGCCGTAGGCACCGGCATCCGTATTTGGGGAAGTTTGTTCTTTTTGCCCTGGTTCACCTGCTGCACCTGCCTCCTGCGTGCAATTTTGGGGACCGAGCACCCGCTCGATGGCTCGGCATCGGGAGACGCAGAGCTCTGGGCACGCGTCGCTCTCGGCAGCGCTGCCTCCCGGGAAGGCGGTGGGAAGGAGAACCCACAGCGGGCTGGAGCATCGCCCCGACAAGCCTCCTGCGAGGCGGGGGAACGCCGCCGGTCGCTTTGGGAAGCGTGTTGCTGTAGGGAGAAGGGGTGTGGAGGCGTTGGATGCGGTAGCTAATTTTTTTCTTTTTTTTAAAGCACTTCTGAAGCGCTACGGCGGTGTGACTTCCTTCCAAACCGCACGGCTGTTAGCATTCCCCGAGCGGAGGAGTGAGGAAATCGCCCACCTCAAAAATGCAGCCGCTTCTGGGGAGGAGCCGGGAGGGCGGCCGCTTCCTCGGGAAGGGTGAGCCCCGCCACCGTGTCCCCCCAGCCCCGCGGGTGCCGGTGGTGGCCGGGAGCTGGTGGCCACCCGAGAGCCTCGCTGGGGACACCTTTGGGATGCTGTCCCTGGGAGATGTACCCCATCGCTTATGTCCCTCCTCGTGCCAGATCCAGGCGGGTGCTGGGCCGGATTCGGCGCCGAGGAGCTCATCCCACCGCTCCCTGCTTAGTCAGCAGCATCTCCATTTGATCTGAACTTGGGGCAGCGAAGATGGGAAGTGGAAAGGGGGGGCAGATGGGGGCCGGGGAGAGAAATACCCACTCCCGGGCCTCTCTGGCAGCTTGCCGGCAGTCCCGGGGTCACACTGAATATGCATAAAAGGCAGCAGATTGCAGCTTGCCCTCCTCTGCGATACGGAGGTGAGGCCCGCGGAGACCACCGGCCCTGGCTCTCTTTCAGCGGGATAATGGGGTGAGCCGAGCGCGGAGCGTGCGCGCCTGTGTGTGGTCTCGGCGATGATAATGATTTCCATTCATGCCCTGCCTCCGCAGCGCCGATGCGCCGCTGGGCCAGCGTTGGCTCCCCGGCGGCTGCTCCCCGGCAGGAGCAGAGCCCCCCCCAAAGTTGGGCACCAAATCTATGGGCTTGCGCCTCGATATGGCTGGTGGGAGGGACAGAGATTCCCATCAGGGCAGGAGGGACGGCCAGGAGATGCTCGCTCCCACGTGTCCCAAAAGCAGCAGTAACCCCGGTCCCAGCCCTGCTGACACCTTCTCCTCTGGGCTCTCCCCTTGCTCTTGGGTTCTGGTGCTGTCTTTCTCCCCTGGTCAAGGGTTTCCCAACACCTTTGCGTCTTACCAACTGGGGAATTTGCAGGTGGCACACCTCAGCGTGGCCCTACTCGTGTCCCCTTGCTGCCATGCTGCAGAGAAGGTGGCGGGTGGAGGAGACCCCTTGGCAGGGTTCAGCCTTGTTGGATACACCCTGAGTCATCCTGGGGTGGATGGATGCAGCTACTGAGGCATCCCCGGGGGGTTTCTCCTCTCTCCTCCCAGTGCAGAGGTCTTCCCACGGGGTTGTCCCCACGCTGGGTGCTGCCCTGAGGCTGGTGGGGTGGGAGGTGGTGGTGGCTTCACCCAGCTGGGTCCTCCTCCATGGGGCGTGCAGTGGGACGGGGATGGCGGGGAAGCTGGCAGCATCACAGGGCTGCAGGAGCTGTGGTGGGTATCCGCAGGTACGTGCGTGGCCAGATCCTGCCGGGCATCGCAGGGGCGTCTGTCGGCATTTCGCAGCCCGCTGTGCTGGGTGTGAGTACGGGCGCAGGGCTCTGCCTCGCTGCCCGGCACCAGGCAGGGGCTGGGGATGGTCCCGTCAGGATTGCACTGGGGGCTTAACCAGGCACTGTCTTCGCTCGACACTTCCCGGACAGGCAGACGCTGCGGAGCTTGCCCAGGAGGCAGCTGCCTGCGGTGGGGCCGGGGCTCCCGGGGGATGCTCTTCGCAGCCTGACGCTTGCAGCACGGCGCTTCCTCTGCTGCGGTGACTGCTGCGTCCCTGTTGCTCCCCTCTCTGCTCCCACAGCCCTCGCCTGCGTGCCGCGCTCCCTGAGCAGGGGGTTCCCGGTGCTCCAGGGACAGCATCCCTTGTCTTGCTGCCTGCCGGCTGCTCAGCCACCGAGCTGTGGGCTGGCGTGTCCCCGAAAGGCTCTGCGGCGCTGCCGGGTAGCGGGGGATGCAGAGACCACCAAGGGAGCCGCCGATTTTTCAGCAGTGAGCATCTCCGTTTCCATCAGCGGAGGATTAAGCAGCGAGGAAACGGCACAGAGGTGGCAGGGTCGGGATTTGTCCTGGGGGGAGATGCTCAGGGATGGGCTGAGACCCCCGTCCCCGCTCCCCCCTCGGTGGGCACGGGCTCTGGCGCTGGCTGCCCTGTTGAGTGTGGCTGGGAAGGGAGGAGCTTCCCCCCATTAGTGGTTTGGCAGCCCACAGAGAGGCAGTTTTCTTCCACAGCCATGGCTCCTTTTATTTGGAAAAAGGGGGGAAAAAAAACCCAAAACCACCCTAAAATAAAAATCCCAGATCATTTGAAACCAACTGTCCCCTGCCAGCCTCCTTCGGCCGGAGTGGGCAGCTGGTCAGGCAGGGGCGGCGGCGGGGGCCGTAGGTGGGCAGCATCTGCCACGCCGGGTCATGCTTTGTTCCTGAGAGTGAAATGCAAAACCCAAGTCCATCCCGTAAGGATTTACTAGTGGGAGAGGGGGCGGTGGGGGGGATCCCCTCTGCACGCCCTGGCTGTGGCTGCTAGAGGGCAGAGAACCTGGCTGGGTGGCTGGGGCGGGCAGCGCTCAGCACGGCCCCTCCAGCCGAGCACGTGGGATGGCAGGGCTGATGCCGTCCACCCAGCTGGGCAGCTCAGGGGTCTACTGCCAACTGCAGCGCCCGGGGCTGTTCTCCAGTGAGCGTGTGAGCCGTGGCGGCTGGCACGATGCTCAGGATGGGGCATGGCCGATCTGCATCTTGTGGGATGCTCCTGCTGCAGCCAGAGCCGGCGGGAGGGGACGTGACCGCCGGTCCCTCTTCCATCTTCCAAGCCGGTGGTGCAGGAGATGGGCCATGTCCCCTGGGAGCCACCAGCGTCCCCTGGCCCTGTGCTGCAGTTGCTGGGAGAGGAGCCCAGCCAAGCCCTGCATTTGGTCCTTGCTTTTCACTCCATTAACAGAGAGGCCAGACCCAGACCTGAGTTTCTTGGGGGTGAGGCCAGAATAACCTCCTTCTGCCAGTGGGACTACTCAGGTAGTGTGGCGGTGGGATTTGGAGGGGATCCAACCCCTGACTGGGAGAAGCCACCATGCCCATGGCCGGCAGGATGCTCCTGGGGCTATGGCACAGCAGGGAAAGTGGTGCCAACCCCATCTGAGTGAGCTCCTGCCTGGTGCAAAACGTCCCCACAAGGTGTTTTGCTGCTGCTCCTTTCTCCTGTGCTGGCGGGAGCTGTTTCAGGCTGCAGTTGGATAACTTGAAGGTTTGCAGCGAAAGGTCTCCCCACCTCTTCCCTGCCACCTCTGCGGTGATGGGGGTCTCCGAGCTGTGCGTGACAGCCGGGGCTGCTGGCAGGCATGAACGCTCCTGTCGCTCCTGAGACAGTTCGTTAAGAGGCCGGGGAAGGGCTGGACCCTGATTTCAACCTCCTCCTTCCAAACCTCAGCTCCTTCTGCCATTTCCCGCTGTATTTCGCTTCTGCTGACGGGCGGCGAGGGATTGCTGTGGATAAGGTACCACACAGTAATCGCCTCCCTGCCCCGCTCCCAGGATGCTGCGCCAGTAGATGTGGGGTGGGAAGGTGGGCACGGGTCGAGGGCCAGGCATGGGGTGTTCCCCATCCCATCCCATCCCATCCCATCCCATCCCATCCCATCCCATCCCATCCCAGCCTCCTCGCACTGGCAGTGCCGTGGCCATGCCGCTGCCGGTGGGGCTGCCAGCGCTATTCACCCTCTTTGCTCTTGCCCCAGGGAGGAGCCGCTTCTCTCGCCCCGGGAGGATGGAGGTCCTGCAGCTCCTGCGCCTGCTCCTCACCACCGCCATGCTGGGTGTCTCCCAGACAGTGAACCCGTTCGTAGCCCAGCAGACTCCCCCGGACCCTTGCTATGACGAGAGCGGCGCTCCTCGCCGCTGCATCCCTGAATTCGTCAACGCCGCCTTCGGGAAGGAGGTTCAAGCCTCCAGCACGTGCGGGAAGCCCCCGACGCGGCACTGCAACGCCTCGGACCCCCGCCGAGCCCACCCGCCCGCCTACCTGACCGACCTCAACACCGCCTCCAACATGACGTGTTGGCGCTCGGAGACCCTCCACCACTCGCCCCAGAACGTCACCCTCACCCTCTCCCTCGGCAAGAAGTTCGAGGTGGTCTACGTCAGCCTCCAGTTCTGCTCGCCCCGGCCCGAGTCCACCGCCATCCTCAAGTCCATGGACTACGGCAAGACCTGGGTGCCGTACCAGTACTACTCCTCCCAGTGCCGTAAGATCTACGGCAAACCCAGCAAAGCCACCGTCACCAAGCAGAACGAGCAGGAGGCCCTCTGCACCGATGGCCTCACCGACCTCTACCCCCTCACCGGTGGGCTCATCGCCTTCAGCACCCTCGATGGGCGACCCTCCGCCCAGGACTTCGACAGCAGCCCCGTGCTCCAGGACTGGGTGACGGCCACCGACATCCGCGTGGTCTTCAGCCGCCCGCATCTCTTCCGCGACCTGGGCGGCCGGGATGCCGGCGAGGAGGAGGGGGGCACCAGCTCGACCCCTTATTACTACGCGGTGGGGGAGCTGCAGGTCGGCGGGCGCTGCAAATGCAACGGGCACGCGGCGCGCTGCGTGAAGGACAAGGAGCAGAAGCTGGTGTGCGACTGCAAGCACAACACGGAGGGTCCCGAGTGCGACCGCTGCAAGCCCTTCCACTATGACCGGCCCTGGCAGCGGGCCAGCGCCCGCGAGGCCAACGAGTGTCTGGGTAAGTGATTTTTAATTTATTTTTATTTATTTCTGGGACTGAAACCCCAAAACGGGTCACTGGGGGAGGAAATGATGGGTGCTGAGCCGAAGCAACGGACCGTGCTTGTCCAGAGATGCTGTGGAGCACCCTCCTCGCTGGAGGGTTGGGAAAGGCTCCAAGCATCTGCCCTGTCTCAACTGTGGGTGCCCCCCCAGAGGTGCGGTGGTTTGGCCATGAGCCAAAGCACCAAAACCCTCTGAAAAATCACCAGTGTCTTCCAGCTGGTCAGCAAACCTTGCTGTGGGATGTGGGATGTCCGGCTGGGTGTCTCTCCCTTGGGCAGCAAACTGGCCGTCCCTGGGCTGGGAGGGGGAATCGCGGCCATCCCCTGCGAGACGGGCTTTGGGGCAGCAAAACCTGGCAGAGACTAAGGAAATACTTGACATACCCCGATTCAACATTTTATCATTCGCGTTCGGTCTGGCACGGCACTTTGCGTGGCGGTTTTAGCTTGTCTGTCCTTGCAAAGGTTTCCGTGAGTTAAAAATATTGTCATTGAAACGAAACGTTTCCAAAACATCAAACTGGCGTTGCTTGGCTGTCCCGCTCGTCAGTCTTTGAGGGATTTTGGTAGAGGTTTTTGCCTTTTGTCCTGTTTTGGGATGGGGTTGGGGGGTGCCCTGTGAAGGTCTGGGAGAGGGAGGAACAGCCTCTCGCTCCTCCTGGACCGGAGCCCGGGTCCCAGGGGGTGGCGGGAGGATGGAGACGAGGGAAAGCCATACCATTAATCAGCCCCTGAAAGGTTCAGTGGATGTGCCAGAGGTCAGAGGGACCTGTTAGTATTTGTGATCGATGTCTTGTTGAGATCCCGGCTGTCGGCTTAAATATATATATATATGTTGCAGCGGATTTCTTCTAAGAATGGCTAAAAAGGCAGCAGATTCAAAGCGAGTGCCAGAACCAATGCTTTAAACCACCTGATGCCCTGTGGGAATGTGTCAGTCCTTGCGTTTTCCCACTTGTCTCAGAAAGATGAGTTTTGGAGCAAAGTTTGGGGGGGGGGGAAAAAACCCAGAACACCTCAACTCCACACGCTGCCCACGGCCGCTGCCTCCAGCTGCCGGCAGGTCGGGCAGGGGAGGGCTCCGGCTGGTGGGTCAACCCATGGAAACCCCCTGGGACAAAAGGAGGACCCCGACCTGATGGCTGCCGCTCTTGTGGCATCCCACACCGCGTCCTCCTCACCGCCAAATCCTCCGGTAAAGCAGCGTGATGGCAGCGGAGGTGGCTCTGCCGGCACAAAAGGGGTTAAACCGGAGGAAGCTCATTTTGGGGGAGCACCTGCAGATCTCCTGCCCCTCGGTCCGTCTTGTCCACCCATCGCAGGGTGAGGGTTCCGCTCCGCAGGGCCGTGCTCCTGAGCATCCCTGCCCCCAGCTGCATCGCCCTTTTGGCAGATGGGGCTGAAAAGATAACCGAGGGGGAGCAGAGGAGGCGGGGGCCCGGTGTGGTCCCTCCAAGCTCCCCCCCGACAAGCCCGGCGCACAAAGACCCTTCCCCGAGCTGCGTGTGAAAGTAGTTTTTCCCTGTTGATTCGCTCCCCTTCTTTCTGCCTTTCCCCTCTCGGGCTTTGTGCCCTCTCTGAAGGGACCTGAAAGAGCTTCTCCATCACCCGCCTCCGAAGGGCTTAGCGGCTGAAAGCTGGATTAGCTCCCCGAGCCTTCCCCTCTGTGCCTTTCAACAATGACATCTCCCCAGCCAGCACGAACAGACGCAGCAATTAGCACCAATTAAAAGGAGAGGCCGCCCGGGAAGTTCCCCTTTGCTCAGCCCCGGGGGCTGCGGGGTTTCGGACTCCGGTCCTGCGGCCGGGCATCGGTGATGCTGGCTGGTGGTGGTGGATGGTCGCGCGGGGCCGGGGAGGGGTGAGGAGGAGGAGGAGGGTGGTTGGATGCAGGACCTTGGCAGCGCAGCCCCAGGGGAGGGGCAGGGGGCTGCAGCACCCTAAAAGTGGATCCGGATGGAGCCATGGGGCTGGTACAGCCTCAGGTCGTGCTGGGACGTCACCTCTTGGCTCCGTGGTCCCCAGCGCCCTGCATGGGGGTTTGTCCCCCTCCAGCACACAGGAGTCTCCGCCTGCTCCGGCATGGGGACAAATTAATGTCCTGCACCATGTCACGGTGCAGGGACATCCATCCATGCAGCTGGAGGCGAGGACATACATTTTTTTATTTCCTCCAAATTTCTGCCTCTGGCTGGTGCGGGGGAATGCAGAGGTGAAACAGCCCAGCGACACCTGAGGTCTGAGCATCAGCGTGGGGTGTCCCCCCCCAACGGCATTCACAGGGACATCGCCGTGCTGCGGTCTTACGGGGGTCAGGGTGACTTTGGCAAGCAGGCAGGTTTGGGGATGTCGCAGCCGGGACGGCGACAGTGGATTTGCCACGCTGCTGGCTTGGCAAGAGGGCACGGTGCCAGCTCCCTGCCGCAGGGTGCGTGGCCCTGTGCCTGGTGGTTACAGAGCAGTGTCATCGGTCCACGGCCACGGGGGTCTCTGCCGATACCCCCCAAAAGGGCTGCGAGTCCCACGGGGAGCTTGTCCTGCCGATGTTGGGATGCTCTGCGTACCCTCCGGTGTGCCCTGCCGAAAACAGGGGAAAGAGAAGAGCAGGGAAGAGAGTGCCGTGTCCCCATCCCTGTGTCCCCCCAGCTTTTAGCCCGGGTCAGGCTCAGCGAGGGATAATCCCGGCAGAGCGGTCGGTGGGAGCGTGACCGCCGAAATCCGGAGCCCCCCTATGTTGATGCATCGGCTCTATTCTCGCAGACTCGCGCCGCCTCCTTCCCCACCGCCGCTGCCCGTCCCTGCCTGCGCACGCAGAGCTGCTCGGGGCCGCCCGGTCGCCCCCTCGGCAGGCTGTCCCCGAAACACCCGGCCTGGGGAAGAGGGGGGAAGCGGATTAGCACAAGGCAGCCACTGGAAGTAATTGATGCACTCGCTGGTAATGCGGGAGCTCTTGTTCCCTTTGTGGCCGCCGCGGCGGGAGCGCTCCCCGGAGCACCGGGATAATGCACGGGGCTCGCTTTGATCTGGGGGGCTCGGCAGGGAAGGGGCTGCGCTCTCCTGGGAAGCCCTCGCTGTGGCTGCTGCTCCCTCCGCTTCGGGCTGGAGAGCTGTGCTGATGGATTTGGGATGCCAGTGCCTCAAAGCACCGATTCCCGGAGCTGTGATGGGATTTAGAGGATCCCATGTGCTTCCCCTGTGTCCTCTGCCCCTTCCTCTCTATGTGTTGGCTTTCGCTTTCTATCTCAGTGCTTCCCGTGCAAAAATTCTCTCGGAAATCCCCCAGTGAGCTGGCCTGGGCTGTTTTACCCCGCGGAGCAGGATCGGCGCTGCCGGCAGCCTGTCGGCAGTCACATCTGCAGCCCCTTCCCTCCTGCATCCCCCGCGGCGGGGTGCCCCTCGCCCTCTCCCCAGAAGATGTGCTGGAAACCGGCGGGTTCCCAGCGGCGCCAGCCACGGTCCTTCCCTGGGAAGCGGATCGTGGTAGGTGATGGCTTTCGGAGGCGGACAAGTGGGCAGCACCCTCCTGCCACCCCTGCCTGGGCACCTGCTCCCCACGGGGTGCAGCATCCCAACGGGTCCGGGGTGCAGGGTGGGGGGCAGCCACCGCCGTGGAGGGGATGAACGCTTCTCTGAGTCCTGCTCCTCCCGGGATGGGGCTGGAGTGGCTCAGCCTTGTCCCTCACACCCCTGTTCTCCGCTCGCAGCCGCTCGGGGACGGCTCTCTGCTTCTACTTCCCCTCCTGCTTCTCCGCGGCAGAGGTGCGAGCCCCGGCCCCTCTCTCCCAACGCCCTCCCCGCGATGGAGGGGCAGTGCGGATGGGAGGGAAGGGGCTTTTCTGGTCTCTGCTCCCCTCCCCGGGGCGGAGGTGCAGCCCCATCCTGCCCCGCCGTCCCGGCCGGGCTCTCCTCCAGCCAAAGCAGGGGCGTAGCTCGAATCTGCGGCGGGTTGGCAGCACCGGCCGGTCTAGGGTTTCGCTGAGCCGGCTGCCTTCGCTAATTATTCCCAGGGAACTTGTAGGGGCGGCGGAGCCCCACTCCTGCCCTACGGGCTCCGTCGCCTGCCACGCGTGTGCCCCGGTGCGCGGCGCTGCCCGGCCCCTGCCGGCATCCCGACCCCAAACCCCCTCGTGCCGCCGGCCCCGGCTCCCCCATCCGCCGCAGCCCGGAGGAGAAGAGGTTGTGGGGCGGCCAGGGCTTGGGCAAGGGTTCAAACGCCACCAAAAGGGGGACAGAAGGTTGCTCCATTGCAAGGCGTCGACGTTTAATTAGTCTATTATTGCAAATTATTAGATCTTGTGATTGTTTAATTGATCATATGATTGTTTAATTGGGCATACTGTACAAGGGCGGAAGCGAGCTACCACGTAATTAGCCCCAAACTGTGCAATTAAATTCTTATTAATACCCCAAACAGCAGGGAACATTCAAGCCTTTAATTAGTGATTAACGGGAGACAGACAGAGCTTGCAACCGAGTCGGCGCTGAGGAACAGTGCGAGTATTTAGCCGGGTAAGAGGGGGGACCCGTCCGCCCCGATTAGCGCCGGATGGCTGCGCCGGGGGGGTGAGGGGACGGTCACGCGTGCTGGTGTGACCCTGTCCCCGAGCAGGGGACGGCCACCCATCCCAGCGTGGCACAAGCCCGGCCAGGTCTCCCGTGTCGGCCGGCCAGGATCGTGCCAAAATCCCGCCTCGGCTCCCACTGAGGCGGCGGCAGTGTGCTGACACCCAGCCCGGGCTGGGAGCAAGAACCCGCAGCGGGCAGCATCGCTGCCGGCAGGCAGAGGGGACGATGCCGGGCAGCAAGAGGAGGTTTCTCCCCAAAAAACACCTCCTGGGAGGATTTGAGGCAGGTTCCCAGGAAAAGGTGGCCCCAGGGCTGATGGGGACGTGCCAGCCGGGAGGTGATGCCGTGAAAAGGCTCCGGCCAGTTACTCTCTCACCAATTAAACTGGAGGCAGAGAGGGACCCGCGCCGAGGGCGGCGAATCATTTACCTGACCTTTCTCCTCCGCTGCCCATCGCCTCCCCTCTGGGCTGCCGTCCCCGCTCCTTCCCCAGAGGATGCAGGGGGCTGGCGGGGGCAGCCCCGAGCATTCCCAAGGGGATGGCAAAGCTGCCTTTTGGGGTGACCCCACTGGCCTTTCAGTGATGCAAGGGAACACCCTCCAAAAATTGCTCCTTTGCAGCATTTAAGTGCGGCTGCCCCTGTTCAGCGGCGCAACCACAGCTCATCCCTGTCCCGTTATCCGGTGAGTGCGAGAGCAGCTTGGGTGTCGGGGTACTTCACCGCATCTCTCCCGGCCCCAGAAAAGCCTGGCCGAGTGTCAGCATCCCCGGCGCAGCAGCATCCCCGGCGCAGCAGCATCCCCAGCGCAGCAGCATCCCTGGCACGGGGAGGGGTGAGGCACAGCAGCATCCCCGGCACAGCAGCATCCCCGGCTGCCTGGGACCGCAGGCAGTATTTGCTGCTCTCCCTCCAGGTGCTGCATCCCATTGCCTAGCACCGTGGCAGAATTTGCCTCAAAAGTTCCTATTTTTCACCGGCACCGGGGCGGGGGGGGGGAAATGAGCTGAAAAGGCACCAGCCCCCGAAGGCACCTACCGCCACGCCAGACTGTTATTTTGATGCCTGCCATGTGATTTTTACACTAATCTCATAACTCGGGGGAGCTCCGGGGGGAGCTGAGGTTTGAGCGCGTGGTGCCGGCAGCGCCGGAGCCGGCACCAACCTTTCGCTCAACTCCTTTAAGCCTCCGAAAAGGCTCTTTTTTTTTTTTAATTTTTTTTTTAATTTTTTTTTTTTTTTAGGGCTGGGGTTTGCTCCAGCTTTCTTCCCCCAGCCTCGACGAGGCCGGAGCGGCGAGGCGGGCGAGGGAGCGTTTGATCCGCGCGGGCTGAAGCTCCCACCGGCGCTGGCGGCCGGGGAGGGGGGAGGCAACTTCACACGGCCGCCCAAGCCAGACCTCAGCAGTTAAATCTGGGCTGACACGTTAATGAATTTCACAGTACGCCTGGAAAAACTCTCACCCAACCTCAATTTACCGGCGTGGGGAGGGGGGCCGGGGCTGGGGGAGGAGGGCGCCGCGTTTTGCCGAAGGAAATCTTGTTCCCATTATCTTTTTGCGAGAGCGTTAAGCAGGAACGGGCACGGCTTTGCCTTTTTATCTCGCACACGTGGAATCGGGGCGGTGGGGAGGGGGGGAGGAGGGCTGCGCGGTTCCCTGCGGCTGATGAAAAAGCAGCGTGCGGGTGCGTTGGCAGCAGCGCACGTGTGTGTGTGTGTGTGTGTGTGTGTGTGCACGCATGTGTAACACACTCACGCACGAGTGCATGCATATGAAGGTGTGAGCGTGCACGTCTGCGCCCACGTGCGTGCACAGTTGCGCGCGTAGCGGCGCGTGGATATTTCTGCGCACACCTGTGTGCGCGCACGTGCTTGTGTGCGCGTGTGTGTGCAGGTGTGGGTATTTAGGTGCAGGTTTGTGTGTACGCGTGTTCGCGTGTCCGTGTTTGTGTGCGCACAGCTGTGTCCGTACGCACGCGTGGGTTGCTGTGTGGGCTTCTTTGTGTGCGTGCACACGCACACAGGGTAGAGCCTTAAATATATGGAATTTGGGGGCTCCGCTGGGGGCACTGAGGCTGGTGGCCTGTGAGGCAGCAGGGCGATGCCATCGCAGCCCCTGACATCAGGCGGGTGCCCCTGGCATCAGGCGGGTGCTCCTGCCGAAATGCCGGCGGGGGTCTCTCGCTGGAGAGGGGAGGGGGCAGAGGGGGCGGTGGGGCTGCAGGTGCCCGGCTGGTGCTGCCGGACCCCCCCCGGCTGCGCCCCTCCATCCCGCACACCTCTGCCTTCAGCCGAGCGGTGCCCCGTCCTTACACGTGCCCTTTCTCCTCCGCCCTGACCTCCCGGCACCGACCCCGTGGGGCGGCGGATGCTGCACATCTGGACGGCACGTTGGGGCCAGCTGTGCCGTGCCGTGCCTTGCCCGTCCCGCTCCCCCGGCGCAGGCAGCCCCCGGCCCCCAGCAGCAGCGGGGGGCAGCGGGGCAGCTCCAGCCCACCCAGGGTGGGGGTCCCAGGTTTCGCCCCCGGCGCTCACCCTCTCCCCTTCCCTTGCAGCCTGCAACTGCAACCTGCACGCCCGGCGCTGCCGCTTCAACATGGAGCTCTACAAGCTCTCGGGCAGGAAGAGCGGCGGCGTCTGCCTCAACTGCCGGCACAACACTGCCGGGCGGCACTGCCACTACTGCAAGGAGGGCTTCTACCGGGACCTCAGCAAGTCCATCACGGACCGCAAAGCCTGCAAAGGTAAGCTGTGGCAGTGGGTGTCTCCGTGCGGGCAGCATGGATGATATAGTCCCTCTTGGTCTCCTTGGTCTTCCTTCCCATCCTTGGGACATCCCTCTGCTCTGCTCAGTGCCTGACAGTCAGCTGCAGGTCACCTCCAGCTTTCCTCACCCTCTTGACCTCTGCCACCCGGAGGGCACGAGGCAGGGACATCGCTTGGAACCCCGCGTCTCCCCAAGGGATGGAGAGGACAACAGGCAGGGAGCGAGCAGGCTCCCGGGAGCCCCATCCATCCCAGGAGGGTCCTGATGTGGCCACAGTTATGGTCTCCACAGTTGGTGTTTGGAGAGATGCTGGGCAGGTGCTGGAGAAGGCACGTGACTAAATGTGCTGGAAACTCGTCTCTGACACTGACGTTGTCTGGGCCATAGACACGCCTGGAAGCATTCAAGGTGCTTCACAAAATGTCCCTCAGTGGCTTCCCTGCCTTGGAGGGCTGGGGATGCCGATGGAGGGTCCCATCTCCCTGCTGGGCTGCTGGGCTGGACCCCACGGTGTGCGTTTCAACAATGGGGTGGCTTTTGGGACCTGTTTTGGAGGGGATTCTGAGCACCATGGTTCCCGGTGCCTGTGAGCAGGGTGGCTTCTCCCAGAGCTGGCCAGGAGCTGCGCTGGCTCCAAGCCATCAAGCTGGAGCTTGACCTCCCAAGGTCCTCAAGCCTGTGCTAAAGGTCGTGGGACCTGCACATCTCCTCTCCCTCCTGGCCAAGCCTGTCTGGTTTCTCTTTCTCTCCCTGCTCAGCCCTCTGTGTGGAGACTTTTTCCTCTGTGAAGCCTCAAAACAATAGTTGCACCAAAGCAGCTGAGATAAGAAACCACCTCGCCCATCCCCAAGGGTTGGCGGGATCCAGGCTGAAATGCTGGAGCAGGCAGGAGGTTGGCCACGGCTGCTCCGAGGCTGGGAATTCATCCCTGATCCCACTTTTTTCCAGCTTAGGTTGCAAGTACCTCCCAGAAGGGAGCTCGGCGTCCCCTCCGGTGCATAGCACAGCCGCGTGGGCACTGGGCACCTTCGCTGCTGCGAGGACATGACGTGTTTATGTAGGGCCTACAGGAACTGCTGAAGCTGGTTTGGGGCCATTAACGTTGCGGCCACAGGCCTGAACTGAAGGATTTGGCTTTTGGGGTTCCCCTCTCGGGTGGGTTAGTGTTGTTTGTAGGTATGGCTCCTTTGGGTCGCCTGTGCCCTGTGAGCCGCCCCGTCCTTGTTCCCACGGGAGCGGTGGAGAGGACGGAGCAAAGGGAGAAACTTCCCCCGTTTGACCGACGCCGTGGCAGCAGCGGGAGCACGGCTGAGCGGGCGCTGGCAGGGACAGCCCTGCCCGCAGCCAGCTCATTAGCAAACGGCGAGCTAATCATTTTTAATAACACGAGCAGCTGACTTGGCCGGTCCCACCTCGGCAGCCCGCGTCCCCAGGGGACCACGCGCTGCTTCCCAGTCCCATGGCCTTGGCCAAGCCGTGTCACAGCTACGGCTATGGACGCGGCAGCAAGGGTTTCCCGTTGATGGGGCTCGTGCCAGGTGCCAGCATCCTTGGGGTGACGCCGGGAGGCACTGGGAGAGAGGAAGAGGAGGAGGCAGGACAAAGCATGCATCCCCAAGGTCGATAGCACAGCATCACGGGTCATGTCCCACTCCTGCGAGGGGTCCTGGCTCTGACTGAGGCCGGGGACGGATGGCGGCAGCCCCCGGCTCCTGCTGCAGCACCACCGGACTGGGGCAGCTGCAGCAAAATTCCTTTTTCCGTGAGGATTTTCCCCGAGCGCTGGGGGCTCTCGGGCAGCCGACTGGCACCGGGGCTGGTGGGGTGCTGGGGTGGCTGTGCCACCTCCACCTCACCTCGCATCCTCGGCGAACAGCGCCCAACCTCCCCACCCCTCCCTGAACGAGGGTGCTCTGCTCCCCTTTCGTCCCACAGCTCCTTCTGCTTTTGCTACCAAAATTATGTGATAAAACCCCAAGCAAAGTGGATGCTTTGCAGGCGTTCAGCTCCCTGTGGGACACGGGGTCCCCGGTCCTGCCGCTCTGCTGGGCATTGAGGTCTCTGCTCCAGCCAGGGAAGAGGGCACTTACCAAACAAATAAGAGTAAATAAAGCAC
This sequence comes from Anarhynchus alexandrinus, assembly GCA_008711295.1. Lineage (NCBI taxonomy): Eukaryota > Metazoa > Chordata > Aves > Charadriiformes > Charadriidae > Anarhynchus > Anarhynchus alexandrinus. The sequence goes on along the minus strand of VUYV01000368.1, from coordinate 125,317 downwards.
GCAGGATTTGGCTGGGTGCTGCAAGCTGGGAGGAGGGTAACTGAATACAGCCCGGCTCGACGTGTGGGTTTCACAGAGTCACAGAGTGGTCAGGGCTGGAAGGGACCTTCAGAGATCATCCAGTCCAACCCCCTGCCAGAGCAGGGGCAGCCAGAGCAGGTTGGGCAGGAATGCATGAAGGCTGGTTTGGAATGACTCCAGAGAAGGAGACTCCACCGCCTCTCTGGGCAGCCTGTGCCAGTGCTCTGCCACCCGCACAGGAGAGAAGTCCCTCCTCAGGTTGAGATGGAACTTCCTATGGTCATGTTTGTGCCCGTTCCCTCTTGTCCTGTCGCTGGGCACCTCTGAAAAGAGTCTGGCCCCATCCTCTCGCCACCCACACTTTAGATATTGATAAGTGTTGATGAGATCCCCCCTCAGCCTTCTCCTCTCCAGGCCGAACAGCCCCAGGGCTCTCAGCCTCTCCTCACCAGAGAGATGCTCCAGTCTCTTGAGCATCTTTGTAGCCTCCGCTGGACTCTGTCCAGCAGTTCCTTGTCTTTCTTGACCCGGGGAGCCCAGAACTGGACACAGTTTGTGGCACTGGGGGACACTGCGGGCGCAGCGTTCCCTACCCGGGCTGTGGCTCAGGTCCCTCCGTTTTGAGGGCTGGGGATGGAGGAAGCAGAGGGGCCCTGGCTGCCTCCCTCTGCCTGCGCCTGCCTAATGCAGGCAGCAGCCTGCCGTCTGCCAGGGCAAGTGCTGCTCCACCATCCTCCCAGGGCGGTAATCCTGGAGCATTAAGGTGATGGAAGGTGTCTGGGGTTCAAGGTGGCTCCTCTGGAGGGGACGGGGTGGCAGAGCATCCTGGGGTGCTCAGGAGCTGGCGGGACACGGAAAAGGAGGGCAGACGTGGTGCCGAGGGACGTGCTTTAGTGGTGCATTTGGCGGTGTCAGGCTGATGGTTGGACTCGGTGATCTTAAAGGTCCCTTCCAACCTAGACGATGCTATGTTGGGGCTGATGCCGCTGTGCAGGAGAAACGCCAGCGAGCGATGCCCGGGCTGCGGAGGAGCGGGGTGCTGTGGCAGGTCCCCCCCCGGCAGACAAACCTCCCTCCCCTGCCCATCCCCGTGCCAAACCTCCCTCCCCTGCCCGTCCCCGTGCCAAACCTCCCTCCCCTGCCCGTCCCCGTGCCAAGCCACGGGCAGGTCTCTGCCAGCCCGGCCCGGGGGGTGCCGCTTCCGCAGGGCTGGCAGGGTTTGCCCGTGGTTTGGAAATGCCGCACAGGTTCGGCCCGGCCAGATGAACATGTGCACAAGGGCCATCCCCCGCTACGGTGCATATGTTGAGGAGGATCTGGCAGTAAAGGCGGTACCCCGCGTCTCGGGAGCCAGTTCCTGGCTCTGCCTCAGCGAACCGAGTTAATAATAAAATGCCTGATGCTTCTGCTGCTTTGGCTGCCCCTCCTTCAGGAAAGCAGAGGGTTTTCCACCCCTTTCTCGTACTTAGCCAGTGGTGGATCCGTTGGGATGGGGAGCTCCTTGGAGCAGAAGCGCCTGCCCGCCCGGTGCCATCGACGGGAGCCGGTGCTGCCGCAGAGACGTATAAACACACGGAGATGTGACGGGACAGTTTGGGCTTGTTTCTTCCCAAAGATGTGTCCTGTACCTAGAGCTCAGATACCTACACTCCTGCAAGGAAATGGCAAGGAACGGAAAAGCAAGTCTCGTGACAGCAGATTTTAAAAGCAGGCGTGGAGCAAACTGCTGTGAACTGACATCTGCAGCCTTGAACGAAGGTCTTCCCACCCACCGCGGCGCTGGTCCAGGGCAGAAGCTGAGCATCCCGGCAAAGGCAGATTTCGCAGGCGCTGGGAATGAAGCTCGGTTCATATGCAGGAGGCAAAATACTAGCCCAGAGGCCAGGAACTATTACATTTTATTTAAATCAACCCCAAAGCACGTTACTAAATGACTATGCAACCATGGTTTGTCTCTGCTGGGATACGACGTCTTCGAAATGGGCACAAAAAGAGCGGCTGTGGATTGCACAAGCCCGCATCTCCTGCCGGCAACGGAGTGCAGCCCTTGGCCACCGGCTGGCGAGCTCTTCCCTCCAGCCGCCGGCCCGCCAGCAGCCGGCGTCACCGCTGGACGCTGCGAGACGGAAAAGCTGGGAGGATGGAAAAGGCAGAACAACCTACAGGATTAATTCAATGGTGGTAATTGAAAAGTCAAATAAAGAATGGCTGTGCATTAATCCCCGTAATTTAAACAAAGCTGTAAACCGTGGGCTTTCTCCAATGAAAACTGGTGAAGCAGTAGCAGCTAAGCCTTAAGACGCAAAAATACCCTCAATATTAGGTGCAAGACATGCTTTCTGGCAAGCACAGCTCGATGAGTTAAGCTCCAAGCTAGTGACTTAATCCACCATTCAAGCGCCGTGGGCCAGATCCTGGCGAGCCGCAGGGCTCGGTGTGTGGGCAGCGGGCAGGGAGCTGCGCTGTGCGCCCGCCGCCCGCGTCCCCCGGGGCCGGGAGGGGGTCCCCGCCGGCCCCCCTCGCTGGGTCACGGCAGGACGAGGAGGGGTGGAGATGTTACAGCTGGAGTGGCGGGATGCGGCCATGCTGGGGTGTGGGACCGGTCGGGGTAAGCACCGAGTGCTGCCTGGGATGCTCTTCCCATCGGAGCGGGAAGGAGCGATGGGTTTTCGTGGGGACTGCAGGAAATCCCACCACGGCGGGGTGAGGGGCCAGAGGATGGTCTGGCAGAGACCAAGCTCATCTCCCAAAGACACCTCTCTGTTGCGGACGTAAGATGAGCAAAACTGCCTTAATTGCTGATCCGGGTAAATCATCAGGAGTCATTGAAAGCCTTCTTCCACTGCATGAAGAGGGACCTGCTTAGATGAATTGGATCCTGATTGTGCTGGGATTTATGTCTGTCCTTAGACTTTACACCAGGAATACACCGCTGGGGCCCAAGAGATTATCCACAACGTGTGAAGCTAAGCGCTTGTATAAATCTTTGCTGGAAGCGTGCCTTCGGCCATAAATTTTTTAGGGCACGGACTGTCTGTCGCTGTGCGTGCGGAGCAGGAGCGATGGCTGGAGGGACCTCTGAGCTCTCCCCGCACGGTTACGTCTCTCGGATGAGTGGGCGTTTGGCAGGGCTTGTGCCCAGCCGCTCTGGGGTGGGGTGGACTTCGCCGGCTGGAGATGGGCGCTGTGGCCCTGGGAGCACTCCGAGCACCAGTGGTGGGGTGAGAGCCCCTCGTTCAGGGCAGCGCCGGGGTGATGCTGGTGGCACCGGGCTGCTCTTTCCAGCACGGGTGGTGATGAGGATGGGTGATGCTTCGTGCCCAGCCCCACTAACAGAAACCCAAGCCTTTGCTAGCGGAAAAGAGACAAAGCAGTGGATGGTTTCCAAGAGGTGTACCTGCCAGCTCATCAAAGGCACCTGCTTCCTCCAAGTGCCGCAGGATCCAGCCGAGTCCACGCAGAAGAGCCCTGTGGAGTAGGCATAGGGAGACCATCCAGATGCATCTGAAGCAGCTGAAACATCCCGGAGCACGGTGGTTCAAAAGAGGGTGGTTAGCCCGATGTTCTCCTCCAGGCGAAGCAGCGGTGCTGTTCCCATGGGTCGTCCATCCAGGGCTGGCCAAACTGACCATCGCTGCCGGCTTTGCTCCTCGCAGTCCAGGGCTGGACCCTGCCTTGATCTCACGACCTTTGGGGGTCCCCTATGACCTGACGGCGGGTGTTTGCAGGAGAGCCGGGAAAGCCTGGCTCGCTGGGGAGAGCTGGCCGCCCTGGCAGGAGACAAGCCTGTTGTGGCTGAAGAAAGACCCCGTGTTTCCGACGGCCCCGCATCATGCCAAGACTCCCTTGCTCACTGCCATTTGTTATCACAGCTGAGCCCCCAAAATATCCTTGTCAGAAAGACGTCCGCTTCCAGTCCCAGCCAAGATCTGATAAGGATGAAGCATCTGGTCCCCATTAGAGGCTGCTCGCTCTGGTTTCTGGCCATGCGGGAGGGGGCCCGAGGAGCAGCGCTGTGGTGCTCCCACCAGTCCCATCTGGTGAAAATTAGGGAAATGATAACATCGGGGGGCTGTGGGGACAGGCAGGGGGGGATGTTTTTGTTTTGCTTTGGAATCACGTTCAACTCTTACACTGATGGAGGCCGAGATAACCTCCTCCAGCTCATAGCCAGTCCAGCCCTGGGCAGGCAGATGGGAAGAACCTCTCCTGAGTGAGCATCTCCTTCCCTCACAGGCAACCCCTGGTGGGTCTGTCATCCAGTGTGGTGTGATGGAGAGTCACTTTGGGTTTGCCCTGAGGTTGGAGACCCAACTTTCACCCACCTTCCCTGGGAAGGCTGTGGTGGAAAGCCATGAGAACATCCTTTGGCTGGAGTCTCCAGGAGACAGGATGGGTGCTGAGACTTATGAGCTTGGCAAGCATCAAGAAAATCCTCTTCGGACCATCCTAAAACTGAGCCAAGTTTGTGTAAAAGCTCAGAGTTGGTTCAGCTCCGTGGGCTGGAAAGCTCAGAGGTGGGGGAGCAAGTGGAGAAAACGTGTTTTACTGCTGTGACAGGAGCATCACCCCAGGGTTGAGGTGGGGGAAGAGCAGACCTGGGCTGCTCTCTCCGCTTTTCATCCCTCAGTCCCAGCCTGGCCATGAACAAGGGTTCGCATGGCTCTATGTGAGCCCCGCTCCCTTTGCTTGCACAGGACAAGGCTGGCAGCAGGCGTGGGGCTGCCCGTGGAAATCCCTCCTCCTGCCTGCATGCATCCCGGGCTGTCCCCAGAGCTGCTGCCTGCAGAGCGGGCAGGAAGAAGCTGTTCTACTGGTGTCCAGATCTTAAATGCCAGCTGGCAGCTGCAGGTGCCTGTGTGAGCTGTGGGGTCTCCAGGGGCTCTTCTCCATCAGCAGAGGCCATACATTGGCCAAGTCCTTCATTCGCTCTCCCTCCTGCCCGTGCTGCTCGCAGCACACGTGGGGCCACGGTCTGGACCTATGGGTCTGGGCTGTGCCGGCCCCAGCGGCTGCTCTCCACCACTGCGCTGGAAGGACCCACGTCCCCCTCATCTCTCCAGGGGCGGCACGTTGGGTCCAGTTTGGGATTTGTATTGTGTGTCACCTCTCATGGAACTTTTTCTCTCTCTCCCACCCAGCCTGCGACTGCCACCCCGTTGGCGCGGCCGGCAAGACCTGCAACCAGACGACGGGGCAGTGCCCGTGCAAGGACGGCGTCACTGGCCTCACCTGCAACCGCTGTGCCAAGGGCTACCAGCAGAGCCGCTCGCCGGTGGCCCCCTGCATCAGTGAGTGCGGCCGTGCCTTGCCCTGCGCCCGGGGACCCTCGCCGGCACCAGGAGATGCTCTCCTTGGGCTGGTTTGCGGTGGGTGGGAGGCTGAGCCAAGGGGCTGCCCATCCACGTGGTTGTGCTGGTTAAGGCAGGATGGTTGCGTCACCTTCTGGGGTCACCCATGCTTTGTTCCCCCAGCCTGGGAGGCTCTGAAAGACCCCTTGGGTTAGTGCTTCCAACCAGCTGAAACAGCTCTACTGGGACATGTCTTCAGCTGCAGCAAGGTGCCTTCCTCACCCAGCTGAGCTCTGAGCGTGGTCCGGCCTGGGGCAAGGCCAGATCCTGTGGTCAGCGTAAAACCGTGTCTGTTGTTGCAGTGGGTCTGAATTTGACCCAAGGAGCAGAGGAACAATTTCCCACCCTGCAGCGTCCACTGGCACTGCTGGAGCGGTGGCAGTGGGGGTGAGCTGGCAGGGCTGGGTCGTCCCTCTGTTCTTCCCTAGATTTGGGGTTAGGAGAGAATTTCCCCCAGGTTTTGTTGCCAGGAGTCCCGAGAAAGTGTTGTCTTTGCCCACGCTTACCCCTGTGCTGTACAGCCTGGAGCACGCTCAGGTCAGCCGAGCATCCGTCTGATGCCCAAACTGAGTTCGGATGAGCAGAGCATCCAGGGACCGTCCATCCCTGGAGCACGTGTCCTCCGCAGCAGCGACGTAGTAGGGGTCCTGGGGGTTGCAGCGTCTCAGCCTGTCCCAATTTACTGAGCTCGCTTTGGGCATCTCTGGGTCTATTTAATGGCCTGTGATACTCAGGTCAGACTCACCCCATCGTCTTTCTTCACAAACTGCTGGTGACCACCCCCAATCCCCTCTGCACCCCGCCTGCAGAGGGCTTTTGTCTGGGTGTCACCCCCAGAGCTGGGGACCCCTTTCCTTAAGACATCTCTCCCTTTCTCTTCCAGAGATCCCTGCCATCAACCCCACCTCCCTGGTCACCAGCACAGAGGCACCTGCAGGTAAGAGCTCCACGTCCTAGGCCAAGCCCATGGCCCCAGCCCTGGCCAGAGGTGTCCCATCCCACCACCCCTCTCCCCAGCGCACCGGGGAGAAGGGCTGAGCACCACCAAACCCTTTGGCAATAAGTTTAATGGTGAACAATTTTGATGAAAAAAAATGACTGAGATTTGAATATTTCTGGAAAGGGACCGACAAAGCTTGACGGGGCTTTCTCGGGGAGAGGGTTTCTCCATCCCCTCCAAGGAGAAAAGCAGGGATGCAGCCTGCCAGGACCTGGCCGCCCCTCGGCAGGTTGCGGCAGGGGTTGCGGCGTACGGCACCTATGGCTCAGCAGGTGCTTGGGGGTTGGCTTTTTTTGATCTCCTTTTATTGGTGCCAGGGAGGGAGGTTTCTCCTCGGTGCCTTTTACCTTGCCCTGGCTCTCTGAGCAGCGCCGGGGCGGTGGGGTCCGGCAGGCTCAGGAGCCCCTGCGCCGGCGCGCGGGCTGCCAGGTCTCCCCTGGGACATGGGTGACATGGCGCTCGCCCCATCCAGGTCTGGAGGAGTGAAATGTCTGGGTCGGAGCTGTTTGTCCCAACTCTGCGTTCTGATGGGACCGCGGGATGATCAGTGTCACTGCTGCTGTCTCCCAGCGGGAACATCTCCGGTGGTGGGCTGCAGGCTTTGCTGGGGTGAGGGAGGCATTTCTGTCGCTGTCCTTAGAGGTCCTCCAGGGCCACCCTGGCTTCCCCAGGCTGGAGCAGCAATGCTCATGTCTCCACGCATGCTGCAGGTTCGCTCGCGCTCTTGCAGAGGCTCAGCTGGGGCCGGACGCATGGTGGGTGCATGGATGCTGCCTGCACCGGTGGGTTAGGGTCCCTCTTCCAGCTTGGCCACAGCTGCCAGGGCCCCACCGAGGTGCCCTCAGCTCTCACCCTGACATGGCACACGCCGATAGCATAAAATCATAGAATCATAGAATGGTTTAGGTTAGAAAGGACCTTGAAGATCATCGGGTTCCAACCCCCCTGCCATAGGCAGGGACACCTCCCACTAGACCAAGTTGCCCAAGGCCACATCCAGCCTGGCCTTGAACACCTCCAGGGATGGGGCCTCAACAACCTCTCTGGGCAACCTGTTCCAGTGCCTCACCACCCTCAGAGTGAAAAACTTCTTCCTAATGTTCAATCTAAACCTGCCCTCTTCCAGTTTGAAGCCATTCCCCCTCGTCCTATCACTCCATGCCCCAGTAAAAAGTCCTTCCCCAGCTCTCCTGTAGGCCCCCTTTAGGTACTGGAAGGCCGCAATAAGATCTCCCCGGAGCCTTCTCTTCTCCAGGCTGAACAGCCCCAACTCTTTCAGCCTCTCCTCATAGGAGAGGTGCTCCAGCCCTCGGATCATCCTCGTGGCCCTCCTCTGGACACGCTCCAGCCGGTCCATGTCCTTCTTATGTTGGGGACTCCAGAGCTGGACGCAGTACTCCAGGTGGGGTCTCACGAGAGTGGAGTAGAGGGGCAGAATTCCCTCCCTCGCCCTGCTGGCCACACTTCTTCTGATGCAGCCCAGGATGCAGTTGGCCTTCTGGGCTGCGATGGCACATTGCTGGCACATGTGGCATCACACAGAGGTACACCAGCCTTCGGACCCTATGCCCAGTCCTCCGCGGCGCTGCAGGATGTGGCCCGGCAGATGCCGTGGCAGACAGGTAAAGCAGCCGCTTTGCATCTCCTCCACGACTGCCCCTCTTCTCTCAGCCACCTCCTGCCATCTCATCTGCCTTCCTGGCACCTCCGTGCCTTGCGTGGTGGTCACAGCGGTGGGAGCGGAGGGGCTGTGCTGATGCTGGGCCAGCTCTTCAGAGGCACACACGGCCATGTGTCGGAGGGGGCCATCGCAGGTCTTTTCTCTCCCCCCTCTCCTTCGGCAGTCCCGTTGGCACCGCAGCGTGGCTGTTCCTAGCCATCCTGCTGTATCCCTCTGTAGGGATCCCAAGCCATGTCGAGGGGGAGGAGCTAGGGAAAGAAGCAGCCCTTTTCCTCCTTGGGCCACCCTTCACCCTGCAGTCCCCGAGACCTTGGTCTTCTCCCGCATGCCAGCGTGGGGGAATAGACATCCTGCACCATCCTCCACTCCATCCCACGGCATGTGGTCCTGGGAAAAGAGCAGGGGCACCTCCACCTCCCCATGCCCGTATTTAATGAGGAGCTTCCCCATGCCCTGTTCAGGGTACGTCCATCCCACGGGGAGCCTGCAGGCTCCTTGGAGACCCGGTGCCCTGTGTGCATCCTTCTCCCCAGCTCTCCTTCCCACAGCCACCCTGCCTTGGGGGTGGGCAATGCCAAGAGCCCCTTCCCAGGCTGGTGCACACCTGTGATGTGCTCCTCAGCCTTTTGGGAAGATCTTCCAGCGTGGCCCCTTCACAGCTGCGTGCATGCACTCGGTGGCCATAGGAGGGGGACGGGAACAAGGGGTGCCGAAGTTACGGAGCTATGGAAGGAGTAAAGCGCGCGGATGGGGATGGAGGGGCGAGACGCGTGGGAGGAGGCTGGTAGCTCAGCTCCTCACGGAGTGGTGCTGGCCCCCCAAAACCACGCAGATCGCACATATTGATGCAGAGGGGAGTGCTGCACAGCCCGGCGCCCACCCAGCGCTCGCGGGCACGTTTCAACCCTCCCGGCCCTGCGCCGCAGAGGCTCCGGGAAACGGGAGCTGTTGTCGGGACGCGAGTCGAGCAGCCCTGCGTGGATCTGGCAGAGGTTTCGCTCCACGCCGTGGCACCAGAGGAGAGCCGGTCCTCGGTGGAGCGCGCATCTTGCACGGTGGGATGACCATAAGAGCTGAGCTGTCTGTGACAGTAACGCTGCTGGGGAGGTGGCACGGGACGGGGCAGACCACCACTACCTCTGCCCCTGCCTGCCCTGCCTGCTCTGCCTGCCCTGCCTGCCCTGCCTGCCCTGCCTGCTCTGCCTGCGGCGAGGGAGCGAGCTGGGAACACCAGGCTTTGTGAAAAGGGAAAAAAAAGGGGAGGGGAAAGGGGGATTTGGACGGGTTTATTGCAAACAGAGAGTGACACATGGAGCAGAGTTAATCAAGGTGACTCCCCTCCAGTGCTTTATAAATAGGAACAGTCTTCGAGTGATGTCTGATATTTTCAGCTGCGTAAAAATAAATGGCACTCGCTGGAGAGCGGGGTGTTTGCTTTGTTTTAGCAGAGCGGGTCTGCCTTGCACTGCTCCTAGTTTTATCTGTGCGTTTGTTGTTTTAAGATTTCTGGCTTCTAGCTCGAATATCTTTAATGCAAAGTAGTTCGCCTCTGCCCAGAGTCTGCGCCGGGGGATCGGGGGACCTGGCTGGGGTCCTGCTGCCCCCCTTTGCTGGGGGGGGACCAGAGATGGGGCAGGTGATCCTGCCCTGCCGGGCTCTGCCTCCAGCCTGCTCGTGCTGCAGGCAGGGCTGGCCGCAGCGGGGCACCCTGCCTGCTGCCTGCACCCTGCCTGCTACCTGCACCCTGCCCCGCTGCCTGCACCCTGCCTGCTGCCTGCCTGCTGCCTGCATCCTGCCTGCTACCTGCACCCTGCCCCGCTGCCTTCACCCTGCGTGCACCCTGCCTGCTGCCTGCACCCTGCTCCATTGCCTGCACCCTGCCCACTGCCTACACCCTGCCCCGCTGCCTGCACCCTGCCTGCTGCCTACACCCTGCCTACTGCCTGCACCCTGCCCCACTACCTGCATGCACCCTTCCTGCTGCCTGCCTGCTGCCGGCACCCTGCCCCGCTGCCTGCACCCTGCCTGCTGCCTGCACCCTGCCTACTGCCTGCACCCTGCCTGCTGCCTGCCCTGCTGCCTGCACCCCGCTTCCCTGGGAACCTCCGGGCTCTTCCCTAAGCAGCGCGCTCCCCGAGGGGGCTCTCACCCCCCCCAGTGCCCCCCAGTCCTCCCACCCCAGGCAGCCTCCGAGCCCCTTCTCCCCCCATTTCCCCACCTCCCTCCCTGCCTCTGGCAGCAGGTGCCGGGCTGCGGGAACAGGGGGACATTGTTTGGGGCCGCCGTGCTCAGGTGCTGGGCTTCCCCCCTCTCCCCGTCCTCCTCCCAGCTGGCGTCCTGTCCCCGGGTGCGTCCGGGCTTTTCGCTGACGTTGCCATCCTCTGCATCGCTCTTCCCAGCTTTCCCCTGCCTTTCCGACCCTCCGGAGCCTTTGAGGTCCGGCTTTGATCTCTCTGCCCGAGCAGCCAACTGGCTCAGCGGTGAAACGTCCTGGGTCCACTTCTCGTAATTTTTATTATTATTATTTTAAAATATTTTCCACTTAGTGGGGGGAAAAAAAAAAAATCCTTGTTCCCCGTTAGCAGAATTAACAAAACTCGTGGAGTGCAAAACAGGGCTTTAAAGGAATTCAAAGTCAGCAGTAAAAGATTTGCAGCCATAACACCTAATTAAGTTACATCTCTCTTAAAACAAAATATTCCTTCTTTTTTTCAAGGCGAGGAGAAGTAAACCAGATGTGCAAACTCGCCGCCTCGCACACATGCTCTCCCCACGGAGACGGGGGATGCCCGCGCTGGGCTTGCCGGCCACCATCCTCCTCCTCCCGTGGCCGTGCCGGTGCTTGCCCGGCTCCGTCCATCCCTCCCGCGTGCCGGGTCCCCGCCGCCAGCAGCCGAGACGTTGCCGGTACACGGGGTGCTGCTGCCCGCGCCATGGGCCGGTGCCAGACCGGCATCAGCCGGCAGCAATGCGGTGGGCACACGCCTGCGGCAGTCGTCACCCCCTGTGTCCGTGGAGGGTCCCGTGGGGCGAAGGGGCTGAGAGCTGCCCTGGGAGACAAACGGGACTGAGCTGTGGCACAGGGCGGGAGCTCCCTTCTGGAGTCCCCTTCATGGAGCAGGAAAGGACAGAGCAGTGTGTCCGGGATGGGGCTGCAGTGTATCCCAGGGATGCAGCAGTATCCGGGATGGGGCTGCAGTGTATCCCAGGGATGCGGCAGTGTCCGGGATGGGGCTGCAGTGTATCCCAGGGATGCGGCAGTGTCTGGGATGGGGCTGCAGTGTATCCCAGGGATGCAGCGGTGTCCGGGATGGGGCTGCAGTGTATCCCAGGGAGGCAGCGGTGTCTGGGATGGGGCTGCAGTGTATCCCAGGGATGCAGCAGTGTCTGGGATGGGGCTGCAGTGTATCCCAGGGATGCAGCAGTATCCGCAATAGGGATGTGGTCTATTCCAGGGATGCATCGGTGTCTGGGATGGGGCTGTAGCACATCCCAGGGATGCAGCGGTGTCCAGGATGGAGCTGTAGTGTATCCCAGGGGATGCAGTGGTGTCTGGGATGCAGCTGTAGCACATCCCAGGGATGCAGTGGTGTCTGGGATGGGTCTATAGTGTATCCCAGGGATGCCGTGGATGGGGGTACCTTCAGCACCGCAGCTGAGTGCTTCAGTGCACTCAGCAGCCACCCCCCACGGGGGGGGGGACCCTGCGTCCCCTCTGCAGCCACCACCGCTGTCCCAGGGGATGCAGCGTGGCGGGGGCAGCTCTGCCAGCCCAGGCGGAGGGGCAGCGTGCCGGCATGGGGGGAGCTGAACCGAGAATCAGGGCTCACGCTCCTCTGCCAAGAATTAGCTTCGTGCTGCGCTGCTTCTATCAATGACAAATTTGGAACAGGCGGCACAAAGTCCCCGATAAAAAGGAGCTGGGCAGAAAGGAGAGCAGCGGAGCCCAGGGCGAGTCCGTGCTCCTGGGCTTCTTTCTTTCCTCTTTCTTCCTCCTCCCCTTGGCACAGGGCACTGTTATTCCCCCGTCTTCCCCCAGACCCTCGCCTCCATCCCCGGTGATCGCTGTGGCAACCCACAAACAAAGACAACCTCAGGGACTGCTGGCTCTGTCCCGGGACGCGGGGCCAAGCTGGAGAGAGAACCTGCGAGAGGGAGAGAAAAGAAGAAAGATGGGCTTAGAAAAAAACACGCCATTTGGAAAGAGACAAATTGAGATGTTCAAAGGAAGATGGCAGGGGGAAAGAAAGGAGGAGAACCGGGCTGCTTCGGGCAATTGTTGGGATCAAAGCCTTTGAGGAGAAGGAAAGAGGCATTCCCTGCCCTCCCTCTGCTTGAGATGCAAATCTGGGGTCTTTAGAAATGCACAGAAAAAAAGCCTCCTTGAGGACATGAGTCTCTCCGGAGAGCTGGGGGACAGCAGGGAGAGATGCTGTGTGGGGTGGAGGACAGGCTGGTGTCCTCCCCAGCCGTGCTGGAGCAGCCTGAGCAGAGGATGCTCGGGCAGCAGGAGCGACCTGGCAGAGCAGGACCACTTCCCTCACCCACCTGCTTCCCCCGGCCTGAGTCCCCTTCCCCACTTTTGGAACACTGGTGAGGCACAGGTCTCTGGAGGGGCTGCCCCATGAGGGTGCTGCCCACCATCCTGGCCCCTGAGGGCTGAGTTGCCCCTGGGGATCACGACCCCCTTGGCCTGGGGTCAGACCTTCCTTTGGGTCCCCTCCCTGCAGGGCCCATGGTGGAGTTGGTGCTGAGTCCTTTTTTCCCCGAGCTGCCCAGGTTCGCAGGGCCACAGCTGTCCTGGTTGACTCTCTTTGGCCATGGCCCCTGTCTATTCTCCATGGTGGTCACCATCACCTCCCCTGCATTTCTCCCACCCATCTCCTTCTGCGCCCTGGAGGACAGTCCCCAGGCTCCCCCCACCGCCCCTGTGCTGATTTATCCTGCAGGACCACCATCAGCACAGGAGGTGACGCAGACTGCTCTGTGGACCCAAAGCCACTTGATTTCTCTTCCCAGCTGATGCGGTGTCAGTATTCATGCTGGGATTTGAGCTTTCAGGCCGCTGTGACCTGCCAGGGGGGCAGCGGGACTTGCTGGACCCCCATCCCCAGCAGCAGACCAGGCCCTGGCTCAGGAACCTTCTGGAGGGTGCTGGGACGTGGAGTACCCACCACCCTCTGCCAGGCTGGGTCCCGCTGCTGTCCCCTGCACCCTGTTGCCTCTTCCCTTGTGGTGGGACGGGACCCCACATGCTTCAAGCCCCTCAGTGCTCAACTCTCTGTTCTTCCTCTGCAGACTGTGACTCCTACTGCAAGCCAGCGAAGGGCAACTACAAGATTAACATGAAAAAGTACTGCAAGAAGGACTATGGTAAGGACCTCCTCCTTCCCTGGGCCATGCTGGGCTTTGCCGCAGAGGCAGCCGAGGGCCAGCCAAAGGATGGCTCTGGTTGGGGTGATGCAGATGTCCCAGGGGATGGGGAGCACCCAGCATGGTTGCCCAAATCAGCCCTTCCAAAGATGCGATGGGTGAGGCAGGTGGGGCTGCTGGGGACGGGCAGTTCTCGTCACCAAAGCTTCCTTTGGGGAGCAGGCAAAGCATCCCCCGTGACCATGCCTCCCCCTCTTTTCCCTCAGTGGTCCAGGTGAACATCCTGGAAATGGAGACAGTGGCCAACTGGGCCAAGTTCACCATCAACATCCTCTCTGTCTACAAGTGCCGCGACGAGCGGGTCAAGCGGGGCGACAACTTCTTGTGGATCCACCTGAAAGACCTGTCCTGCAAGTGCCCCAAGATCCAGATCAGCAAGAAGTACTTGGTCATGGGGATCAGCGAAAACTCCACTGACCGGCCAGGACTAATGGCCGACAAGAACAGCCTGGTCATCCAGTGGCGGGATGCCTGGACACGCCGCCTTCGGAAACTGCAGCGGCGGGAGAAGAAGGGGAAGTGCGTGAAGCCCTGAGGGGTTTCCACCCATCCCGTCCCACCCTGCGCTCAGCCCCAGCCCGGCTGTGCGCTGCCAGACTGCGCCCAGAAACTCTGTACATATATATAGTGTGAACGGACTCTTCTGTCTATAGTGTATATTTTGGCAATGGTTTCCCTTTGTGTGTGCGAGTGCACGCGTGGGTGTGCGTGTGGGTCTTTTTCTCTAAGTGTGTATTAAAAATAACACAGTAATGACAAACCTTTAATGAGGAGCAAAGCGGAGCGAGAGCCTGTGGGTGCCTGTCGCCTGAAGGAGCTTGAAGGGGATTGGTGTCCTGCTCCGGGCATGCTGTTCGTAGCACTCGTTTTCTAGGCTTTTCTTTTCACTTTAACAAAGTCTTCTTCTGCCCGGTGTTGACACCTGAGTTGACAGCTCCCCTTCTCCAGCGTCCAGGCCTGCCTCTTCCTCACTCTCTGAGAACACGCTGCTGTCAGACTTCTCTCTGCCCTTCTCCTTACCCAGTAGGAACAGGAGGTCAGAGTGTTCTGTCCTTCACCCCAATGTTCATACAGGCAGGCTGAGTGGAAACCATCCAACGCTGCAGAGGGACCAGCCCCAGGAGCTCCACCAGGAAGAACAAATGAACTTTTGCAAGGCCTGACTCTCTGGTGACCTCAGGTTCACACAGACCAGCGCTGTCACCTGGGGCAGGACCCATGCGATGCCGCAGCGCCGTGGGGAGCAGTCAGGCCCTGGCAGTGGGTTGGTGGCCACTACCAGGCAGAGCTGTGTCCACCGGAAGAAAGGGACAGACTTTGCAACCCCCTGGCTGTTACCTATCCTGGTGCATAGCCCAGGCAACCCAGCGGGAAAGACCTGGAGACACCCATTTTCCCCTCCATGTCCACCAAGGCTGTAGCCTGCACTGCCAGCAGGACCTGGGGTGGAGCAGACAGGCTGACTGGAGCCATCGTGTATCACCGTCGTCCACCCACCCAGGTCTATGTCCCTATGTTCTCGGCTGGTACCAACTGACATAATCCCACCTATTTCTGTTGAGCTGACACCAAGTGACCATCTGCCTTGGTGCGCATCCTTCAGAGCTGGCCTGACTGCATGCTCTGCTGGGAAGTATTGCTGTGGCCAAGGTTGTCCAAGGAGATGCACAAGGCAGAGGTGGCAGGAAGAGAGAAGAGCTTTCATTGACCCACCTCTAGTCTTTTATATCTTCTTCACCCTGTATTAGTCTCCAGTTCAAACAGACATCAGTATCTTCCCATGTTGAGATTGTAGCGGTCTTGGCATAATAAATATGAGTAGAAATAATAGGTGCTCTGACAACAGCTATTCCTTTCCCTACAAACCTTGCCTTGCATATTAAATGGTTCAGGGAGGTATTGTAGCCTACATCGCAGTCTTCCCGTGCTTTAGGATGGTGCTTTGCCCTTTGGACCTCACGGCAGCTTGTGTGGACTCCCCATCCCATGGCTGTTCCGGTGCTTCTGGGCTCCGGCATCCCAGGGTGGTGCTGGAGCCTGCAGCTGAAGAGACTGGTGGAGCACTCTCGGGCTTCAGGACAGGGGAGTGAATATCTAGGCACTGGAGGATGTCTCTGTGGACATGCAAGTGCCATAGTCAGGGAGCTCCGTGCATTGGTGAAGCTGCTGGAGGTGCTGGAAGTGGCTTTTCAGAGATGCTGAGGGCCTGCAGTGCCATCTTTCAGATCCCATGGATGCTGGGGTGTCTACACAGGCTACGGGCAGAGTTGGGGGGAGGCCAGAAGCTGATGGGCAAAGGGTATGTGGAACCACTTGAGCTTGGATGAGCTGGTCCTATGCCACACTCCTGACACGGCCCCCCGCCTTCCCTCCTCCAGCTGAGCTGAGGGGACCCTTCTATCCCTGGTTCTTCTTGATTTGGTTGTCACAGGCTATCGGCCTCTGCCATGAAGTCCATGGGCCACCCAGCCCTCCTCTTCCTCCCATGGCTGCCTGCACGCAGGAACCCGGGAAGCAGAGCTGCTGCCCTTGCCCCAGGCTCACTCTGACCCTGTGCACCTGACAGTCCTCATGCAAGAGTCAGTGGTGGAACACCCTTTGGTTGTGCACGGCCGGGACTCCCCACAGCCCCAGGGGCTGCTCAGCATCACCTCGTGGGGTGCGGGGACTCGCTGGCCCCTCTTCTTAGCAGCTGCAGCCCACAAAAGAGCAGGGGGGCACCACTGCCCTATGGGCATGGAGGCTCATCAGGGCAGGGCTACAGAAGGCGCGTGCTTTCTCCAAGCAAGTACAGCCTTCAGGAGAGGCATGATGTGTCTGCGCTGCCCAAAAAGTGCTCTGCACAGCCTGCTGGGGCAGGAGGCTCCAGGGCTTCCCTTGGCATCTGATTTCTACTCCCTTGAAGCAGGGCATCTAAAACTCTTTGAGGACGTTGGTGTTGGTGGCTGAAGTTCTCGGTTTATCCTCCCGGTCGGCTCTGCCCTCTTGTTTCAGCTCTGCTACTGAGACTTCTGATGAGGAGGGATGGCTCCCAGCGGGTGTCCCAGTGCACATGGGTGCCCCGCTGGGGCAGATAAGACACACTGGGGCAGGACCACCACATACCCCGTGGGCTGCCACTGAGGAGAGGAGCTCTCCCCCTTTTGGCTGGGGGATGTCCTAAAATCCTGGCCGAAGGACTGGAGCAGGTCACTCTGCACCTTCACTACGGTTGGTGCCTGGAAGGCGTTTTCCTGACTTCCCCTCCTTGTGTCACACCAAGGTCTGAAGCAAGAATTCATCTTTCTTCTTCCTCTCCCTCTGCCCGGTACGGTCGGCTGGAAACCCCTGCACATGGCGGGGGGGGTCACACACAGCCCCCCACACCGGGGCTGGGTCACATCGGTGTGCCGACCACGGCGGTGGAGGCACCACAGGGTTGCACGGAGATGCTGCTGGTCCTGCCCTGCAGCTCGGGGCAGGGCTCGGCGCAGTTTTGGGGGAGGGCTGCAAAACCCGGCGGGGGGCTGCCAGGCCATATTACGGGGATGCTGCTGAGTTGGCTCTGACGGCTCTCCCTTTCCATGCCCCGCTGGCCCACGCAAGCAGGTCGCTGGGGAAAAGAGGCCCTTTGTGGCAGGGGGCCAGCAACATTGCCCCCAGCCCGTGGCGCAGGCCCTGCACAGACCCTGCGCCGCGCAGCCCCGCGCCGCTGTGGCTCTCCTGTCCGCCCTTAATCAAAGCCGGGTACCAAACGGGGCCGGAGGCATCCCCAGGTGCAAGGGGGACAACCCAGCCTGCCAAGCCATCCCGGCGCCCGCTGCAGTGGGTTTTTCGGGTGAAACAATGCTGCCCAGGGGATTTAGACACGGAGCTGCTCCCAGACCCATATTTAAATCCCCACACGCGTCCAACGTGCCTTTTTATCTTCTTCTTCTGTTTGCTTTATCATTCAAGTGTATGACTGGTCAGGATCCAGGATGCGGGCGGGATCCTTTGCGAGTCACCTCGTGCAGATTTGGGGGTGGGCTCTGCCGCGCTTCTTGGGGTGCCCCGGGCCCGGCTGCTGGGACACGCGTCCTGTGACCACCCCCCCCGGGGTGCCCGTGCAACGTGGTGGCGTCTGTGAAATATGTAAAAAGAAAAGCCATGGAATGTTATGGACCATAGAGTAACATATATGATATGTGCGTTTGGGGAGTTTATTGTTATTTTATTATTATTATTTTTAATAACATGAGTCTAATAAGTACTGACCACCTCCTTCTGTGTCTTCTTTGCGCGCGCAGGCAGTTTGCATGTGGGCTGGGAAGCCAGGGGGGCTTTGCCAGGGAGGGTTCTCTCTCCCATCACCCCCAGATGTGCAGGTCGGGGGTGTGCTGACCCACAGGGTTCCACGAGCGCTGCAGGAACTTCCCCACAGCTTTGTATCCGGAGGTGAGTGGGCTCAGAGTGTGCCGTGGGGCCAGCTCTGAACACCCCCAGGTGCACCAGGTTAGTGGCCCATCATGGCCCCCATGCTTGGCTCTGCAGTTGTCCACCTGTCTGGGTACAACTGGGACAGCAGACCCCAAAGAGCTCTTCTACCTCACCAAGACCAGGTCACCAGCCTCCAACCGGCTTCTTTGTACTCATTGGACTCATCAGGCAGGTGGGGGGCTCTCCCCAAGCCCCCACCCACCTCCACTTCTCTGGCAGCTCAAGCATCTGGAGTTACCCAAACCTGGAGGACTTTGCAGCCACAGAGGTTAAATAGCTGGAAAAACTCTTCTACCTTCCCATCATGACTCTCCGAGAGCTGTAACTGAAAAAACCAGGAACATTAATGATATTACTTGCTGTTTATTTTATTTAGGTATTGTTTTTATATACTCATTAATGGCTTAGGTAATTATTTCATTGCCGTTCATAACGCTAACATTTAAACAAAGCCACAGTTAGAAGAAAGAGCAATCGAGCCAAATTTCCAGCAGGCTTAACTGCTTTCAAAGCTAATTTGAGGGGGGGAAAAAAAAGGGATAATTAGCAGTCAAGCAAGGAATTGCCTTCCCGCCCGCACTGACTCAAGGGGCGGCGGGTTGGCGCACGCTCCGGCAGGCCGAAGCTGTGCTGGGGCACATCCACGGCAGGGCTGTGGGGTGGGGGCTGAGGCCACCCCCTCGGTGGTGGGGAGTGCTTGTCACCGCGGGGTGCTGCCAGAGCCCATGGGTGACGCCGGGGCAGGGTGACCCGGGTGGCCGCAGGGGATGCTGCGTGGTGGCCACGGCCAGCGGCCGTAGGCTTCGCAAGGGCAAGAGATGCTGCAGAGCAAACCCGCCTTGCCAGAATGAAGGCATACGTTTTCCAAAACAGCTTTTCAAGGAAAAAAAATAAAATAATATTAATTCAGCAAAGGATGGGAAAAGACTTCGGCACGCTCCTGTTTCCTAGAGCGCAGATCTCGCCCGCCCCGTGCAGAAGCTGGCTGAGCCCAGGCGTGCGCCGAGAAACGCCGCGCCGGGACCGACTGCTCCAGGCGGCGGATCCCTCGTCCCCATGCGGGAAGGGCCAAAACGACCACGCACGTTTTGCATCAGTGGTTTGGGTTTTTTTTTAACAGACCTTTTCCTACCATTCGGCTAGAGCAAAATGTTTGAGATTCAAAGGCGGCTGAAAGAGAAGCCAAGTTTGCGAGTTCCCCCCTGCTTTGGGACTGAATTTTGCAGCTGGTTGAAATTTTTCTCGTTTCAAAATGCCAATGGTCATTTTTCATGGAAACCCGGAATTTGGCCAAGGAAAGAAGCAAAGTGTGAGAATACTACAGAAAACTCGATGCCGTCCAGCCAGCTCCAGTCACAAGATATCACAGGAGCTCGGACAGCGGAACCCCAACCTCAGTGGACAGACAGACAGGTGGATGGGCAGACAGAGTGATGCATGCACAGATTATTTCCCACCACTTTGCTCTTGGCAACCAAAGTCCATATAAATGAAAATAGACCTGAATCCCACAGGAAAACATCTCCGCAAAGAGCATTTTGCTTGGCCAACGGTACACAGCTCAGTGCTGGGCTCTGGGAACACACTCCCTGGTGAGGAGCTGTGTCTCTAAGGAGGGTCAAAGACCTACTCGCTCGGCCCCTTGTTGTGGCCTGATGTGGTCTCCTTGCTCTCCTTGCTCCCTTGATGCTCTCTGGTACCCAGAGCAACCTCTCTCTGTCCTGTGGTGCAGATCCACATGGGTCTTAGTAGAGGCTGCAGCCATCGGAGAGCAGCGATGGTGGCTCCGTCAGCCCATCCTTTCCATGCCTTTGTGGTTAATAACACAAAAAGTGGTACCTTGTCTCCTGTGGACATGGTGCACTAGGGAAGGGTGGCCTGCTGCCATTCCTGCAGTGTGGTGACCTGTCCAACCACCCCACTCAGTGCCGTGTCCTCCATCCTGGCATTGCCGTGCCCTTGGTACCGCAGCACTCTCTCCGCCACCCCTTACCCGAGCGCGGCGTTTTACTCGGTGCTTTACAACCCTCACAAGCCTCGTTAACCTCCCAAATTTTGCTTCCTAAGCAAACCTCAGCCTCTACATTTCCCATCCCTCCTCCTGCTCTCCCAGCCCCAACCAGGGCTCTTCCACCCACCCAGACTCCTGCTGGAGAGGCTGCAGGACCAGGGCAGGATGAGCTTTTCCCACTCATGACCACGTCAGCCAAGTGTGCAGGGGGTTTAGCTGCTCCAGCCGCCCTCACCCCTGCAAAACGGTGAGAAATGTGCTATTCTTCAAAACGCCAAGTGTATTTTTACAAGCCTTGGGGGCATTTATTACATCAGAGTTAATCGCCGCGTCATTCATTCGTTTGTTCATTTATTCTTTCATCCAGTCTATCTATCTCCCTGTTCATCTTTATTAGGGCACAATTCACCGGTTAAACACGTGCTCCCCGTGTGCGCAGGAGAGCCGGCACCCGTGTGGGGCACGGGGAGGCAGGGGCTCAGCTCAGCAGAGCCTGGGGAGCGGGGAGGCAGCTTCCCACGTCGGCCACGCGGGGGGAACATGAGGAAACCATTAATCGATGGGCTGGCCCGCCCCGTGTTTTCCTAAGGAAGAGCCGAAGACGGGGAACGGCTGGGGTCAGCGGGGCACCATCTGGAGAAACCCGCTGACTCCCTCCTGCCGGGGTTTTCCCACCTCAGCGGCGGTGGAGAGGACAAGGCGAAAGAGAAGAGCGGTCCCCACCAGCACCCTGGGGATGGGGGGACCCTGCTGCACCCATGCCACAATGGCCCTACGGCATCGCCGTGATGTTGCACCACGATGTTTGCCAGTGGCACAGAAAGAGCATCCCGCCCAGGGATGCTGCTGCCCCGGCAGAGCTGTGCTGGTCCCCCTGTGACTTGGGCTCAGCATCGCTGCGCCTCCTTCCAGGCTTTCGCCCCTCAGCTGCCCCCACAACCTCATCTTCCCCCGTTTCATCCTCTGCCATTCGTGTTCCCAGCCTGCGAGGCACAGGACCCGGGTGGGATTGTTTGGTCAGGGGGATGCTACATCTCCGTTAAGGCAATGACACGCTGGGGGCCTCCGCACGGGGCAGGATCAGGCCCTCACTGCCAAGCCGCCAGCCGGCATCCATTGAAACAAGTCCTCTATTTACACAGCCACCACGAGACTCAAATAAACGGCCGATGTTTTCATCTCGGACAAGACGCGCTACCCCGAAAGCCTTGAGAACGGGCCTCTCCGCTGTCAAAATAAACACCACCCGCCGCTTCCCCCGCGGCGCGCCCACGCGATGGGAAACCATCGGCCTTTGTTTATTGGGAGGAGCGGGGAGAGGTGGCACGTCCAGAAGGCGTCTGGTGCTGGGGGAGGTCGGAGGAGGGATTGCCTGTGGGAGAGCCGGCAGCGGGCACGCAGCCACCGGCTGACCCCTGGGCTTGTCGCGGCAGGGACCATGGTCCTGCTGACGGCGCAGGGAGAGAGGCGATGGAGATGAGGCAGAGCGGACACGGCTCTGCACATCCGAGGGGTCCAGAGGCACCCGGGTGAGGTCTCTCCCCGGCACCAGCATCCCCGTAGAGACCTCTGAAGCAGCAGTGCAAAGCCAGGTGCTGCGTCCCGCCTGCGCCCTGCCGGACAGATGACAGCGGGAGCAAAGCTTCTCCAAGGCTTGCAGCTCCGGGGCTGTGCGATGGGTCACTAACCCAACCTCACGGCCCTCTGAGGCTTTTGGTATGTGGTGACCCTTAAGCGTCCCTTCCCAGTGCCGCTGGCCACCCACGCTGTGATCCTTGCAGCCCCGGGGCCCAGCCGGGATGGGGTCGGTGCTGCTCGGGTCGGTGCCCCGGGAGCCCTCGGTGCTCTCCACGCCGTGACAGCGAGGGTTTGCTGCTCTATCAGGAAGCCCAGCAGAGCCCGGCAGGCTCTGGCTCATGCATTGAGCCAGAAATTGGGGTGGCTTTGGCCAGCTCACCTATACGGAGCATCTCACTGTCCCTTTTCCAGCAAAACCGGACAGTGCCTGAAGCTGGCAGCAAGCAGGGTGACCAAAGGGTGGCCGGGCAGCGCTGTCCCCATCACCGGCAAGGCTCAGCTGCTCCTCCTGCCCTGCCTGGGTCCGAACTGCACAGCAGCAGCCCCGTGGGTGCTGGTCCCCACCTCCATCCCCATCCCTCACTCCAGCACTCAGCTCCTCGCCTTCAGCAGCCGTCCCTTTCCAGCAACCTGCCGGCTGGCGTGGGGAAATTCCCCGTCTTGTCCGTTAGGCAAAATTAGCTCTCAGGGAGCGCCTGGTGAAATCGCGGAGCGTTCGTCTGCTCCGGGCGCTTTCAGACTTTTCCCTGGCATCCAGCGGGACAGCCGTAAATCTCCGCTACTGCCTCCGAGTCGAACATTTCCTCCGAGCCCCATTATTAATTTTCTGAAAGATCCCATAAACCCCCAGATGGAAAAATACGGAGATATTTGCACATGTGCCGTAAAACACATTGCCCATCTATTTCAAATGGATGTGGCAATATATAAAACATACTTAGGGCATGAGCCAGGTTTCACGGTATTTAAACAAGGCGGCATGATGTAATTGGAATTTACAGTATAGGAGCAGATTGAAGCTGGGACCTGGTTGCGTACCATATATCTTCGATCTCCTGAAGATTTGGCCTGCTTTATAATGCCAAATGCCTTTTGTACTTGTCACCTATATTTTAAGTGGATGAACAGCTCCTTTCGTGAAATATAAGGGTTGGAAAATATATATTTTTTTCCATCTGAATTTTGCAGCCTCTCCGGAGAGGAGAAATCTGCCCTGTCCCCCCTTGCAAACAGTGCGTATTGCCAGGGATGCAGGTGTCTCAGAGCTTCGCTTCCTTCATCCCCCTGCTTGGATGGCTCCTGTCCCTGGACAGCACGACGTGCCACCGCCTCTCCTGTGCCATGACCTCGAGCCCCGGAGGCTCTGTGGGGTGGGGGTGAGGACCTGCTGCCCACAGCCACTGTTCCCCGGGGCAGGAGAGGGTGGTGAGCCCCGGTGCTGCTCCCTGATGCTGGGAAGAGTGGCCGACGCTCCAGGCGCTGCTCACAGGAGTGTGGGCAGGAGGTGCTCCAGGTAGAGAGCAGACCCTGGAAGAGGTGTCACTATCAGGTCCCCCCAAAAAGCTACTTTGGCAAAGCCTGTCAGATGTGGCCCCACCTCCCTGCAGCCCCTTCAAGCCAGCACTGGGGGGAGCAGGGGGCGATGGGAGGGTGACGGGACAGCCGGGGATGCTCAGAGGCCACCAACAACAGGGCTGTCCCCAAACTGTCCCCAGCACTGGTGCAACCACCTCTCTGCCATCCCTCCCCAGGACAGGGTGGGCAGATGGGCGCAGAAAAGCTGGAGATTTTTCAACTCTGGCAGCCCAGTTCCTCCCAGCGAGGTCCTGGTTTCTCATCGCCTCCCCATGCTGCTCAGACCCCCCATGCTGCTCGCCACTGTAGGGCATCTCTGGGGAGGTGGGGGGTCCCAGGGGGGCTGCGGCCGAGCCGGTCCCTCCCTGCTACACCCCCTCCCTGCCTCACCNGGCTTGCCTGTGGGAGAGCCGGCAGCGGGCACGCAGCCACCGGCTGACCCCTGGGCTTGTCGCGGCAGGGACCATGGTCCTGCTGACGGCGCAGGGAGAGAGGCGATGGAGATGAGGCAGAGCGGACACGGCTCTGCACATCCGAGGGGTCCAGAGGCACCCGGGTGAGGTCTCTCCCCGGCACCAGCATCCCCGTAGAAACCTCTGAAGTGGCAATGCAAAGCCAGGTGCTGCGTCCCGCCTGCGCCCTGCCGGACAGATGACAGCGGGAGCAAAGCTTCTCCAAGGCTTGCAGCTCCGGGGCTGTGCGATGGGTCACTAACCCAACCTCATGGCCCTCTGAGGCTTTTGGTATGTGGTGACCCTTAAGCGTCCCTTCCCAGTGCCGCTGGCCGCCCACGCTGTGATCCCTGCGGCCCCGGGGCCCAGCCGGGATGGGGTCGGTGCTGCTCGGGTCGGTGCCCCGGGAGCCCTCGGTGCTCTCCACGCCGTGACAGCGAGGGTTTGCTGCTCTATCAGGAAGCCCAGCAGAGCCCGGCAGGCTCTGGCTCATGCATTGAGCCAGAAATTGGGGTGGCTTTGGCCAGCTCACCTATACGGAGCATCTCACTGTCCCTTTTCCAGCAAAACCGGACAGTGCCTGAAGCTGGCAGCAAGCAGGGTGACCAAAGGGTGGCCGGGCAGCGCTGTCCCCATCACCGGCAAGGCTCAGCTGCTCCTCCTGCCCTGCCTGGGTCCGAACTGCACAGCAGCAGCCCCGTGGGTGCTGGTCCCCACCTCCATCCCCATCCCTCACTCCAGCACTCAGCTCCTCGCCTTCAGCAGCCGTCCCTTTCCAGCAACCTGCCGGCTGGCGTGGGGAAATTCCCCGTCTTGTCCGTTAGGCAAAATTAGCTCTCAGGGAGCGCCTGGTGAAATCGCGGAGCGTTCGTCTGCTCCGGGCGCTTTCAGACTTTTCCCTGGCATCCAGCGGGACAGCCGTAAATCTCCGCTACTGCCTCCGAGTCGAACATTTCCTCCGAGCCCCATTATTAATTTTCTGAAAGATCCCATAAACCCCCAGATGGAAAAATACGGAGATATTTGCACATGTGCCGTAAAACACATTGCCCATCTATTTCAAATGGATGTGGCAATATATAAAACATACTTAGGGCATGAGCCAGGTTTCACGGTATTTAAACAAGGCGGCATGATGTAATTGGAATTTACAGTATAGGAGCAGATTGAAGCTGGGACCTGGTTGCGTACCATATATCTTCGATCTCCTGAAGATTTGGCCTGCTTTATAATGCCAAATGCCTTTTGTACTTGTCACCTATATTTTAAGTGGATGAACAGCTCCTTTCGTGAAATATAAGGGTTGGAAAATATATATTTTTTTCCATCTGAATTTTGCAGCCTCTCCGGAGAGGAGAAATCTGCCCTGTCCCCCCTTGCAAACAGTGCGTATTGCCAGGGATGCAGGTGTCTCAGAGCTTCGCTTCCTTCATCCCCCTGCTTGGATGGCTCCTGTCCCTGGACAGCACGACGTGCCACCGCCTCTCCTGTGCCATGACCTCGAGCCCCGGAGGCTCTGTGGGGTGGGGGTGAGGACCTGCTGCCCACAGCCACTGTTCCCCGGGGCAGGAGAGGGTGGTGAGCCCCGGTGCTGCTCCCTGATGCTGGGAAGAGTGGCCGACGCTCCAGGCGCTGCTCACAGGAGTGTGGGCAGGAGGTGCTCCAGGTAGAGAGCAGAGCCTGGAAGAGGTGTCACTATCAGGTCCCCCCAAAAAGCTGCTTTGGCAAAGCCTGTCAGATGTGGCCCCACCTCCCTGCAGCCCCTTCAAGCCAGCACTGGGGGGAGCAGGGGGCGATGGGAGGGTGACGGGACAGCCGGGGATGCTCAGAGGCCACCAACAACAGGGCTGTCCCCAAACTGTCCCCAGCACTGGTGCAACCACCTCTCTGCCATCCCTCCCCAGGACAGGGTGGGCAGATGGGCGCAGAAAAGCTGGAGATTTTTCGACTCTGGCAGCCAAGTTCCTCCCAGCGGGGTCCTGGTTTCTCATCCCCTCCCCATGCTGCTCAGACCCCCTGTGCTGCTCGCCGCTGTAGGCATCTCTGGGGAGGTGGGGGGTCCCAGGGGGCTGCGGCCGAGCCGGTCCCTCCCTGCTACACCCCGTCCCTGCCTCACCCGCACCCTTCCCATGGCACCCTCCTGGCCCAGGGGAAGCCACCAGCACAGACCAGGGTCTGCGCCCCGGAGTGGGAAGATGGTGTAGCCCCCATGGTTAGGGCAGGGAGATGGTTACGTGCCCCATCCCAGGCCTGGAAACTTCCCAGGGTTCCCCCAGCCAAAGAGAAAGGCAAAAGATAACAAAGCATAAAAATTGAAATTTTGCTCATAGATGAGGTGGTGGCTCCATCCCAACCAGTCCTACAGGTGGGCTGTGGGTGCAGGGTTGATGGCACCCTGGTCTGCAGCCCATGAGAGCCAGGGTGGTGTGGGGGCTCTGGGGTGGCTGTGGGCACTCAGAGGGGTGCTGGGGAGCCCACCTGCAAGCCCTGGGGTGAAGAGGAGGTGCCAGGAGCCGGAGCCCCTCATGCCTGCCAGCTTCAGGCAGGGCTGGTGGACCTGGTCTGGCCAAACTCACTGGCCCTCTCTCCATGCTCCTCCGAGCATCCAGGGGGTTCGGATAAGGAATTTTTAAAAAATTAATAAATCACGTCGTTCCCTTTTGGCAGAAGGAAAAGCCCTCCAAAAAATGTCGGTTAGCAATAATCCAAGTGATTTGTTTGGAAAATTTTGAAGCACAGGTCCTCCAGAGAGCCAGGATGGCCTCTTGGCCTCGCTCTCCAGAGCCAGGATCCAAGAGCCAAGACCCCAGCTCCAGGGCAGCAAGCCTAGAAACTCTCATAGCCGCGGCTCGAGCTGGAGCCCAATGGAGCTGCAGGCCACCTGCAGCTGAGCCAGGACCAGGACCTCCACCTGGAGCCAGAGCTGAGCCTCCCCAGGGCTCTCCAGACACAGGGGTCCAGCCTCCCGGGGGCTGGGCTGGATGCTAAGGAGGGGTCCAGTCAGCTGGCTCAGTTCAGGCAAACTGGCTTTTTCACCAGTTTGATTGGGAATTTTCAAACTAGCCCAAGCTCTTGGCCATCAAGCATGGTGCTGGCCACAGTTGGATGAGACACGGGGGCTGGTGTGTGTTAACTGCTGGTGTGGAAACCAGGTTATTTCTCCTCGGCAGCCCCTGCACATGCCACACCAGTGGCAGACCCTGAGGTGCCATCCTGCAGGACATTTTCCTGCTCCACGACTCCAGACTTAATTCGTGGTCATGAATGAGCTGAACTGCTCTGCAGAATTGTACTAGCAACCATCTGTTAGCTGGACAGTACTTGTGGTTTCTCTAGACCTCAAGAGACCTCCTCTATCATTTTCTGAAGGGCTCTTACTGCCAGACAGAAGGTCTCTGAGGGTTTCTCGTGAGGTTCAAGTGTGTACAGCACAGTGAAAACTCCTCAACAAGGTTGTGTGCGTGTGCACTTCCAGCCCTCAGACCTCTTGGACACCAAGCTATCAGAAGATATTGAGCATCAGCTCTTTGGAAGCCAGGAGCCTTTCCATCATTGCCATGAGGGAGGCTAAGTAGGCAGGCATCTGGAATCACTTCCCGTGCTTGAGAGTTTGGCTTTCACCAGGCCAAAGGATCAGCCTCACCTAATCCTGCATTTCTGGCATTCAGCTGACTCTCATGGGATATGTCCTGCAGAGGTGTTGGCGTGAGCAGGTTGGCACAACGCGCTGAGCGCCATGGTAGAAGTGCTGGTGGAGGTGCTTGGCTCATCGGTTGCTCTGGAGCAAGTGGCAAATTTCTGGTGTGGGTTAAATGCTGTAGAGCTGCGTTCCATCATCCTAACTGGCCCTTAATGGCATGTTTCTCTGAGATGGGCTCTCCTGGGCTTGTCGGTAGTCACACACAGGATGCCACCTGGTTGCTTCTCTAGGCTGACTGCAGTGGTCATCCAATATTTCAGCTCATTAGTTCTAAGGGAAAGGGGAAGAGGAAGACAACAAAATGAGCTTTTCTTGCGCTACCCCCATGGTGCTATTTGTCAGGGTACCTTTACAGACGTAAGAAGAGAAGAAAGCAGATGGTTTAAACCCCATGGCTTTATCTAAGGAGTCTACAAAACCCCGCAGGGAAGGGGTGAGATTGCCAGAAGCTGGGAGCATTCAAACCCCTGCAAAGCAGCTCTGACAAATGGATGGAGCTGGAGGTGATGGCTCAGGAGGGGATAGCGTGGATAATAGGAGACAGGCACTGCGCCAGTGCTTCTCTGACTGAAGAGATTGCAGATGGAGCAGCTATAGGACATCAGAGACACACGACGCCTTTGTCTATATGGCACACGGTGGGCGCTGTCGCCGCAGTGCTGACCGGCACAGAACAGATCTTCAGCAGAAGTCCAGAAACATAACTGAGAAACCAGATTTCTCTATCTCTGGATCTTCCTTTCACGTTCTCACCACCCTCCTCCATCTTTCACTTATTCATCTCTCTCGCCTTTGACCTCTCCCCTCCTCCCGCCAAACTTTCTCTTTTCCCAAGTTTCTTGCTGTTTGGCTGCTCGTTCTCCCATTCCCGTCAGGGATGATAAATCACCTCTTCGGATGAGCGTCATCAACATACCAGACTCATCCTTCTTTTGACCTCGGCTCTCAGCCACTTCCAGGAGGTAAGAACTGGACCCAATTACGGTGGAGAGGAGATCACCAGTTGACCCGGTGAAACAAGAACCAGTCTCTTCCCCCTTTTTAATCCAGTCACAAGTCCTGCACTCCCAGTCTTGCATGTTCAGTGGAGACTGCACATCCCTCCAGCCATCACGCTGTGCATCCAGCTGGGGCACCTCATGCTAAAGAGATGGCCATGTGCACGTGCCCCTCTCTTTCTCTTGATCTCCCTTACCTTGCGCCCTGCTTTCCCTCCCCCAACACACATCTGCTCACACAGTTCCAGAGAATTCGTTTCATCTCACCATTGAGCCGTTTATTTCTTTCCAGAGAGTTAAAAGCCTGTCTCCCTTGATTTAGTGAGTCAAGAGTGGCTGGGAGGGAGGGGGGAGAAGAAAAGAATGAAAGAAAGAAATAAAATAATGAAAAAAAGGTCTTGGGAACATCTGGAGTTGCTCTTAAGCAAGACGCAATATCCTCAGCCAGATGTTGAGTGACTGGCTTCTACTTGGGAAATGTCAATGTGTCAGACGTCGAAATCCCACCCGACACCACCTTCCCTTCCCCTCTTTGCTGCCTCCTTGCCCCGCTTTGGTTGCGCTGCCTGCAGCATCCCGTTGGGATGGCACCAAGAGGAAGGGGCAGTTTGTTTGGGACCTTGCTAGGTGTCACCGGGAGACATCAACGGGCTGAGCTTGTCACTTGGAAACAACCGGTTCACCAAGCAGAGGGTTATGGAGAGGCTGAGTGAGCTCATGGCGGTGTGCCTGTGATGGATGAGGCAGAGCCAGGCAACTGAGGAGGCATCTGCAAGCGGTTTCAAAGAGCCGGGAATAGGACTGCAGCAGGACGGTCTGGGTGGTGAAGACATCTGAGATCTCTGGCAGCGAGGCTTTCCCAGCAAGGCAAAGCAAAGACCTTTCTCAATCCCTGGGTGAACTCAGCTGAGCAGACAGCTGCCAGCAAGGCAGGAAGGGCACAGGCACGCCGGTGGTCTTGGGGCCGCTTCCCCAGAGAAAGGAGCTCTTGGACAGACCAGTCATACTGAATCATTGTCATCGGTGTAAATGGACTATGAGGATTTATACCGACTCCAGAGCCATCTGGGTGAGTGAGGAGAGCACGTCAGCGAAAGCCGGCGTAGCCGAGGGGGTGACATCCATCCTGAGCCGGACACGCTCCGTGTACCACGACACCCCGCTGGAGGTGTCATCCCTCACGGGCTGGACGTGGCACATCTGTCAGCTGCCCGGGCCGGCACCGTGGAGGCCTCTGCTCTTGGGGGGTGCCCCTCTGCAGTGCCCTGGACGCGGTCCATCGCCCCCCACCCCATGGTGCCCATCCGTCATTGAGCCGGCTCATCCAGCAGCGCCACCCAGGGATGCTCAGGAGTCAAATATTCCTTCTTCCCACCGGTGGTTTGTAAATCATGAGCCATGACATGAAAAAGCAGAACTGGGAGTTAATCAGAGGAAAATCCCAATAGGCTGCTCGGGAAGAGGACTGGCACCCCAGGACAAGGGCAGTGCTGGAGGCTGCAGAGGCTGAGGTCTGTCCATTTGAGCCTGACCACCTCTTTTACACCTCTGGCCTCCGCTCCCAGTGTTGTTACTCCAGGGCCAAGCCTCCTCTAACCTGCGGCTCTTCAGCTTCCTACAACCCCGGGCGTGGGCTTGGTTGGTCCAGGGGAGTAACCATGGCCAGGATCATCCACCTCCCTTCACTCACACCATCCTGAGGATCAGTAAGGAAAAGGACCGGTACTGCTGCCAGTCAAACCCAAGCACTGTCTAGGTCCTCGTAGATGGCTTTCACCTCCCGCATCTCATTATGGTGGGTGCCAGAACACAATGTTTATGGACAACTATGTGGGTTTTGGGGAGCTGGAATCTATCCTCATGCCTCAGCAGTGTCCCAGTACCAGGACAAGCTCCCCAGGGCTCATCCAGGGCCTTCCCACATATCAGAGGTTATTCAGGGTGCACAAAGCACCACCAGTGTCCGCCCACGTCACTGAACTGGACCAGGTTAAGCAGAGACTTCCCTCCCCAGCGTGAGTGGGAAATGAAGGGTGGAGAAGTAAAGGACAAGCTGAGCCATCCCTCTCATCACCAAACCTTGCCTGTGTGTGGTTCCCTCAGCAGGCATTGAGTCGTGTCACAGGGCTGCGGTGGCTGGGACCTGCCCATGAGAGGCTCCAAGTCACACCAGTGGTGCCCATGCCCAGGTGAACTCTCCTGCTGGGAGAGGGGTCCCTTTGTGTGCTGCTCCCCACCTCCCCACTAGCTGCAGGGTCCCAAAGCCCACTCCCACCCTCCAGTTATTGTCTGAAGAAGCTGAGGAACCTCAGCCAGAAGAAGCATCTTCTGCCTCTTCAGGGCAGGGACAGAGACCACCTTAGCCAACATGTGGAGGAAAGATGCAGGACTAAGGCACGTGTCTGGGTCCGCCTTCAGCCATCCCTGCATGTGTTTCCTTTTCCTGGATGGAAAAATAATAGCTGAAAGCCATCTGCCGAGAGCACAGGAGCAACCCAACCTTTCCATCTCCCCATGGTCCGATAGGCTCCTCTCTCCCTGCACAAGTGGTGCTGCAGAAGGACACACGGTCCTCCCATCTCTGCTGGTCCCAGCCTTGCATGTCCCAGGACATGAGGACACGCAGAGGTGTCAGCCGTGCCCGTTGCTCAGCAGCAGTCTGCAGCAGGAGGGCTTCATCCCCACCATGACCTGGTGCATTGGCAGGGAAGGTCTGGGGGAGAAGGGACTGCCACTGCTCAGGTGGGTGCCCGGAACCTCCATGCCTGTGTGACATCAAAGCTCTGTGCTATGATGGGGGACATTTACAGTCCCTAATCAGGGGAGGGTTCCCGGCATACAATCTGCACAGAGACAGAAGCACCTCTGAGCAGTGAATCAAGCTCTGGTCCCCTTTCTGGAGGAGCATCCTTCCCCACACTGCCTGGGGAAGCCCCTGACACTCCACCTCTCCACAGAGGTGGGATTAGCAGGGCCCAATCCCGTATTGTGTGGAGTCCCTCTCCTGTGGACCAAGCTGCCCTCCAGGGACGGACGTGGGGTGGAGTGGGGTGAAAATGCCAAATGTGGGCACTGGATGAGCCGGATCCTCCAGGAGACCCCCCATGGGGGCGTCCCCACCCCACGGCAGGGTATCCCGTGGGAGCGGGGGACCAGAGCACGGGCATCCCAGGGCAAGGGTGGTGGGGCTCAGGTGGCCACAGCGGGGCGGTGGGGCTGGGGGCGGCCGTGGTAATGACAACCAGGTGAGCGGGCAGCGATAAGCCCCCAGGAATGCGGCGGCGGCAGCTGCCGGCCCGCGGCTCGCTCAGACCTTGGATGGGCCAATTAAGTAAATAGAAAATTTGGAGCGTGGGATCAAAGCCGGAGCGCGCGGGCTTTATTTATTTGGAAAAGGTCAGATTATATTGGCAGATGTGTTAAAGGAGAGAGGAGAAAAAAACCTTTCAAAAACATTGGCCTTGATTTGAGGTTTCCTGACGGGCGGGCCGGGGTTGGTTGGTTTTTTTTTTCTTTTTCTTTCTTTTTGGGCCACGGGTGGGTAGGACGGCTGGCAGCGCGGGGGGGCGGTGGGTGGGAAGGGCATGTCCGGCAGGTTTGCCCACACCGGGCTCACCGCCCCTGCCCACCCTCCTCCCGGCCCCCTCTGCCAACACCACCAGCCCCAGAAACGGAGGGTCCCTCTGGCTCGGAGCCCGTGCCCCATCACGTCACGCTGGCCGCGGTCCTCTGCAGCTGGCCCCTGTGCTGTGCTCCCCAGCCAGCCGGGGTGGTGGTCTCCAAGGTGGACCTGATGGACTCTCCCCACCGCTTCCCTTCCCGGCTCCCCCCCCAGCAGCTCCATCAGTGCTGGGCTCGGCACCCCGAGGTGATGCCATCGTCCCCCAAGTGCCACCCTGGCTATCCCCAGCCATCCCGGCTCACCGTCCCACCGCTGCTCTGCTGCCTTTTTTGGCTTGTAGAAGGGGAAAGCCCACCGGAGCGGTGTCCCTGAGCAGCACCCAGCATCTCCTCGCTCTGCCCGGCTCACTCTCCCGGGGGAGCAGGGGGACCCCAGAATCGCCTGTCATCGATGAGCCTGGGGACATCCCCAGTGCCGTCGGCGCTGCCAGCAGTGTTTCCAAGCCGATGCCCCGGCTGGGACTGGACTGGGTCACCCAACTCCCACTCCAGACCACCACCTCCCCATGGGCGCTCANCGCGGGGGGTGGACCGGGGCGCCCCCCCCCCCCACCGAAACCCCCCCCCCCCCCAGGGGCCCCGCCCCCCCCCCCCCCCCCCGACGCCGCGAAGGGGGACAAACATCACCTCCTTCAGCACCCCAAAAACCACGGGAGGGGTCACACAAACCTCAGCATCCCGCATCCCCGGGCTTTGCTCCGTATCCCCACTGGGGAAAGTGATGGTGGGAAGTGGGAGGGGGAAGGGAAAGGGGGGGACACGGCACGGGCGCAGCATCCAGCACCAAGGTGGGAAGGCGGTCAGAGGGACCTGCGATGGAGGAGAGGAATGTGTTCGCCCGGGCAGGAAATTGTTGGGCTCGGCGAGCGCGGGACCCGCCTGCTAAGAAAACAAGCGGAGGCCGAAAGGCAGCGGGGGCGCAGCGCCCGGCGGGGGGGGCAGGAAGGGGGCTCCGGGGGCAGGAATGCCGGCTATGTCCCCGCTCCGGGCAGGTGTGCCGGCCCCGCTGCCGGCCCACGCCAAAGCTGCATTCGGCCGTGGGAGCCCCGTTTGCTCCGCACAGGCAGACGTGGAGAGGAGAAGCGGCCAGAGAGGTGCAGGCGGCTCCTCCTCAAGTCTCGGCCTGGCCCTGCCTCAGTTTCCCCAACCTTTGGCATCAGCCACACGCGGTGGCCAGCCCCATGCCAGGGGGGCCGGGGCAGGCGTGAGCTGTCAGCGGGGCTGAGACCAGCAGGGCTTTGCTGTGCACGGCCCTGGACCACACTCAGAGCCATGACCAAGGGACCTTCTGATCTCCCATGTCCATGGTTATCATAGAATCATAGAATCATAGAATGGTTTAGGTTGGAAAGGACCTTGAAGATCATCGAGTTCCAACCCCCCTGCCATAGGCAGGGACACCTCCCACCAGACCAGGTTGCCCAAGGCCACGTCCAGCCTGGCCTTGAACACCTCCAGGGATGGGGCCTCAACAACCTCTCTGGGCAACCTGTGCCAGTGCCTCACCACCCTCAAAGTGAAAAACTTCTTCCTAATGTTCAATCTAAACCTGCCCTCTTCCAGTTTGAAGCCATTCCCCCTCATCCTATCCCTCCTCGTTATGGAGAAGGCAATCCCTGCGTCATCACAGGTCACCCTACCCGGTCTTCTCCAGCTGCACGCCGGGTGCCATAGGGATGATGGGGTGCAGAGCGGAGCCCCCAGGGATGGGAGTGGGTCAGACCAGCAGCAGAGGGAGAAGCCAGGGATGGTCCTGATGGAAAGGACTGGTGTGGGGGGTATGGTCAGGGTGGTGGCCAAGGGCAAGGCGTCCCTTATGTTGGCAGCTCCCCGCTGCCTGGTCCCCCACAGGGGTGTCACCTCATGGCCACCCCGAACACCTGCCCCCACCGTGTCCACACCAAGGGATGCCCAGTGCAGCCTCAGGATGGGTTTGCAGCCGTGGGGATGTTTCTGGGTCCTTTCTGTTCCCTTTATGGGACAGCACGGCACAAAATGCCGCCTGGATCACGGCACTGTTTGGAAACTCCGCTGGCATGTAATACAATATCTGGCAGGGGCGTCTACGACTTTATCTGCAACAGATCAGGTTGGAGCAAAACCTTCTGAGACAGCATCTGGAAGTGGTTTAACCTTCGCCAAGTTTTGCATGAAATACCAATTTTCCACCCCTTTCATTTAGTTTATTGAAATTAGGAGGGGAAACTCCCCCTCCTCCCTTCTCCCGCTCCCCCCGCCCCCAGGTTCTCCTCTGGGGCAGCTCAGCTTCTCACAGCTCTTCTGGAAAAGCTGAAGACGTCATGGAGCCGCATCTCAGGCCGGGGAGCACCTCCCTGCGCCGTGCCGGGCAGCGGGGCTGCGCCCGCGGGGCTGTCCCGGAGGTGGTGGAGGTGAAGGCGGTCGAGCCGGGTTGCAGGCAGCAGCAGGAGCAGGACGGTGGCGAGGGAGCCGGCGGCGGCGGCGGGCGCTGAGCGGCGGAGCAGGGATGGGTGCAGCATCCCGGGGCTGGGAAAGTCCCACCGCACCGAGCAGGGACACAACTCATCGCACGGGACCTGAGGAGGAGCTGTGCAGAACAGCATGGCGAGCTGGGCGTGCCGAGCTGCTACCGACGCCGAGGCTTCAGAGGACAGATGTTTTAACCAAACCGTGGTATTTTCACCCCGAGCCACATCGTGCCGAGCCGTGGGCCCTCGGCGCAGAGCGGGCAGAGGCGAGCGGCTGAGCAAACCATCGCACACACTGGAAAATCCGGCCAAATTTGGCTTCAAATTCCTCAAGCAGCTGCCGGGCTCCACACCCTTTCCCTGCGATTTTCCTATAAAATTTGTCACCTGAGGCAGAGGGACAGAAAGGGACAGCTTTAGGAAGGGCAGTACCAGCGTTGCCACCGGCTCTGCTTGCCGGGAGCCGCCAGCCGGGTCCCAGGCGGTCCCGAGGGACCAGCTGGCACATGTGCCATGTTTGCCGCATCCGAGCAGGTGTTTTTAGGATGGACCTGGCACGCCGACTTTCGGGACAGATTTGCATGTGTTTGCCCATGCGAGGCGGGGGCTCACGACGGGACCATGTCATTCCTGGCACAGGGCAGCGGCAGTATGTTGTCCCACGGGAGAGCTGGCAGGGGACAGGGAGCTGGCTCTCCTCCTGCCGTGGGGACGGGGGTCAGGGGACAGGGACATGCCGAGGCCCCCGGCCAGGGGAGATGTGCTGGAAAGCCGCGAGCTGCAGTGCCTCAGCAAGAAACTTGGGTATTAAAATAACTTCCATCTTCCAAGTTGGAAACACATCGCAGACCGTGCCCGGCGGGAGGCAGCACGGGCAGATGCTCAGCTGCCTGCAGCTCCCTCCGGCACAGGTCCACCGTGCGATGGGGACAGTCCTTGCAAGCTCTTCCCTGGACATCTGAGGAGCACGGGGAGCGTGTCTGGAGGCGGCACCAGCCCAAGCAGGGTTGCAAAGCCTGGCCATCCCTCCCCCCTAGGGTTACACCTCGCTGGCCTTGGGGACCTGGGCTGGGAGCAGCCAGCACGGCACAGCTCTGCGAACCAGAGCGGGGTGCTGGGTTCAATCCTGCAAAGGCCCGTCCCCACCACGGTCCCAGCCGGCAAGGATGGGGCTCTGTGCTGGACCCCCTCACCGGACGGCTCCGGCCCCGGCCATGCCGCAGCTCCCCACTGGGCTGCGGTGTGGCCGGGACCATATGTCCCCGCGATGCCGTTGCCAAGGCTGAGCATCGCTTCCCGCTGCTCCTGCTCCTGCAAAAGGGGGATGGAGGGAGACGGGCCCCCGTGTGCACGTCCTTAGGGTGCAGCCGGACCGAGGGGAGCCTTTAGCCCCCGCCATAGCCAGGGTTGTGCTTCCACCCTGCCCCACGACCTGCTGCAGCAGGGATGGAGGAATCCTCTCCTGCCCCATGGGGGGGGGGGGGCTTTAGGGGGTCCTCCCCTCCCGCACAGCCCCCCAACCCCTCCTCCTCCACCCTGCTGCCCCCTGCAAGGGGCTGGAAGGGCGTTTGTTTTCCGCTGGCGTGGGTCCACGCGGAGCCCGGCTGCCAGGCGGGGAGGGGACGCAGCGCTAAGCCAAGAGCTACAGAGGGAGGCGCGTGAAGCTCAAGGTATAGCTGTCCTCGTCCCTGTCCTTCTCCTCCCACCCCCGTCCCCAGAGGACCGTGCCTTTCCCATATGCTGGCAGGGCCGGGAGCAGAGCCGGAGCAGAGCCGGAGCAGAGCGGCGGACGCCCCCGGCGGCAGCAGCCTCAGGCTTAGGGGGGCTGTGCCGAAGCCCCTCTGCTCCACGGAGAAAGGGGGGCTGCTGGGGGATCCAGGAGGCTCCCCAAACCCAGGCACTCCCTAACACATGCTGCTGCCTCAGCATCCACCCCGTGTCCCCATCACCCAGCCCTGGCCCTGCAAGGGGTGGGCACAGGCTGGGGCCGGGCCATGGTGCAGGATGTGACCCGTGGGGGTGAGACCCCCCCGGGTACTCATCCTGGACACCGTGCTGGGCGCGGTGACTGGCAGGATACATCTGTCACCTCTGCTGGTGTCAGCAGGATGGCACTCAGCCCCATTGCTGACATCCCTGGGGGGTGGAGAGCAGCGGGGATGACCTCCCAGGAAACCCAAGCCCTATTTGGGGGTGGTGGGGGGTCTATAAGAAGACCCAGACTCCCCAGCCAGCTGGATTTTGGCTATCACTCGTATTTGTCCACCTGAACCCCCAGGTCAGACACCAGGCTGGAGCTCCTCCTTCTGCTGCCTCCCAGGGCTCCGCGGGGGTCGCAGCCTGTGCTCCACAGCGGGGGAAACTGAGGCTCGGCAGGTGGGAACACATCCCAGCTTGGCCTCAGCAAGGTGCCACCAGCATCCCTCTGGATCTGGGGATCCCTGCCCTCACTGGGGGGTGCCCATCCCTGCAGCATGCCATTGTGGAGGTGGGATGCAATGGTCCCCTACACACGAACAACCCCTCCAGGGTTTCTTCCATGCGCTGGGGAACGGCTCCATCGCTTTCTTCAGAGCTGGACCTGGCCAGCGCGGCTGCAGAGACCAGTCCTGCTCCTCCATCCCTGAGCTCCTCCATCCTGCAAACCCCCAGGGTATCCCAGTGCCCACAGCCTCCTCCCTGCACAGAGTCGCACCTATTTAATTAAAGGTGTGAAATGATCTCATTAAATCAGTGCTGGGCTCTTTGTCCAAACTGCTCCTACAGCTTACAAATGGCTCCTTTCCACTATGTTTCATCCTTTTTTTTTTTTTTTCCTTCTTTCTTTTTTTGGCTTGGTTTCCAAAGCAAACGCGGTTTCTGCAGCCGTGGTATGTGTGGCTATGTCTGTCTGTCCAGCTCTATAACTTTCAAAGCCACCAGCTACTTTCAACCAGCATCAGCAGAGGGATGGAGAGAGCTCAGAGATGCTCCATCCCCACGTGTCCTGTGGAAAGGGTGGGAGATGCTGCATCCCCAGCCCTGCTTTCACCGGACACCAGAGGAGCCAGATGGGAAAACAGCTCACCCCCACCAGCCCCAAGAATAATTTGCTCTTTCCTACTGGAAATTTTGCCTGCGTCGATGCTGCTGAGGTTGATTCACTGCAGGAGCCATTTTTGACCAAAACCCCAATTTTAAAACACTCTTCCCATTTAATAATAACAACCGAGGAAGAGGAAAGGAAGAGCGAGAGTTGAGCAGCACAAAACTTGGCCAGGGCACTGCCAGGGAGCTGTGACAGTGCATACAGCTCACACCAGACTACCCAGTTCAGATGCAGCACCATGGATTAATATTAAACCCGGCCAATAAACCAATCGTGGAGGTGCTTTCTAGCCTGGGTCTCTCCCTTGGGACCCGGCCGGCAGAGGGATGCACGGGGGTGAAGATGACACGACCACAGCTTCTCCCCTCCACCGCCGCGGTGGGCATCAGGCAGGGGCTGCCTGGCACAGCCGGATGGCGGCAGCGGTGCCGTGGGGTCCCGGAGGTGCTGATCGGTCCCATTCCTTGCTCTTCTGCCACTGCTCTCCATCACAGCCCCTTCACCCCCTCCTCGCTCCCGCTCCCAGCTTGGTTCCTCGCTTCCCCCTTTCTTGGCCGGGTGTTCGCCGGCGCAGGTGCACGCCGGTCCCCCCCTACCGCTGCCCTTTTTTTAATTAGCCGATAAAGAAAGCGTCCTTTTGAAGCAGGTAGGGGATTCCTCGCATCCCTGGCATTGCTGGGCTGCCTGGCTGTAACCCTATTCCAGTTAAAAGCTTTCTGCACCCGTCCACAGCCCACCGGGCCTCCGGCTCGCCCCACACCTGCAGGCAAGTCCTCGCGGGCTGCCCGCTCGGCCACTCGTGCAATTACCCAATGTGATGATTAACTGAGGGAGCGCAGGAGGGA
Source organism: Anarhynchus alexandrinus (assembly GCA_008711295.1). Taxonomy (NCBI): domain Eukaryota; kingdom Metazoa; phylum Chordata; class Aves; order Charadriiformes; family Charadriidae; genus Anarhynchus; species Anarhynchus alexandrinus. Next base: position 86,998 of record VUYV01000368.1, on the reverse strand, counting down.
CGGGGACTTCGCCCTGCCAGCAGCCATCGCCTTCGCCCCTGATGTGGGGGCGGCCGGGTCCCCCCACCCCGGGCAGCCCAGCAGCCTCCGGAGCAATCCCCAAAGCCGAGAACCTGGGTCTCAGCATAAATGTCCCCTCCCCGGCATCCCCGTACCCATCTCGGGAACGGGGTGCTGTGGGACATGGGGTTGTTCCCTGCAAAGCCCAAAGCTGGGCTGGTTCCTCAGCTCCTCCCAGCCCTCGGGCAACGGGTTCGTGACTTGGGGGGAGAAAACCAGGCCATGGGGCTTGGAGTCCTCTTGCGGGCAGGGTCTCTGCCCCATGGCCACCAGCAGCCTGGAAGGGCTCAGTCGGATGGAGGACAAGGTTGCGAAGCCCAATGCACGTCCTCCCGCAGCCCAACGCATGTCCCGCTGATGCACATCCCCCTGCAGCCCGATGCATCTTCTCCTGCAGCCCAACACATGTCCCCCTGATGCACAACCCCCTGCAGCCTGATGCATCTTCTCCTGCAGCCCAATGCACATCCCCCCTGATGCACATCCCCCTGCAGCCCGATGCATCTTCTCCTGCAGCCTGATGCACATCCCCCCCTGATGCACATCCCCCTGCAGCCCGATGCATCTTCTCCTGCAGCCTGATGCACGTCCCCCTGATGCTCGTCCCCCCTGCAGCCCAACGCGCGTCCTCCCGCAGCCTGATGCGCGTCCCCCGCCGCAGCCCCGCACATCGGCAGGCCCCACGGCGTGCCGGCGTGCCGAGGCAGCCTGTCAGCGCAGCACGGCTCCCGGCCCCATGTGCTGCCCGTTATATTGCGGAACCAGTAAAAATTATTTCGGCATGTGCCTGTGTGGTCTGCAGCAATGCCCCAGCCTGAGATAACCTAAGCAGAGGAAGCCCCAGGCTGAGCTTTAAATCTTCCTGTCCTTTGCCAGCAACCCCCAAGTGTCTGACCCCCCCATCCCACGGCCAACATCTCCCCTCCATAGCGGAGAGGTGGCTCGGGGACCCCGGCAGCAAGCCCCGGCGGGGTGAACCCTGCACCCCACGGCGGTGACGGCATTCAGACCCCGCTTTAAATCAATTGCTGCGCCCTGGCAGCTCTGTTTCCACGGTCCCGTGTTATTCTTTCACTCAGTCATGGGGAGAATGACTCTGTTTTCCTTCAGCAGTTTTGGTTCTTTTTCCTCTTTTCTTTCTGTCTTCCTTTCTTTCTCAGGGCGAAGGATGGGGTCGGAGCGAATATTCATTTCCACGGTTCCAGCTCATTGAGAACAATAAGGGCAGTAAACAGAGGGCAGCATTGCTCAGGAATGCGAAGCATTTGCCTGCGGTTTAAAATTACTAATTTTTTTACAGGCAAGAATACATATATTTTTAGAGACCTTTAAGGACAGGCCAAATTCTGCTCCCCCACATCGCTCCCCCCACCCCCAGCACCCCCTGAATGGGGTTTGGTGCAAACTGGCACTAAGTGCGAGAGGTGACGGAGGGCTCAGCGAGCGGGGGGGTCCCGGCGGCGCCTGGCCGCGGGGCTGGAGCAGGGAGGGCAGACCTGAAGTCACCGGTTGAAGCTGCAGAAGTTGAACCTGGAGCCTGAAGGTTTCGGGAATGGGCACCAAAAAAGAAGTGTTACTGCGTGTGCCTCTCACTGCAGAAAAGGAGAGGAAACGTGGCTGGAGGTGGGACAGCACAGGGGGGCACTGGGGAGGGGATGCCACCGAGGGTGTCGCTGGCGGGGGTCCAGGCTGCGGGGATGGGGGACCTGCCAGGACACATGTGTCCTTCCCGGGGTGCTGCAGGGCAAGGCCAGGCTGTCCCCACACAGGGGTCACACGCTGCTCTCGGGGCTGCTGCTGCCCATCAGGAGGGAGGGCAGGGGACAGCAGGGCCACCAGCTGCAGGGCCAGAGCAGGGACACCACCAGGTGTCCCCAGAACCCCCTACCTGGCCATCCAGGACCCACCACTGCTGTGCCCCAGCCTGGAGGCGCTGCCCATGGGACCCTGGTACCATCCCATTCCTGCATCCATGCCGGCTCAGAGCATCCCCTTCCTCCTCGCCGCGCTGCAAGCCCTATTGCTGTTTCTCCTGCAATGAGACCTAGTCTGGGAAGACCAAAGGGATGCGGGATGGCAAGGATGTCTTCGCTTCCCAACCTGAGAGTCCCCAGCTCTAGACCTGCCCAGCACCACAGCCACCAGCCAGCACGGCGGGCAGAGCCGTGGAGCCTGGCCCGGGGGCACCGGCACTGGGTGATGCGAAAGCACCGGGGCTCCTGCTCAGCTGCACTGATCCCCATGTCTCCATCAATTCCTCCCTCTCGGAGGAGGCAGGAGGATCAGGAGAGTCAGCTGAGGACGTTCGGGCTCACAGCTTCACTTCCGAACGAAACGGAGGAGGGAAGCATTGTTTTATTGAGAGCAATTGCTTTCCTAGCCCTGCCCCAACAGACACGCACGCATCCTGTCTCGGGGCTGATTAGCTCCAGATCTGCACACGCTGGCTGTGTGGGGATGGCTGCCTCCTGCTTCCCGCTCCCGCAGCTCCCCCAGCCCCGGGGCTGCCCCCCGCCGACCTTCCACCCCACGTCCCCAAAGACATCCAGGCTCCGCTCGCAGGGAGCAGCTGCGGTTCCTCCCCATCTGGATCCTCTTTGCAGATCCAGCTCCCAAACGTTTCGCCGCTCACCCAGAGGCTGAATGGAAACATTTGGGCCCTTTCTCTTCACTCGCCTCTTCCTCTTCGTGGCCGTGAAACCCTCCCTGCGCCCTTCTGCGGCGGTGCGGGTGCTGTCCCGGAGCGTCGGGGCTCACCCCAAGCTGCTCTTCCCTGCGGGACATCGGGCAAAGCCCATGGTAGACCCCAAGCTGGGCCCTGCAGCAGGACCAGCTTGAGCTGAGGGTTGAATTTGGAGACCAGACGAGCCCTCAGCTGATGCAGTTTGCTTCCACGGGCCTTTTACGACAGTCGAACAGCTTGAAGAGTCACAAACCATGAAGGAATATAGCAAAAACCCAATAAATCAAGTAAAAAGGCATAGACATAAAGCTGGGAAGACATTTGCCTTTTATTGTCTCTTCGGACAGGCTTAGCATTTAAAGGCTTTTATCTCCTTTTTATGGCTTTTCGGGTGGGCTCCAAGCCAATAGGTACCTCGTGTCCTTGCTCTGCGTTAAATTACATCACGAAGAAAGGAGGCTGGGGAGCAGAGCGCAAGGAGGATGCAGCCAATGCATCCGTACCCGCTGCCGGGGAGGACTCGCCTCGGCCGGGGCTGCCCTCCCGGTGACTGCAGGGCACCTTTCCTGCCCTGAAGACCTCAGCACACTGTCCAGCTGTAGCTGGTGGGAGGAACTGCCCTATCTAGGACTTAGGTGATGCTTTGCAGCAAGCCAAAGGGACCGCAAGCCCTCTGGGTTTGGGTCTGGATCAGAGCCATGCCCGCACTAAGAGCCTGGATCCCAGTGCATAGACGATGGAGGGGAGTCCCAAAACCTCAAGGGCTTGTGCAAACAGCCGGGGAAATCCCATCTTCCTTCATAACATACCCTTCGTGCATCCTCCCTGCTCCCATGTGCCAACAGAGCCCCCCCAAACCTGCCCTCTCCGAGGCAGCGCCCAGCTGCAGCGAGCCAGAAGCACCCAGCTGATGTGACCATCGGTGCGCCGGCCATCCCCGGGACCCCCGGTGGGTTCAGGAGAGGGGATGCTGCCATGGAGAAGTGGTCAGAGAAGAGGAGGGGACTTATTGTGGGAGATATTGTGGGGATAGTAAATTGTCAATGAGCCCGCAATGTGCCCTTGTCGCCAAAAAGGCCAATGGAATCCTGGGCTGCACAGGGAAGAGTGTGGCCAGTAGGTCGAGGGAGGTCATTCTCCCCCTCTACTCGGCACTGGTGAGGCCACAACTGGAATACTGTGTCCAGTTTTGGGCTCCCCAGTTCAAGAGGGACAGGGAACTGCTGGAGAGAGTCCAGTNAGTATCTAAAGGGTGGGTTGAAGGAGGACGGAGCCAGACTCTTCTCGGTGGTTCCCAGTGACAGGACGAGGGGCAATGGGCACAAGTTGGAACATAGGAGGTTCCGTTCCAACACACGGAAAAACTTCTTTCCAATTGGGGTGGCAGAGCAGTGGCACAGGCTGCCCAGGGGGGTGGGGGAGTCCCCTTCTCTGGAGGTTTTCAAGCCCCGCCTGGATGCAGCCCTGAGTGCTGTGCTCTGGGCAATCCTGCTTTGGCAGGGGAGTTGGACTAGATGACCTCTAGAGGTCCCTTCCAACTCTGAAAATTCTATGATTCTGTGATTCTGTGAATCCCAGGGGAAACGCTGCCTCGGGCAGATCACCTCCACGAGGCGGATGGGAGGCGGGAGCTCACGGCGAGCTCGCGGCAGAGGCAAGGGCGGCCATGGGGAAGGTGCGCGACCTCCCCGATGCGGCAGGCAGACCCCTCGGCAGGGTGACTGGCCCGGCTGTGGTGACCCGTGGTTTCAGGACAGGCTGTTCGTGCCGCAGAGCTGGGTTTGCTTAATAGCAGGCATTGAATTGAATGTGCTTTTTGTGCGGTTCCCTGCTGACACCAGACATCAGCTGCGTGATGAAAGACCTCTGCTCCCCCAGCCCAGCACCCCATGGTTTCCTCCCCAGACCTTCCCCTGGAAAGATTCCTCCTCTCCCCCCACCGAAGCTCCTGGCGGCTATTTGGGCACAGGGAGAGCAAAGGTGGCTTTTGGACCCCCATCTCACCCATCCCTGAAAGAATTCTGCCCAAAACAGGGTAACGGTCCCCAGAGGATCATGGCACTATGGATGGGGTCATGAGTGGGATGCGTAGCGGGGATCACCACACCAGCAGTGGGGCCATGGGCGCACGGTGAGCTCTGTCCCTGCAGATCCCTGCTCCTCCGTCCCCCGGGGCCGGGCTGGGTGGAGGATGGACAGGGATCTGTATCTGCAGGTGGCTGCTCCCCAAAGAGCCACCCACACCTGCATCCTGCCACCCTCTGCTCCCCCAGATCTCCATCGCCCTGGGTCTCTCCCATCCCAGCCGAGAGCCCTGGGGACGGGCTGTCCCGGGGGACAAGGCTCCTCCTTCTGCAGGATTCCCATCCCAGGTGCCGGGGCACACCAAGGGGCCAACCATCCCCCAGGGACACAGGGGACCAAAGCCTGTGGTGAGCATCTCTGCCCCTGCCCTGCTCAGCCTCCTGGCCCGGCCCCAGTGCTCAGCAGTAACTGGGAGCCCTGGTTTCCCCCCGTGGGGCTGCAACATCTGCTGAAACCCAGAGGCTGCTGGGGCTGCAAGGCACTCCCTTAGCTGCCCGAGCAGGGGGGGGTTTCTTCCCGAATCTTGTCTTGTGCTTTGTAGCAGCAGGTAGCTGTGAGGGCAGGGATGGAGAGGTCCGGGCATGGCTGCAGGCAGCGGGTCAGGAGGGGGCGTCCCGGCAGAGCTGTGCTCCCAGTGCCCCGAGAGCAAGGACCTTGCAGTCAAGTGGAAGAGCAAATCTCTTGGCTGCATTCAAACCAAGCATCTTCTGGCCAGATATCCGTCTGGAGGGACAGCCGTGGGCCGGGGGGGGAGATGCTGCAGAGGGGACACACGGAGAGGAAGCGAGGGGAAGGGACGTGGCATGCGAAGGGTTAAAGGTGTCCTTCCCACCCAGCATACACTGTGTGCCAATCCTCCCAGCCATGTGTTTGAAATCCTTTCTGCTATCTCCTGAAAATATTTACAGTACACGCAGATAAATTAGCTGTAGCGCTTATTACGTCTCCCTGGAAATATATACAGCAGTTAAAGATGTTTAAAAAAAATAGCCGAAAGCCGTCTCTTTACTATATCTGGAAGATATTTCACAGTGCGGGGAATTTACAGGGCTGGGTGGTGGGGAAATCGCATTTATTTTCACTCGAGTAGAGAAAGTTAAAGGACCCTTCACTGGAGTTTATTTTCATCTCTACTTGCGAGACAAGGAGCCAAGGTTGGCTTGGCGCGAGCCGGTGCGTTGAGGCGGGGGCACAGGGCAGGTTGGAGTAGAGTGGTGATGGAGACGAGGAGCTTGGTGGCACCATGAGCTCCCAGACACACGTGGGCAGGGACCAGCGGTGTGGACACAGGCTCCTCACACCGCTGCTGCAGGGCATGCTGCCTGATGGACCTCCGGCTGTGCCTCCAGGAAAAATTGACGATGTGGAGGTTGGGGACACGTCTGGTAGTCCAGGCTGCCCGGTCCAGGGTGGAGACAGCGGTGTCCTGTGAGGGGGATCCTGGTTGATTCCACTCCTCACAGACCTTCTCTAACAAAAGACGTGACTGTTCCTTCTGCCATACCAAGCACACGTTTCCGAGGGCACTGAAAGAGTCCAGAGCCCACGTGGTGCCATGCAACGTCCTCCACATGTGCATCTCCTCAGCCAAACCAGCCTTAGACATTGCTCCCATTCCCAGTGCTGGCCCAAGTCAAGAAGCTCTGCCATGGCAAGGTGATGGGACAGCGTCACACCTGATGGCTGCTTTGTTAGTTCTTGTCCACCAGAGAACAGTGAAACAGTATCATCTCCATGCACAACTTTCTTAATAGCTTCCAGTTGGATATCAAGGTGATGTTTAAACCCACAGCAGGGGCACCAGCTGTCACAGGCTCTCCCCATCTCCAGACATCAAGGCTGACCCTCCTAAAATGTCCTTTCCAGAAGTCCCCAGATCTCCACGCTGGGGTGAAAGGGCTGTGGGGGAACATCTCTGCTTCTCAGTCAGCTCCTGCAGCTGATGTCATCATGTCCAGTGCAAGTTCATTGATTGAATCGTTCTCTTCCCGTCTTTTCTGGCTTCTCTCTCGGCTGAGGTTTCTCATGGTGAAGGCACCTGCCAGCTTGGAGTCGAAGACCAAGATCCTCAAATGCACTCATTGACTCGCGGTCACTGACCCAACGTTAGATGACAGTGTCTTCTGGGCCACTGGCATCAAGATCTGGAATGGAGCTGCTGGCCTTGACGTAAAAGGCTTTGGGAAGCCATTTGCTAATTCCCCTGAGTCACCCGCTCCCTCTGGCTGTTTTGAAATTCATATCTAATGAGTGGTTTGGGTGAAGGAATTCTGCAAAGATGCAAACAATTCCTTTGCCAAAATAAATGGAGCCAGAGCCGGGCTTATAAACATATAAATCATTTCTAGTTTTTAGCTTGCAAACAAGATACTTGTTTCTTCCTACGGATTTGGGGGAGAGCAGGAGGCAGGAGGACGAGCCGGGGGAGCCAACTGAAGCTCCCCTCCAAAGGCAGCCCATGCCTTCCTCGGAGCAGAACATAGGGGACCAGCCACCCTCCAGAAAGTTTCCAGGAGGAAGGAGCTCCAGAAAGTCCTCCAGAAAGTCTCCAGGAGTCTCCAGGAGGGCGGAAAGTTGGGCTCTCCACCAACTTTTTTGGTTGTTGGCTCCTCAAACAATACTCTGAAGCAAATTAACTCAACCAATTCTTAATTTTCTCTCCAAGTGAGTGATGCCAGGTCCTGGGCCAGGCAGGGAGGAGAAACATCCTTGGGCTTGAAGGACATTGCACAGAGGACAACTTAACCACGCTGCACAGGGCTGGCAAAGCGTGCGAGCTTTGCTGTGCATGTGCTTCGCGCAGGATTACTATGGGATGGGAGAAAAACAGTGTAAATCACCCCAGAAAAAGTCAAACATAGCAAGGTCCTGGCATGGCTAGCAGAGGATGGAGCTCACCTGGCTGCATCCTCCCTCCTGTCATTCCTCTGACCCCCGTGCCGCCGGTGGGGTATGACACCCCTGGGACACGGGTGGCTCTTTGCTTCAGTGGCCACTCCGGTAGGAGCTGGGAGGTGGCGAACCTGCGCCCTGGGACGGGAGCTGCTCCCATGGAAGAGGTTTGCACTGAGCTTCTGCTAACCACATTTTTTTTCCAAATAAAGTGTTCTAGCTTGGTCAAATTTGAGCATATTCCAGGGACACACGACGAATCTCAGCCTCTCTTCTCTCCCCACTTGCCAAATTGCTTCAAAGGCCGAATTTTAAAACAAAATAAGGACAAATGCTTTATTTTTCCCTTATCCCCATTCTTGGAGAGAGCCACGCTCTCCAGCTGAAATTTTCCCCCGAAATTTCACTGGAGGCTGCAACCCACCCTGCAAAAAAAATTGCCACCAAGACTGGGATGGTTTGGCAAAGCTGGCAGCAACTGCAGGCAGGACTTTACAGAAGGGAGCACCGAGCATCCTTAAAAGTAAGGGGCACCTCCGGTTCCCTACCCCGAGCACATGGAGTCCGTCTGCGGCACGCTCAGAGCGCAGTCACTTTATTTATAGGATGCCGAGGATGTGCCTCGGTCTTCCAGGGGCTCTTTCCCCCCCCCCCTTTTTTTTTTTTTCCCCAAGCCTGTGGAAGCCAGCCAGATAACCAAAGCCGTTCCTCACTTTCACAGCAGATAAGCTAATTGTCGGATGTGCCCTTTGAGATAAGCAGAGCCTGGGTTTACGAGGGAACATGTGTTCTTGGGAAACGCTGTCACCCAGCCGCGATGCGTGTGATAACCCAAGGACGTGCAGGCTCCTTCCCCGGGGAACTGGGGTGTCCCTTGGCTGCGGGGGCTCAGGGGCAGCTGACTTGGGCCACAGCAGTGTGTTTTGGGGTGTGGGGGGGTGTCCCCTACTTCCCTGCTCTGTTGCGGCTGAGCGAGGAAATGTGGTGTGGAGCACCGCCAGGTCCTCCCAAAGGGACACCCAGTGCTTCGGATGCTTTGCAGTTCAGCAAAATGTTTAACACCTATTGAAACCCACAAAAAAAGCAATCAGGGTGAGTTCAGGATGGGTCGGACCAGGCTGGTGGTGGTGAGGAGCATTCCCTGGCAGCACCGGTGGGTGCTGAGTCCCTGCCCCAAGCATGAGTGCAGGCAGGAGGGTATTTCCCCCTGGTCCCTGGGAACTTGTATGGCTCCATCACTGGTGCGGCAGTGCCTGAGCACTGGTCTGCGCTGGGGGAAGCCGAGGCATCGGGGACTGAGGCTTGGTCCAGACAGAGCTGCGCAGGGGGAAGCCGTGGGTGACCCCGCAGATGGGTCACCGATGGGGTCCTCTCCTCCAGCCAAAATTCTCCAGAGAGGGCCTGTCACCCACGCACAGCCTCCAGACCAAAGCTGGGGCCGGGTTTCCTAAATTTCACAGAAATGTCAAAGCCAGGGGACCCCTTGGGGGCCGTTTCACCTGCCCCAGCCTGCCCTGACTGCAACCAGCCTGTTTGGGAGCAGTCAAGTCCTCAGTTCTCTGCTGGTGAGACTCCCTTGGCGTGGCGAGGCTCACCCCGACGTGCAAGCCATGCCGTGCTGGCAGCAGTGTGCGCTGCCCAAGGGATTTGCACCAAAATCCCTCCCACGCAGTGTCCCCAGTCTTCCCTGGCATGGGGTGAGAGCAGCCGTGTTCCTCTGGGGCCACACTGGCACGCCAGGAGCGAAAGGCAAGCGGAGCCGGGGCATCAGGGTGCTCTGAGCCAGCGTGCCTCCAGCCCCGGCGAGGATGCTCGGAGGATGGGCAGGAGAGGGCTGCAGGAGGAGATCTGCTTCTCTGCCCTGCAGGGAGACCACCTTTGGCATGGCCTGGACCTCCTGCCTGGTCCCTGCTCAGACACCAGCCCTGCTCTCCCGACCAGGATCTCCCAGCCTAACTGTGGGGAAGCCACCCGCCTGTCACTGGGGATGCTTGGTCCAGTGTGGCTCCCAGCACTGGGGATGCTGCATCCAGACCAGCTCCCAGTGCTGGGGATGCTCCCTCTGGTCCGGCTCCATCCAGACCAGCTCTCAGTGCTGGGGATGCTTCATCTGGTCCAGCTCTATCCAGACCAGCTCTCAGTGCTGGGGATGCCTCACTTGGTCCGGCTCCATCCAGACCAGCTCCCAACAATTGGGATGCACAGTCCAGTCCAGCTCTGAGCACTGGGGATGCTCCATCCAGACCAGCTCCCAGTGCTGGGGATGCTCCATCTGGTCCGGCTCCATCCACACCAGCTCCCAGTGTTTGGGATGCTCAGTCCAGTCCAGCTCTGAGCACTGGGGATGTTCAGCCCGATATGTCTTCCAGTGCTGGAGATGCTCCATCCAGACCAGCTCGCAGTGCCACCACCCACAGCTGCACCTGCAGGAGCCGCACAGCAAAGGCACTCACACCCTGTGGTCCCACCATCCCCATCCGAGCTGCTCTCCCAGGCCACGCTCCCTCGCCCCCCCGGCGGGCGAGCCACCCTCGCTCAGCTGTCCCTTCCCTCCCTCCCCCCGAACAGCCATCACTCACCAGGCTTTGATTACGGCCACAAAGGAGCCTTGGAGGAACCACGGGGAAGCTGGAGGGAGGCAGGCAGATGATGAAAGAGCTGTCAAATGGGATTAAACAGTAACCGTCTCCCCTACTGCTGGGCAGCGGGAAGGGGGACAGATTGTACTGGATTGTAATGCAGGAGCCCTCCCGCTGCTGGAGCCTGCCAGGCCCGTCCTCCCGCGGGCTGCCGGCCGGCCGTACCCCGCCAGCGGGCAGCGGGACAGCCGGGCAGCGGTCCCCGGGCGGGAGGTGGCGGTGGGCGATGCGCGGCGGCTCTTCACACGGGCACCCACATCCCACGGCGTCACCCCCAAGCCCTGGGTGAGACACCCCCCCATCCTCTCCTGGGCTGAGGAAGCCATCCCTCAAGTTCCCAGGCAGAGAGCCCCCGGGGTGTGTGTGTGGGGGGGGGTTGGACGGAGGCTCTGTCCACCCCCAGCCTGCAGCTGGTGATGTCCCCTTGTCCCCACAGGCACCTGCTGCTGCCCGCGTGGCCCTCGCCTCCCCTGCCAGCTGGTCCCCAAGGGGAGATGGTCTGGCAAGGGACACCTCACTCGCAGTGTCCTTCTTGCCAGCCCTTGGGTGGAAACTCCTTTTCCTTGCCTGCCCTCCAGGCAGAGGATCGCAGAGGTGGGGAAGGTGTAGGTATGCTTTCCCATAGCACAGGGACAATGCCAGAGCTGCCCGGGGACTTTCTGCAGCTCCCCAGGGACACGGGCGCCGCTCATCCCACCTGAGGGCAGGATGAGCATCGGGGGCTCTGCCTTTCCATGCATCCTCCTGCCGACCCCCCGTGCAGCACAGCGAGCGGGGCACAGGGTTCCATGACCTGCAGAGCCATCCCACGCATGGCACGGTCATGTTCTGGCTTCCCCGGGGGTGCGCAGCATCGGGATCTCAGCACGTGGTGGATGAAACACCTGGGTGCTGGCACGGCCCCCGGGATGCTGAGCCACGCTGCCACCGGTGCCCTGCGGCTCCCACCCCTCCGCTCCCTGCGACCGCGTGATGTGTGTGGGCATGGGGGAGTCCGTCGGGAACGCTGTGGTCCGAGATCCCAACAAGCCACTCAAACGGGGCGTTAAGACCAGCACTTGTGGGGCCGTCCCGGCGAGGGAGCAGGTCTGGGGTCCAGCAAACCCCAGCCAAGGAGCCCTCCACCAAAACTGGGGCTGCCCCGGCATGGCCGGGCATCTCCTTATTCCTTCCGTATTTCCCAATTTTCAGGTGCTCTTCAGGCGCTGCTTTTCACCACAGCGGGGTAGACCTTTCCCCAAGAGGCCGGGAGCACTGGGATGGGCACCAGCAGGGCTGGCCCCCCACAGGCAGGGGGACAGGCAGGGGGACAGGAGGGGGGGCCCGATCCTTGGCTTTCCAAGCGCCCAGGCAGCAAGGCCATTGGGGACCCCCTACCACCCCCATCCCAGCACGGCGCGGGAGCCCCCAGCCGGGCGCTCGCAGGCAGACCCCCACTCGCCGGTCCCGTCCCCCCCCCGCCCCGAGCGCCAAGTCCTCACCACCCACTCCGCCAGCGGCAGCTCCAGTTTCTCACAGCACCCTCTTTTCTGAGCCATTCGTCACGGCCCCCAGCACAAAAGCCAGGGAGAGAAAGAAACAAGGAGTAGGAAAAGGAAGGAAGATNAAAAAAAAAAAAAAAAAAAATAGAAAAAGGGAGCAAGAAGGAAAGAAAGAGGGAGGACAAGGCGTGAAAAGAGCCAGGTCTGTCGCCGAGAGGGGAGGAGGGGAAATTATGAAATAAATGAAGCACCTCGGCGATTCGGGGGGCACTGGAAGACAGCCCGACCGCGGCTGAATTTTAAACGCCTGCCGCACAATCGGTCCCATTTTGCAAAGAGAGGAAGCTGTGTCCAAAGACCCTCATGTTTATTCATGAGGAGCCTCGCTGGCCCCTCCCACCCCATTGTCTGGGGGTATTTATTTGGGGGCATCTGTCTGGCCCGATGAATGGCGGAGGGGTAATAAATGGGATGGTGGGGCCGGGGAAGGGAGCCGGCGCGGCCGAGCCGGGCGGTGGGCTGCCCTGTCTCCCGACCCCCTTCCCACTCCTCCTCTCAGCACAGTGCCATCTGGGGGGTGTTCCTGCCCCCCCCCCGGTGCTGCCCCAGCCCCCAGGGAGGGCTCCCCGCAGACCCATGGCAGCCCAGGGGTGGCAGGGCGAGGGGAGCGGGGACATGTCTGGAGGGGTAAAGCTGGGTGGTGGTGGGGCTGTGGGCTGCTGGAGGCCGGGGCAGTGATGGGTGGGTGTCCCCAGGGTGCCAGCGGCAGCAAAGCCAGGACAGGGTGCGGAGCGTGGCGTGCCACCGAGAGCGGTCGTATGGGACAGGGGTCGCTGGGGGCTCGCCTTGCCCGGCTGGGAGCAGCAACCGGCCCCTCCACGGGCAGCAAGGAAGGGCAGGCAGCCCCCGAGGGGCAGGCAGGGATGCTTCAGGAAAAGGAGGACCCGATTCATCCACACAGAGCGGCAGGAGGTTCATTGGGGACGGGGTGGGCAGCCTGCGGCGGGGAGAGCTGCGTCCCATGTCTGCTGGGCCAGGCCACCGCTCTCCTGCCTCTCCTGCTGGGGAGGAGCAGCTTCCTCCAGTGGAAACTCCTCCTCGTCCTCCGTCCATGGGACACGGTCCTCACGGGGAGCGAGGAGGAGCTCGCATCAAAACCAGCCTTGGTCATATCAAGGGGCTCAGGAACTTCACAGCTCAGAAGCAAGATTCTGGGGTGTCCTGGGGACAGGGGGACCCATGGGGCACAGCAGATGCTGGCCAACCTGGCTCTGTGGGAACCAATTTGCGCTGGAGAAGCCCAACAGCTCTCCTGCCAGCGGGGCTGGTGGAGGTGTGGGGACAGAGTGGCTGAGCTGACCGCAGGCAGCTTGGCTTTCCCCATCCCAGCCTTTCCTTCACCTCGTGCTCGGGGGAGCTGGTGTCCAGCCCAACCCTTGCCCAGGGAATGCCTGCGGGACGCAGGAGCTACGCTCGTTTGCAGACAAAGTCATTACAAGATCACCCGGCTGGAAGCTGGAACTCATCAAATTCAACCTTGGAATAGAGGCTACAGCCTCGCAGCTGCCAAGAAGAGGAGCAAAGAAAGGAGGTGGCTCTCGATGGCACAGCCGCAAGAGGCACTTCCCCAAGCGCACGCTGTCACCCAGATGCTGGCAGAGGTGGCACAGTGCAGGGAGGTGACCAGGGCTGCCTGACGGCCACCTCCACTGCGATGGCAGAGCCCAGACGGATGCTCCTTTCCGGGCACCGGGCGCTTGAGGAGGGTTGGGAGGCGCCGGGCAGGGAGAGCAGCCGGGAAGAGCCAGCCTGGCCGGCAGCGCGGGGAGCAGATGGTGCGGCCGGCAGGGGAGCGCAGACACCTCCCCGCGCGGGCCGGGAGCCAGGGCCATGGCGCGGCTCCCTGCCGGCACCCACGGGCTCTGCCGGGACGGGGAGGCAGCGGGGCGAGGGGGCTCCACACACCCCATCTCCTCCCCCTCCCCAAAACACGGATGTCCTCGCTCCTGCGTGGGAGCAAGCATCGCATCGGCCAGCGCGTGCGCCCCGAGCGCAGCAGTCGGTGGGAAGATGTCGGAGCCCTGCCTCCACCTCGGTCGCTGGCAGAAGCTGGCTCAGCAGTTTGCTTGCGAGCTCTATCCAGGAAAGTATTTTTGGAAGGGCATTAGGTTATTGGCATAAAAGTCGTCTTGTAGCCATGTAAGCCCAAGCACAGCTGCCAGCTGCACTTCCCTGATCCCTCCCATTCCCAAACCTCAGAAGAAAACCCCTCTGTAGTCACAGCCGGTGGTCTCCAGGTCCCTTCTCCCCCTGCCCCTGCGTTGGACGGCTCCTGCCTCACCCCCTCCCCACATCCCGACCCCTGTGCCAGTTTATATCCCACCCGAGACAAGGTCTCCAGCAAGTTTGGGGGCCACACAGGCTCCACACAGGTCCCTCTGGGATGAGTCCCTCCGGGAGAGCCACCTTGGGAAGCAGATCCCCAGGAGGCCGGGTGAGGGATGTCCCCCAGCCACCAGCCTCTTGGGACAACAGTGTTGAGACGGACCAGCCCAGCAGCACTGCTGAGGATCCTGCTTTCAGTGAGGTTATTAAACGCTTGTGACCACCACCCCCAGGACTGCCATGAAACCTTCACTTTCTCTTGGCCCCGGTGACACCACGCGCCCTGGGAGGAAGGGCAGAAGGAGGTGGTGGGGAAGGAAATTGGTGAGAAAACCAGCCTACGCTTCAGCCCAGCAAAATCAAATACCTCCTGAGCCAAAATGGGAACTGGGATGTGACGTGATGAGCTGGCAGCCTCCAAAATCCCATCTCCTCTCCGCTCAGGTGCCGTGGGAGAGGTCGTGCATGGGGAAGATTACCACGGGCAAGAGAAGATGGTGACCAGATAAGTTCCTCACCCTCTCGCACGCCGGCCAACCCACATCGCTACGCCGCTGGCAGAATGTTTTCCGTGCCCTCTGTGTTTTGGAGACCTCACTTCCCACTAATGAGATGCTTCCTAGGTTGTAATTCGGACAAGTTGGCTTCGGTTGAGAGAAAACCAGAAGGAAAATCCTCCCAGTCCTTCCGGCTTCTGTAATTGAATGCAAATTGCTCGGTAAATATCTGCAGCCAAACACCCCTGCGGCCACGGAGCGGAGGAGGGAGTGCCGTGCTCCAGCAGGGATGGTTTCTACCACGGGGTGATTTTTCCGGCATGCACGCTTGGCTCTTCATGACAAAGGGAGAGAGCTGGGGGGCACATCCCCAGCCAGCATCAGCTTTGCTTCACGGAGGTGACGACAGGGTGGACAGCACATGTGCGAGAGGCTGTGATCCTCCCGCTGCCCGTTGTTGCCTGCCCTCCCTGCCTGCCGGCCCCGTGCCCCGGGGGGTCCGGGGGGCCCTGTGGGGAGGGTGGCGCGGTGAGGCAGGGCAATGGCCCGGGCAGGAGGGATGCTCCTCCGGATGGGAAACGAGCTGGGTGGAGGCAGGAAGGGCAGGAGGGAAGAGATGTGGGAACAGAGACCGCCACACGAGTGCTGGCTTATCCATGGTGGGCTGTTTGGGCAAGGGGGGGGGGGGGGCTGTTTGACCCCAGAGCCACTTGGGATAAAGGAGCTTAAGGCACTGCTCTGCCCAGGGCCACAGCAGCTGCCAGCACGCCCTGCCCGCTCCTCGCAGGGGCACCACACTGCAAGCGTCATCTCTGATGCTGCATCCAAGCCTCAGGGATGCCTCGTCCCCCCCTCCACGGCCACAGGGTGCAGGACAGTGTCTGACCTGGGCTCCACCTGTCCTTGGGGACAGGGAACAGCCCCAGAGTAGCGCTGGTCCTCGTTCTCACCCAGCGCCCATGGGGAAACCCACCCCAACCCGCACTGTTTCACTCAGCCCTTGGCCTCGGGCCGGCCACCCACCCGTCCCCCATCACTCAACGCATCCCGCCGATGGAAGAAGCATCTTCGACAGCCTGGCATGACCCGCTGGCACCGTGCAAATACCGTACGCACGCAAAGCTGTGAACACCTCTGTGCGCAGAGATAAGATCACATGCGATAAGATCCATGGCTACACAAACACGCTCCCGGGGAGATATTAAATCAGGCAAGGGGAACGGCCCCAGATGCCCAAACTCGCTAACAGACAGATGCAAACATTGAGCGAGACACCCGGAGCCCGCGACATGTGCATACACACAGTCAGACACATCCATACACAATACCTCATTAAACATGGGCAGTGTACAGTCCCAGATTAGGTCTGGCTGGGCTGTGGGCACCCGGCCAGGCTGGGATCAGGGTTCAACTTCAGCTTTGACAAGTCCTGAAGTCTCACGAGCTGTTCTCGTGGGATTCCCGTCGCCCTGGACTGTCAGCAGGCACAGAGGGGCAGCCCTGGGCTGGAACAGGGGACAGAAATGCTAAAGCTTATCTGGTCCTCAGAGCAGGTTCAAATCCCCTGAACCTGTTGGGAATGCCCCATCATTGGAGGAGTTCAGGGTCAGGTTGGACAGGGCTTTGAGCAACCTCATGTAGTGAAAGATGTCCAGGGAGGATGGACTAGATGATGTGTGGCCAGCAGGTCAAGTGATGCGATTCTTCCACTCTACTCTGCTCTGGTGAGACCCCACCTGGAGTACTGCATGCAGCTCTGGAGCCCCCAACAGAGGAAAGACATGGACCTGTTGGAGAGGGGCCAGAGGAGGCCACGAAGATGATCAGAGGGCTGGAGCACCGCTCCTATGAGGAGAGGCTGAGAGAGTTGGGGTTGTTCAGCCTGAAGAAGAAAAGGCTCCGGGGAGACCTTATTGCAGCCTTCCAGTCCCTAAAAGGGCTCCAGTAGAGCTGGGGAGGGACTTTTTACAAGGGCATGGAGTGATAGGACGAGGGGGGATGGCTTCAAACTGGAAGAGGGGGGATTTAGATTAGATATTAGGGGGAAAAAATTCACTTTGAGGCTAGTGAGGCACTGGCGCAGGTTGCCCAGAGAAGCTGTGGCTGCCCCATCCCTGGAGGTGTTCAAGGCCAGGTTGGACGGGGCTTGGAGCAACCTGGGCTGGTGGGAGGTGTCCCTGCCCAGGGCAGGGGGGTGGGACTGGATGACCTTTAAGGTCCCTTCCAACCTAAACCATTCTATGATTCTATGATACGATTTTATTTTTAAAGGTCTCTTCCGACCCAAACCATTCTCTGTTTTTATGACCTGGGGATGGATTTGGCTTCAGCCCGAGGGTTCCACTCGTGGGACCCCCGTGGGACCACCAGCCGGGGCGGGGGGACGCGCATCCATCCCCTCCGGGGCCGGGACCCGGCAAACCCCCCGCTTTCCCCGTCCGTCCCAGGGCCTTTGCTGCCACCTCTCCGCGCTGCGGGGAAGCACAGCCCGGCCCCGGCCCCGCTGCGGCGGGGGGCGGCGGACCCCGTCTCCCCCAGCCCGGCGGGGGTGTCCCGGGGCCGGGGAGGGCGGCTGCGGGGCGGACGGTGCTGCCGCTCCCGCGGGAGCCGCGTACCCGGAGGGCACAGCCTCTGCTGCCGCCTCGACGTATTTTACCCCTTTGTTATAAACGCATCGTGTCGAGAAATAACAATTTCTACACTGTCCTCGCTGCGAAGCGACGCCCGGGACGGAGCGGTGATAAGGGCTCTTGGCTTCTCCCACCCCGAGCCTGGCCACGAGTTGCCCATCAGTAACTAAAATGCTTTCCAAACCCTCCTGCTTTCAAAAGGTCTCTCTTCTCCCTCATTTCCAGACTGCTCTGAATCGGTGACGTTGCCTTGCGGGGTCCAGCTCGGTGCCACCTGCGAGCCCTGCAAGGTGCCTCCCCTGCTCCTGCTCCCCACGCGTCCCTCTTGCCCCATGCCTCTTCTCCCGCTCCCAGCCCTGCTCCGGCAACATGCCCCAGGCCCCTGTGCTCAGCTCTTCTTCCCAGTGTGATGAAGTGTCCCACCTCAAACTGGGAGAACTTCTGCCCAGCGCCTCGGGGAGGATGCGCTCACTGTGCCGCACTTCCCACCTCCAAGGGCTGAGGGGTTCTGCAGTGAGTGGCAGGTCCCCACAGAGGACAGGGCAGGGGAGGTCATGCATGGGCAATGCACCGCACCAGTGCAGCTGCCTGCCGCAGCCTCTGCCCGCAACGCAGCTCTCCGCACGCCCGCATGGGCCACCGCGGCTATCAGAGACCAGCCCAGTCAGCAGCTGGTAGGATGGGATTTGGGACAGGGCATTAAGTGGGTTGGGGTCTGGAGGCCAACAGGCCCACCAGGATGTTCGAGCATAGGTGCTGGGCATCCTCGTGGATGGAGACAGGCCATCCTTCATGAACTGTCCCCGCTTTCCTGTTGGGATAGGCAATGGACTTGTGCAAGCGATCCTCAGATGTACCACAGGCACGGAGCAGTGGTTCCTTCTCCACATCACTTCTGAGCGTGACCGTCAGCTCTAAGCAATGTTTCTCCCTTCAAATGCCAGATGGACTTCGAACCCCATACGGGCATCCTGGAGAGAGGGGAGGCCAGAATGTCCCCCTAAAGCAAACCTCCAGAGCCAGGCCTGGGAAAGAGGAACGCTTCACATCTTCATTGTGTCACCAAGTCCTCAGCGGTACATAGCAACAGGGAAACACAATTATTGAGACAAATGCAGCTGCCTCCCACATGAAGGAAACAGAACTGGTCAAAGCCGGGAAGCTCAGGAGGGGGGAAGGAGAAAATTTTCATAAAATACTCTTTTTTAATGACAGCGGGGCTAAATGCTCATTGCACACACGCACACACACACACACAAAACAAACAAACAAAAGCCCTAACACACACTGAGGTCCTCCAGCGATGCCTTGAACTGGTTTGTGGGAGAGCCTCCCTACAATGCCACCATCTCGATGGCCGCCCCTCTCCTGCGTTGACAAAAGGCAGCGTCACACATGCCTGAAGAAGCCGGTCCCAGAGCCCGTTTGCTGTTCTTTCCATTGTTTCACTTTAATGAGTTGCTAGCGAGGGATGACCTTTCCCTCTCCCTCCTCAACAAAGAAATGAATACATTTCTCAAAATCACGGGGGAAAAGAAAACATGTCAGAAAGCACGATGGCCGCAGAGCTACTGAACGTGCCGTTGACAAAGACCAAGAGAACTGCAGCGAGCCGGCACGGACAAAGAGCCATGGTGACCAGGGAGCATCAAGGGAGGTTTGGGTGGAGGGGATGCTTCTGCAAACCCAGGGCTGCAGGTGAAAAGCGCTCTGGGAGCTCAGGCTTTCACCAAGACCTGCACAAAGCAGGTCCCAAAGATCTCCTCTGAGGTAGGACTCCATCTGCCAGCCAGCAAGAGGACTCCTGCCTGTCCTGAAGAGCTGGCGCCCCAGGAAGGAGCAAGACCTGCCCATACGCATACATCAGAGCCAAAGCTGATGGGCTCCAGGTTCACAGAGACCTCGCAGCCCCCATGTCCCCAACACCTCCCTTGGGCACAGCAGCAAAGGGCTTGGACCTCATTGCCCCCAGCAGAGGGAAGCTCCAGCAGCTTGGCCAGGTCCCTGCTCATCCCTTTGCCAGGGCTAAGGCAAAATCATTAAGTGCTGAGGTCACTGCAAGCCCAAACAGGCACCTCAGCCTGGGTTTATCCCGCTTAACGTTAACATCTCCCCAGTTAATGGAGGAAAGCAGGTGACTCCTGGGGAACGCCCTGACTTGAGGCCAACCGCATGGACCTCTGAGGGTGCCTGCTTCACTGCAGAGGAGATGCTGCTCCTCATTTTGGCACAGCATGCACTGCTGCTTCAGCTCTGGGACAACAGCTCTGAAGGACAAAGTCTTCTGCGGATCCAGTGAGACCAAAACAGTCCTGTGACCCCTCCTGGCATCAGCTAGCCATCACTTCACCAAGCAGTTGTCTCCATGGCTCAGTTGTCCTAGACCCACCCAGATGGCTGCTCCAACAGAGAGGGCCACAGCCGCAGTTGGACCCAGGAGACACTGATTTATTTTGAAGGACCCCACCACCCCTGTTCCATGGCATCTCTGAGCTTCAGGAGGAGAATGCCACCACTGATGGGTGTTAGAGAAGTGGCAGGTTTTCCCCAGCACTTCCCACCCTTCAGCCTGTTGCAAATCGTGTTGTGTATCAGCAGCTCCACCGAAATCCCTTCCAACATCCAAACATCTGCAACTCCTTAGTATGCGGCATTCCCTTTCTTTATTCCATTGATGTTTCTGGAGTTAACCTTCCCATTCCCCGGCTGCGGCCATCACCCAGTGTCTCGTCTGGATGTGGTGGGTGCTCATGCGTTGGTGTGCTGCCTCCTGGCTCCGCAAGCAGTAATGCTGCTGAGATGAGGCACATGAGCATTGGCTCCTGCCCTTTCCTTGCATGGTCTTTTATTTTTTATATTTGGTGAGCTGGTTTTCCATGAATTTTGGAGCTCTTGCAGAATGTTTAAGCTGCTGCTGCTCAGTGTGGAGCCGCACAACCTCTGTCAAAAGCTGGTGGGAGGAGTTCTTCCCATCTTTTGTGCTCCTGGTGGCAGCAGTCAGGTCCTTCTCCCCATCTTCTGTGCTCCTGGTGGCAGCAGTCAGGTCCTTCTCCCCCCCCACCTTCTGCGCTCCTGGTGGCAGCAGTCAGGTCCTTCTCCCCACCTTCTGTGCTCCTGGTGGCAGCAGCCAGCTCTTCCTGTCCCTCCCATGTTGCTGAGGTCCACACATCCCATGGAGGGTGGACATCCCCCTGCAGAAATACAGCCACTGACCCTGCCATACTTGCACGAAAGCACCTTTCCTTGGCGCCACGCACCATGCCACGCCACACCACGCTATGCCATGGCCATAGCTACCCCCCTCCTCTCTCCTCTCTCACCGCTTTTCCTCCACTGAGCAAATTCTCCTTAAAAATACCTTTCACCCCGTTTACACCTGTGCCGGCTCAGGGAAGGGTGGGAATGTGCCGTCGCAGGTCGTCCCGGCTGCCCCAGCTGGAGCATGGCCAAGCACGGGGACCAAAGCCTGCCCTCCCCGGCCGCACAGCAAGCGCACGGAGTCGGAAAAAATGACGTGGGAGGTTTTCCGTTGGAGGACACTCCTTCCCTGCTCAGCGTTCAGGGCTGGAAAGCTCTCGGAAAGTGAAAGGGGTTGACACTTTTGCTGGCAGCGGAGTTCAGCAGGGGTCAGGGCTAATCCAAGCAGAGCCGACGGGAGGGGAGGGAGGTGGCGGGGGGGAGTCAAGCGTTGACGCGCTGAGAGGTAAAAGCTGTGTCAGACACTCCCAGGAGGGAGGAAACAAATGTATAATCAAAACAAAACCGGCTGGGGCTCGCGTGGTTGATGGTGGGTCTCCGGGGGGCTCGAATTTTATGTTCAGCTGCTGCGGACGGCACGGAGGGAGAGCGGGGCTGGGGGTGCTGCTGTCAGGGCCATGGTTGATTCATTCACCTTGTAGGCAGCCAGGTCTCAAAAACATCGAGATGACCAATAGTCCTTAGATCAGCCTGCAGATGCTCAAGGCTTATCTTAGGTCCCACCTCCAAGGGATGGTCGGGCGGGAGCTGAGGCTGCCAGACACCCTGGGGATCGTGTTAGGATTGCTGTGACATCCCAGAAATGCTCTTGCTCCCCCACCCTGTGTTTGCACAAAGCTCCAGGCCCTGGAAATGCAGCTACCAAGCAAACCTTACCACCCCAGCAGGAGCAGAGAGCACCAGGAGCAACTCAACAAAGCCCAAGCCATCACTCCCCGGGCAGCTCTCACCCTGCCGGCCATGCTACGCTGCTCCCATCCCGGCTGGAGACAGCTTTGGAGCAATCCTGCAGAGGTCCTGGAGGTCCCAGGGGAACCGCAGCGCTCCGTGAGTGGGTCGACACAGGATCCAGGGCACCGCAGGCGCGTGGAGCACCAGCACGCATCTAGAGCAAAGGGGAGCTCTTTGCCTGCCAGTACATGATTGACTCGACGTCGAGTCTTAGGCGCAAGTCCAAGCCATGTGATGATACTAAGCAGTGTCTGATAATAAAATCAGCACCAGACAGCAGAGCCCATTTGTTTCAGATCAAGGGGATTACCAAGATTTTTACAGGTTTGCTAACAAACAGTGGGGTATTTGTGTGGAGCTGTCCGGGCCAAATCCATCTTTCATCCAGAAGTCTCCCCACAGCTCTGACACCGGGAGCTGGGGGAGCTGAGCATCTCCTTTTTTTTCAGGCGTGCCTTTTGTTCATCTAAACAGGATGCAGGACTGAAAAATGCATTGAAATCTCTCATCAAAAGCTAGCCAAAACGCATGGCCTTCTAGCGCTTCTCAATGGGTTTGGGGTTTTTTGTGCTTTTTTTTAACTCAAGGGATTGAAATTATTCATTTAAACAACAAAACAAAAAAAAAAAAGAGGACCATATAGGCGATGTGATGTGAGGGGCATGCAGGTGCAGAAGGGCATGTGCGTGTCCTGTTCCTCCAGCCAGGCAGGTCACAGCCCTGGGCAGTCCCCTGGGACGGGGTCTGCATCTGCGGTGTTGGAATGGATGTTCCTCACCGAGTTCCCAGCCCTGACCCATCCGTTACACTGGTCCCAGCAGTTTCTGACTCTTCAGGCCATGCTGGTATCACATTATCTCCACGGTGGTGGCAGCTGAAGCCTTCCTTTTCCTTGCCAACCCCCCACAACCAAGCAAAGTAGAAGCCCCCCAGGCACTGTGACTCCAAGAGGTTGGCCCTGAGGAGAAACATCCCATTGCACGAGGTTCAGGGAGGACAATTTGGCAGGGCTGCAGTGCAAAGTCATGACATCCAGCGCTCTGATGGACCAACTGGAGGAGACGCGGGATGCACCGAGGTCTGTCTGAGTCACGCCGCCATCCTTTAAACCACTCCCTCCCCCAGTATCCCCAGTATCATTGATCAGTCCAGGAGGAGATGCACTGTGGATGGGCGCATTGTCTGGGAGCAGCCCCTGAACAGCTGCTCGGGGACGGCACAATGCCGCAGACCGGTGAAGCTTTACGATCGCAATTTCTCCATCCAGATTGCCCTGGTTTTGAGTGGCCGCTGAGCCTCTCGCTGCAGCCATCTCCTCCCAGTCCCCACAGGCAGCGGGGGGGAGGCAGGGGGGGTGACTATGTCCCTTTTACAGGCAGGGGCTGAGCCTGGCAGGGACCTCTGCCCGCTCGATGTCAGGACGTGGTGGGACGGTGGGGAGCCTCAGTGGACCGTGGTCTGGCTGAAGACCAAACGCAGGAGCAGCCACCCCTGGGAGGGCTCCGAGATGGAGGTGGAGGGGGTGGGAAGCAGAGGGGGTGGGATGGGGGGGGCTACTTCTGCACCGACCTGCCGACAAGCTGCCTCGCTGGGGCTCGATGCCCCTCCGGGGACCCTTCCCGTGGGGAGCAGCACAGCCTCTCCCACTTGCCCCACGGAGCGCTGGCGTGGGGTGCGTGGTGTCCCTCACCCCCCCATGCCCGAAATGGCAGAGGCCCCTCCCGGCACAGCAGAAGCCCCTTCTCCCCTGAGAGCGTGGCAGAGCCATGGCTGCCGAGTACGCGGCATCTGAGGGGTTAAGAAAACCGAACCTGCCACAAGAGATTTGAGCAGAAACTCCGCTAGAGACCTTGAAATCCTGTTAATTGATGCCACACATGTGCTGCATTTAACCTCTGCCCTTTGCTGTAATAGTTTACACAAGTGGCACGAAGGCCGATGTCTCCTGATGCGCAGGGGCGGTCTGCGCAAGCCCGAACCCGCTGCGATCGCGCCGGGCATCCTCCGAGCGAGGGTCACCTCCTCGGCGCCGAGCTCCTCCATCCCAAAGCGCTCCGACGGGCGTTTCAGCTCACAAGCCCTCGCACAGTAATCGGCTGCTGTTTGCAGGCAAGTCCTGGGCAAAGGAAGACTTCATGTACAATTATTCAGTTATTTGCAATAAAACCCTTGCCACGGTCTCCGGGGTGAACGCGGTCCTTCCAGCTGGTGCCCAGACAGGCGGCGTCCCCATCCTGCTTGGTCTCACCCAGGGGTGGAGAGAGGAGCTACTGCTGCTTGTGGTTAACACCAAGGGTGTGGGACCAGCATCTTCCCAGTGCTGACGATGTGAGGTTTGTTCTTTATCACTCGGGAAAAAAACCGTGGAGTCAAGACTGAAAAAAAGATCAGAAGAGTTATGGCCATTGTTAACCCCTATTAGAGCGAGGCAAAGGATAGAGTAAACGAGTCCTCCCACGTTTATCCATCTTAAAAACACCTGAGTAGGCAAAAAATTTAAACAGAACCTTGTAACTCCTACCCAATGTGGGTCATGCTTCAAATCAGTTTGTTTCCTCTGGTGCCCAGGCTTTGGGATTGGACAGCTCTGGCAGCGGGGCACCGGGTAGAACGGAGAGAAGGTCTCCAGGACAAGGCAGGAGACACCAGGACTTGCTGCAGCTGGGGAAAGTCCCGGCTCATGGGAAATTGCAGAGTTACAGAATCACAGAATGGTCAGGGTTGGAAGGGACCTCTGGAAATCATCTAGTCCAAGGCCCGATGGGGTTACCAGTTACCAGTGATGATGCTCCGCATGCTTGCTCTTCAGCCTCAGGAGCTGGTACCTCACCCAGGATGACAGTGCCCAGTTACCACGTGAGCCATTGCAGGGGGAGCCAAATCCCAGCTGACACATTGACAGGTACGTGATGGATCCGCTGGAGTCCCCAGCCTGGGTCAGTCAAGACGCAGCACTCTTGGGTCACCAGCGCCGTGCCAGCACCAAGAGCAGCCCATCAGCCTTCCAGCCATGAAGTATACTTATTATACTATTACTGCAGTATAGTCAACCATTATCAGGGAGTGGAGCCACAGGATGAGGGGTAACACTTTTAAACTGACAGAGGGGAGATTTAGGTTAGATATTAGGAAGAAGTTTTTCACTCTGAGGGTGGTGAGCCCCTGGCGCAGGTTGCCCGGGGAAGTTGTAAATGCCCCATCCCTGGAGGTGTTCAAGGCCAGGTTGGACGGGGCTTGGAGCAACCTGGGCTGGTGGGAGGTGTCCCTGCCCATGGCAGGGGGGTGGGAACTGGATGATCTTTAAGGTCCCTTCCAACCCAAACCATTCGATGATTCTATGAAATAGGTGATCTGCTCTTGGACAACCCAGAGGTAGATTTACACCATGTCTTTTTTCATCACCACCGTTATTACCATCCTGTCTTCAACAATCAAGTGATTCAGGGCCATGACCAAGGTCCCAGATGAAGAGCGAACTGACACTGCACCATATATTCAAGTGCAATAGCAGCCCTTGATGTTGGGTGCTGTGGAGGTAAGAGCTTCTGGATGCAGGAGAGCAAGTACTATTTATTCTCTACTCCCATTCCTACTTGTCCAACAGCTCCCAGGAAAATCGCTTCTGGTAGAGCCATAGGGCAGGGAGAAGCTGCACCCCACGATGAGCATCTATCTGCCAGGGCTGAGATTCACTCCAACCCACGACCGCCTCTCACTCACAAACATCAAAGACAACTCCTAAAGTTGTCCTTCAAATTCACACCAAAAGATGCAAACAAAAACATCAGTTCAAAAGCACTCATTTTTCTTCCTCTTGGAAAGATTAAAAAGAGATGTCAGATCTCCTTTCACTGTTTCTGCTTTCCCTCCAGACTGTGGGGGACTGACACGGACAGCCCTGACACTGGTGGAAAGATGCGCTCCAGAAGAGAACCGACCCCTCCGTGTCCTTCCAACCAGCTGTAATTTTAAACCCGGTAACGCTGAAGGGCCTGTTTTGTTTCAGAATATTTGTGATCAACCAGGCACCTGGCAACCAAAACACTTGTGGGGACAGGGAGGACCGTCCCGGGTGAAGCAGTGGATGCGAGGCGAGATGTGATAGCACGAGGGGTTTCTCAGAGGTGCTTTGGGCCAGGTTCTCACCAGCTCATCACCCGTGACAAAGCCAGATCTCCCAAGGGACCCAGCGCCCATCAGATGAAAGGCTGGATCTTCAGCAGCTCCTGCTTGGAAGTGTCTGACCAAAGTTTTGGGCAGCGGCGGTGCAGGGGGCTGCCGGGGTCCCGCGGGCACAGGACCTCTCGCCGGCGCCGCCTCCGGGTGGGAAACCGTTTGAGAGCGGCTGCCAGCGGTGCTTGCCTTTGACATCATGAGAGGGAGACAAAGCGGAGAGCCTCACCCCGTGCTAATCAGCCAGGCCCTCGTTTTATCTTCAAATGTTCCTGCACGCAGCCATCACAGCTGCCCAGCCAATATCCCAGAGACGATTCTCTTTGAACGGCCGCTTTGTCTGGTAACTTTATTTACACTTTTGATGCCAATGTTTATCCACTCTTTAAAAAGCTATTCAGAGCGTCTCCCAAATTAACTTCAGATGTGAGAGCAATGGGAACATTCCCTACATCATATTTCATACACTTTCGTGTTATTTAATTCTTGGAAACTCTTTTTTTTTAAATATAAAAATATTTTTTAAAAAATCTCCAAGGTTTTGGAGAGTATAACCTCTCCCTGTGTGGTCTGCAAAATCTGGCTGTAAAGCTCTTTCCTAAAGTTCACAAACTCCATTATAAATCGTCTCCTTATCTTGCTTATTGGGTTTCTGTTTTCACTGACATACATCCTGGATAAGAAAATGCTCCAAAGTGGCCTCCACCACCCACAGGCCTGCTCCACTGGCAAGAGGACCTCTGCCTGGGATGGCACAGATGCCCAGAGGAGATGGGGATGAGGTAGGGTGGAATGTGATGGGATAGGATGGGATGGGATATGGGGTCGGATGGGATGGGATGGGATGGGATGGGATGGGATGGGATGGGATGGGGTAGGATGGGATAAAATTTGAGATGAGATGAGATGAGATGAGATGAGATGAGATGAGATGAGACGAGACGAGACGAGACGAGACGAGATGAGATGAGATGAGATGAGATGAGATGAGATGATGAGATGATGAGAGGAGACCAGACTAGATGAGAGCACTTGCTTTTCCCCATTTCACCACAAACCTTCCCTCAGATTTCAATCTTTTTTCCTCAAGATGCCTTAGAAAAAGGAAACTGATTTTCGGCACAGGAAAAAGAAGCCCAGTGCAGCCTGGGACTCGCAGGGCTCACTGGAGACCCACGGCCGAGTCCCTGGAGGACTGGGGCAGGCCACCAGGTCTGCTCCGCGTGGAAGCAGCTGCAGTGGCCCAGCAGACCCGAGCCCCAGGAGGTGGCTGCACCATCAGCGCCTGGACCCAACCCATGTGCCCATGAAGGTTTGCACATTGACTCTTCCAGCGATGACCAGCTGGAGCTGGAAGAAGGCATCATAGGACTGCAGGACTAGTCTTTCCTTTTCCCATCCCCATCCCGCTAGGATGGTATGGATGAGGCCATAAGCAGGCAGGTTCCTCCCCTGACTGGTGAAGACCCTTCGCAGCCACCACCGTGTAGACCACGAGTGTCGCCCAGGAGGCTGCAGCAGAGCTGGCAACACCGCCGGCTCCCAGACAGAAGGCGTCACTGCCTCCGGTCAGGTCTTGGGCTGTGGCTTTCCAGCTGTGAGAGAAGTTAAAAGGCCTCTTCCCTGGGGGGCAATTTTCAGAAAAATCCAGTAGGCAGCTGGAGACAGCCTCCAAAACCAGCCGGCAGAGCCGAAAATCCTGCCTGAATGCAGGTATTTCATCAGCAGCCGGCTGTCGGTCCCTCCGGCAGACGGGCTCCTCCCTGCCCGCAGCCCGGGATGTCCAGCCGAGGAAGCCAGGCAGCCGGAGGACCCGGAGCAGATCCGGAAAGGCAGACGGTTCCTGCTGCCGGGCCAAGCCAGAGCGGTGTCCGATGAAAACCGCTGCATCTCCTGGGACACTGCAGCTGCGAACAAACCTCTGGACAGGACTAAGAAGGACCTGATGACAGCAAAGGGCTTGGGCAGGGAAGAGGGAATTCGAGACGCTGTATTATTTGGACTCATTAGCAAGCAAGACTTCCATGCGGTTAACACCCGCCCTGCTCCAGCACCAGGACCCAGTGTGCCAGACAAATCCATCCCTGACCTAAAACAAAAAAAAAGAAAAAGAGAGGGTTCTGGGAAAATGGAGGGCGGCTTTATCACCGGCCCTGCAGCCACGGCCGCGCCAGCTCCCCGGGAGGGTCTTCCCCAGGCTCCCCCCAGGAGGACGCAAGGCTGCGCATCGCCTGCAGGGCAGCGTCCCGCCGGCTACGGAGCGGTGCCGCTCGTCCCCGAGCACCTCGCCCCGGGCACCCCGGCAGGGACAGAGACGTCCACAGGGGCGGCTGGGGTGGGAGGAGAGCCAAGAGGGATGCAGGGGAGGCTGCGGCGCTAAACCCCGGCGCGGTCGGGCATCCAGGTGAGACGGCGGGAAAGGTTTATCACCTTCCCTGGGTGGCGGGGGCGCGGAAGGGGTGGTACTGCGTCCTCCTGGCAGGCTCGGAGCCGTCCGTTATTTATAGAGCACTCGGGGATGCTCAGAAGCGAGGCGCCACACAAGCACGAAATGTCATTACAAAGGATATGATTTAAGGCCGGGCAGGGCCGGGAGGGGAGGGGGATCCAGTTTGCGTGGAAGACTATACAAAATAAATCCTGTCCGAAAGGCTTCCCGCCTCCGCAGCAGAAAGTGGAGCTGTATCAGCCGGCCCGTCTCTGCCGCGCTCTCCTTCTTCCTTTTACAGGCATGAAGAGGGCTTTTTTTCGCTCATCTTTGCTGCGAGACTTGCTGGGTCCCGCCAGCTGATCCATGGCCAAGGGGAACATCAAGGGAGGGGGAAAATGAAGGGATCTAGCTCTTCTCCAAGGTGGGACCTCCGCAGCCACGGCCGCCCTCAACCAGGTGACCTGCAGGGTCACCAGAGGGATGAGGGCTTTGGAGGGAGGCAGCACAGGCACCGCTGGCCACATGCACCGCTCGGGAGAGGCTGCAGGAGAAGGAAAACTTGTGGGCCAGATCCATGTCTCCAGCATGCCACCGCTCCGCTCAGAATCACAGAATCACAGAACGGTCAGGGTTGGAAGGGACCTCTGGAGATCATCTAGTCCAACCCCCCCGCCAGAGCAGGGGCACCTCCTCCCAGCACAGCCAGGCTCCGGGCTCCCCTCGCCCCACGGCCGCACATCTACTCCTGTTGCCACTCTCAGCCCGGACCTCTGCTCAGAGAGCACTGTGACCAGCTCTCCCCTTCCCATCTCCAGTGACAACACCCGCTGTCTGCGCCGCACAGCGTAACACCACACATCTGCCAGCCGACATCGCTGCCGCTGGGAGAGGCGCTCCGGAGAAGCTGCAGGAAGAGCATCGCTCAAGCCCTCGGCTGTGATGGATGAGTAGACACGGGCAGGAAGATCTGGGCAGGATCCGGCCATTGGAGAGAGACCCGTGAGCCATCGGTGGAGGGGAGGTGATGGGGAGAGTCGGGCCGGTGCCTCACTCCTCTGCCCCGGCGGTGGCTCGGGCAGACCTCGCTGGTGCAGCTGAGGAGGTGTCCGGGCGCCCGCCCTGCCCCTCTGTCAGAGGCCAGGAGTCCCAACGCGCCGCAGACCATGTCCATCCCTCACCAGGGCTCCATGGTGCCCAGGCGCCCGCCCTGCCCCTCTGTCAGAGGCCAGGAGTCCCAACGTGCCGCAGACCATGTCCATCCCTCACCAGGGCTCCATGGTGCCCAGGCGCCCGCCCTGCCCCTCTGTCAGAGGCCAGGAGTCCCAACGTGCCGCAGACCATGTCCACCCCTCACCAGGGCTCCATGGTGCCCAGGCGGGTGTCCCGGGGTGGCAGCAGGGTGCTCGGGGCTCACCGGCCCGTACCCCAGCCCCACCGGAGGCTGGAGATGCCCTGGGTCGGGGCTTGGCCCCACAGTGCCACCAGAGCAGGAGCAAACCGAAACGGGGCTCCAGCCAGCAGGGATCCCACCCCCGAGACT
Source organism: Anarhynchus alexandrinus (assembly GCA_008711295.1). NCBI lineage: Eukaryota > Metazoa > Chordata > Aves > Charadriiformes > Charadriidae > Anarhynchus > Anarhynchus alexandrinus. Next base: position 57,293 of record VUYV01000368.1, on the reverse strand, counting down.
TCTCTCCTTGGCTGGAAATGGGACAAAAAGGAAATTGTGGCTGAAAGGGTTTGCCAAAAGTGTTACTTTTTTTTTAATTTTAAGGGAAATTTCAAAATGAAAATTCTTCATTTTCAGCTTTCCCGTGAATTCTTCCCTCTCCCCCCACCCAGGGCAGGTAAGCAGCCAAGTGCTGTTTCCACGGGAAAGGAAATCTCCTCCTCTCCCCTTTCCCCTTGCATTTTCCAGGAAGAAGAAGAAACTCAAGATAAAGCTAGAGGAAGGGGAAGCCCATCGAAATAAATTAGCCCGCAGCAAAGTCATTGGGAAATGTTAAATGAACAAACAATAGTTTGCTGCTCTTCTTAAATTTCAAACCGAACTGGCTCTGCAGAGGACGGGGATCTCCATCCCCATGGAATTTCAGGCAGAAGAAGAGGAGGTCCTCTTTGGCTTGTCTTGGTGACGCCACTTAAAGCCCTTCGTGGCTCCTTCCCGCAGCCGCCTGGTCTCCACCTTTCACCGCGGAGAAGGGGAATCCGTTTCCCGGGAGAGCTGCCCGGAGGTCTGGATCGCTTTCTTTCTCCACTGGCTCTGAAGGAGGGCGAGGAGATACAGCTCCAAGCCCAGATACCTCTGTGATTTGGCCTGAAGTCAAGCAAGACAAACCCTGGCCTGCAGGCAGCTTTAACAAGGAATTTGCGACCCTAATTAGAAAAATAAGGGCATATTCTCGCCACATATAAATATAAAACAAAGGTTGAGTTTAAAGATCCAGGGTCTAGAGAGGAGCAAAACCAAAGAGGCCCCAAAGTTTCCGAGTTCCTGTTGGCTTTGGAGAGCGGTCCACGCCTGGGGAAGTTCAAGCTCCTCCAGATCTCCAGGGTCTGCAAAACCTGCGCCGAGGCTCTCCAGCGAGCAGGCTTGCTCCCACGGTTTCCGGCATTTCCTACTGCGGGAAGGTCTGGGAAACGCTGCAAGAACAGCCTTTCGCGAAGTATTTTGGCACCTTTGCTTCCAACGGGGATGCAGAAAGTACAAAGGCTGCAAAACCTAAAAAGAAAAAGTAGGGGGAGGGGTGCTAACCGAAGGTTTTCAAGCGTTAGCAAGTTTGACTTGGGGGTGGTTCAAGTTGGAGGTGAAAGTTCGGGCGAGGTGCTCATTCTCTGTGAATCAGAGCATCCGTATTTATTCTAACGATCACACCACGGAGCTGCAGGAAGCTGAGGATCAAGAGGCGGCTGTCGAGGGGCAGGGACTGCTCCCAGAGGCAGCCTCCCGCAGCGGGGCTGCGCGTGCCCTCCCCGACCAGGGCAGCTTGGGGCTGGGAGACGATCTTAGCCTCCTGCAAGACGTTGGAGCACGGCTGGAGCGTGGCAGCCCAGACAGCACGGGCAAAACACCCCGATGTGGGCAAGGAGGTCAGGCACCCCGCTGGGAGTGCTGCCTCTCCAGTTCAGCAGCTGGAGGTAGTTCCAGGATGACCTAGAGGTGGTCCTAGGATGACCTGAAGATGGTCCTGGGGTGACCTGGAGATGGTCCTAGGACTACCCGGTTTCCCTCTGAACTCCTAACAACATGCCTCTACCCACCGTGGAGCCAGACGTGTCCACTGAGACGTGGCACCATGTGGCTGATGCCCCCACTGAACCCCATGGCGTTGCCTGTCCAAGCCGGTGGAGGCACCTGAGCCCTGAACATGGTGCTCAGGCTCTCTAGAGAGCGGGGCAGCAGGGCAGGGTGAAGGATGGGGACTGGGTGTTGCGCTCACAGCTGGCACCGTCCCCCTCTGAGCGGCTCTGGGGAGTTTTGAAATTCTTCAACAATGGAAAATTCCTTCCTCTCCCCCTCAAAAAAAAAAAAAAAAAAAAAAAACCCAAAAAATTTGCTTTGGGCAAACTGAAGCATTTTTGCGCCACTTCCGACTTTCCTTGATTTTGACTTTTCCATTTCGCCTTAGCCAACATGATGCAACAGCAAATTAAAACAAAGCGTCATTTTTTCCCGAACCCTCACTGGAAATGGCCTGTCCTGAATCTGGTGAATGGAGATGTGCTGACACTNAAAAAAAAAAAAAAAAAAGGAAAATAGGTCCCAAACCAAAATCCACGCAGCTTCCCAGAGCTCAGCCACACCGTCCTGCTCGACACCGCATCCTCCCGCCAACGTTTCGCTGACCGGCTGCACTTGCAGCACTTCTTTTCTGCTGAAGCACCACGTCAGCATCCCTTGTCCTGCTGCTTAGCCAGAGGCCATGTTCTTACCTCCTCCACGTCTCCTAATTATTATATCACAGAATGAATCACAGAATCCCAGACTGGTGGGGGTTGGAAGGGCCCTCTGGAGCTCCCCCAGTGCCACCCCCTGCCAGAGCAGGGGCACCTCCAGCAGTGGCACAGGACGGCGTCCAGGCGGGTTTGGAATGGCTCCAGAGGGGGAGACTCCCCCACCTCTCTGGGCAGCCTGTGCCAGTGCTCTGCCACCCGCACAGGAGAGAAGGCCCTCCTCAGGTTCAGATGGAACTTCCTATGGTCACGTTTGTGCCCGTTCCCTCTTGTCCTGTCACTGGGCACCACTGGAAAAAGACTGTTCCCATCCCCCTGGCACCCTCCCTTGAAGGATTTATCAGCATTGATAAGATCCCCCCTCAGTCTTCTCTTCTCCACACTGAAAAGCCCCAAGTCCCTCAGCCTTTCCTCATCAGAGAGATCCTCCAGTCCCCTCATCATCTCTGTAGCCCTTTGCTGGACCCTCTACAGCGGTTCCGTCTTTCTTGACCCGGGGAGCCCCGAACTGGACACAGTGCTCCAGATGTGGCCTCACCAGGGCAGAGCAGAGGGGGAGGATGACCTCCCTCGACCTGCTGGCCACACTCTTCTTGATGCCCCCCAGGATGCCATTGGCCTTCTTGGCCACCAGGGCACATTGCTGCCTCATGGCCATCCTGTTGTCCCCGAGGACTCCCAGGTCCCTTTCCACAGAGGTGCCCACCAGGAGGTCATCCCCCAACCTGTACTGGTGCATGGGGTTATTCCTCCCCAGATGCAGTACCCTACACATATTGGCTGCCTTACACTTTGTGCTCACAAGAAGCAGCCTTGCGTACGTGTAAGAGATGCTTGGCAGAGCTCAGCGCCTCTGTAAAGGCAGAAGCGGCATCCCCGTTTCGCAGACAGCAAGCCAAGTCAAGGATGAAGGCTGCTCGGGGCTGGCATGGCTGCCCCAGCACCGCCATCACACCTCGCTGGAAATAATAGCTAAAAACAAGACTGGAGGGTTTCTCAGGTCCCCAGTGGAAGCTGCAGCTGAGACTGGAAAAGGACTTGCCCCCACGCTGCAACATAGCCCCAGGACCTCCAGAATGGTCCAGCCTGAAGCCCCCAGCCCATCCTGAAGCCATGCTCTCCACCGGTGCTGAGATGCCACAGCTGGAGCCCAAGGCAAGGAGGCGATGCAGGAGCATCCCTAAAAAAGACGTGAAGACTGGGAACAGCCTCTCCCAGCCTGCTCTGCTCGGCAAACCCAGTGCCAGTCCCTCCCTGTACAGTAGCACCCAGTTCTTCAAGGAGTCTTTGAATAGGGAAGAAAACAACATATGCGATCCAAATTACAAAAACAAAGCCCAAACAAAGGCCGTAAAATCTAATAATTAACAGAGCAAATAAGCTGAACGCCCATTAGGTTGCACATATTAGGTAATGACAAGTAGTTCGCAATAACCACTTCTGAATGGACTTCACCCAATATGCATTTAATTAGGGTTTAATAAAGCAACAGCGTGTTCTTAAAGGCCAATTAGAAACATATTCACTGAGGTTTAGAAGCTATGTAATAGATGCCTGTAGGAACCAGATACGTGCTGATTACATAGCTATTAATCCTCAATAAAGGGTCTAATAATCATTTTGTGCTTCAGGAGCAGGCAGCTGCTTTATTAAATCTTAATGAAACGCATACTTGGGAGCTTTCCTTCAAAGCCGGCCCGCGTTAGGAAGATGGGCTTAGAAGTGGCGGTCTGCTGAGAGAAAAGACCCCCTCCTCGTCACCACCTCTGCCACCGCTGCGGCGGGTTTGAGGCCAACTCTGTCCCCGGAGCAGCCGGGACGGCGGCGGTTGATTCCTGCTCTGATGGGAGCGAGAGATCTCTGGGTCTGGCAGCGCCCCGAGACATTGCACCCCACACTGAACATTTGCTCGCGTGGGGAAACATCTCCATGAATGGGAGCATCCCTCCGGTCCACGGCTCCATGACCAGAGCATCCCTGCACAGCGCACACCAGCGCTCCAGGCAGGAGAGGAGCAAAGCCCCGGGCTCGGCAGGGAGGTGTCACATGCCATGAGGAGCACTTTTTTAGGAATTTACCTCCTGCCTGGATTCACAGCTGTCCAAAAAGGAGCCAGACTGAAGCAAGTGAGCTCCCACCATCAGCCTAAGAGGAGCTGGTCTGATCCGCAGTCTGGGCCAGCCAGCTGGTGGCTTCTTGCCACGCAACCTGTAGGATCGGAGGTTGGTCTAAAACCTGCCAAGCCATTACCGAGTCCCCGTGGACACACCCGGCCAAGCCGTGCCCACGCCTTTCCACCACAACTCTGTCGGAAAGCCAGCAAAATGGGGCGCCGGGCTTAGAAACTGTCGGATTGCAAAAACTCGTAATAAACACCCGTCTGTTTCTTCACCTTCTGGTTTCCCGGCCCTCCGACTCAGGGGTTTGGGTTTTCCACGGCGGCTGGAAACTTCAGCCGCTGCAGTTGGGCTGCAGCCGCACTTCACCCCTACGCTGCCCTGGAGATGAAGATGTGCCCGGTCCTCACCCCGACACCGGCGGGAGCAGGGGCCGCCCCGAGGCAGCAGCTGAAGAGTTGCCAGCACGTCCTCCTCCGCTGCCCGGGAGGACGAGGGCACGGCAAGCCAGAGCTGCTGCGACGGGGCCGGAGCCAGCGGGCAGCACCTCGGGAGGGATCCAAACCCCGCGGCCATACATGGCACCGTCCGGCAGCGCCAGGCTCTTGCACAGCGCTGCCCACCAGTTCAAAGTGGGGCCGGAAGGTGCAGGTCCCAGTGGGGTCTTGTCTCAGGCCAAGCCTGGCTCCTAATTAGCAGCCTTTGTTAATCCATTTCAGCTGTGGGCCAGCAGCCTGCCGCCTTGCACAGCGATGCCCAGGCACAGGGCGCTGTGGGGGACCCATCCGCTCACCCCCACTTCACCCCGCCGGGTGCAGGTCCGAGCCCGGGCGGTGGGTGCCCGGTGATGAATTTCACAGAATCACAGAATCCCAGACTGGTGGGGGTCGGAAGGGCCCTCTGGAGCTCCCCCAGTGCCACCCCCTGCCAGAGCNAAGAGACTGTTCCCATCCCCCTGGCACCCTCCCTTGAAGGATTTATCAGCATTGATAAGATCCCCCCTCAGTCTTCTCTTCTCCAGACTAAAAAGCCCCAAGTCCCTCAGCCTTTCCTCATCAGAGAGATGCTCCAGTCCCCTCATCATCTCTGTAGCCCTTTGCTGGACCCTCTCCAGCAGTTCCCTGTCCTTCTTGACCCGGGGAGCCCCGAACTGGACACAGTGCTCCAGATGTGGCCTCCCCAGAGCAGAGCAGAGGGGGAGGATGACCTCCCTCGACCTGCTGGCCACACTCTTCTTGATGCCCCCCAGGATGCCATTGGCCTTCTTGGCCACCAGGGCACATTGCTGCCTCATGGCCATCCTGTTGTCCCCCAGGACTCCCAGGTCCCTTTCCACAGAGCTGCTGTCCAGGAGGTCAGCCCCCAACCTGTACTGATGCATGGGGTTATTCCTCCCCAGGTGTAGTACCCTACACTTGTTCTTGTTGAATTTCATAAGGTTTCTCTCTGCCCAACTCTCCAGCCTGTCCAGGTCACGCTGGGGTTTTGCAGGGGAGCAGTCAAAGGCCAGGACAAGCCATGGGGAAGAGCAGCGGGAGCCACGGGCACGAGCAGCCCTGGGGCGAGAGGTGATGGAGATCAGCGAGGGTGGGCTGTGGGGTGGCCCCCGCAGCGCTGAGCTTTGGCACTCCTGCGCTCCCTTGGCAGCGGGAGCGGGGAACGCAGGGAAAACACCCGGGATCCTCACGTGACATTCCAAATATGCCGCCCTTTTGAAAGCTCTCTGCGGCGTTACACTCTAATTAGCCCAATTAAGCAGAGCTCTGCCCCGCAGGGCTGGCTGCTCGCTGGCTCCCATGCCGGGCAGGGGGTCTGGATCGCAGGGCAAAGCCCCTCCAAGTCCTCCTCCCGGCCGTGGGGCTCTGTGGCCGGGGGAGCAGCTTGGAGGGGCAGTGCCCCACCTGCCCGCGGCTGTGGGGCTGAGGAGGGCACCCCCGGGACCCCCCGGCTCTGCAACTCAACCCCTGCCTGAGTGATGCCCTGAGCATCACTCGCTCCCCGCACCTGCAGAGCCCCCACCCCGGCTCATGCATGGCACGCGTGTCCCCACTTCGCCCGGACCCCCATGCCACCATCCCAGCCCCACGCGGGCATCGCTCGCCGTGCCCACGTGCAACCAAGAGCAGGCGTCCCGCGAGGACCGGCACCCAACCATCCTTCGTTTTACCACTTGGGTCAGGCATGCACAGCCTCGGGGGTGCCTGAACCCCCAGGATCCTCGTCCCCCAAAATGATGAGACCGTCCCCTCCCACGCCAACAGCTTCCCTGGCCAAAATTCTCTAAAAAAGGAGTCACGATGGGCCACAGGCAGGGTGCCGGGGGTGCCCGCGGGCGGCTCCGAGCCAGGGAGCAGCTGGTTTGCGTTAGGTGCTGTCGGGCCTCGCCTCGCCACAGATGGACAAAATCGTAACATCTCCCATGTTATTAATTAATGTGTTTTCACAGAAAATGGAAACTTCTTTCCGATCTTGCGGAGGAGTTAATCCGCTCCACAAATTGGCCCTACCGACAGCCCGAGTGGGGGCAGGAGCCTGCAGGGACAGGCAGTCCCAGGGAAAGAAAGGGACAAGGCATTTTATTACTCTTGTTTCTCCCGGCGAAGAAAAGCTGGACCTGGGCTGGGTGCAGATCGCTCCCACCCGCCCATCTGTCCCCCTGCGCGCCCTCCCAGCTTGGCATCCCGCTGCCTTGTGGGGATGGAGAGCCTCAGTGGCGGCTCCTGGTGAGACACCACGTGTGAGATGGGAGCTGGGAGCTCCCCTCTTCTTCACACCAGTGAAATCCCAACTTATCCACAGACACCCGCTTTTAAGCATCTTCTCTGCATCGGGGAACCGGGCTGGAGAAAGATACTCCGTGTGACCATCACGGACTCTGGTTACCTCCGTTAGCGGTCTTAGGGTGGTCCTTCCCATCCAACCGCAGGTGGCTAAACTCCACGCTGCTCTGCTGCTGAGCTCAGAGCAGAGACCCCTTGGCTGGGCAGAGGTGCCCACGGCTGGCATGGCCTCTCCCCATTTCCAGGACATCCCGCTCTTCTCGTTCAGCCAAGCCTGGTTTGCCCACTGCGTTGCTGGTCAGCAGTTTTCTAGTGGAAAACACAGCTTCTGCAAAAGTAATGTTTTCCCCGCAAGAAAGTTCTGGTTTTCTCCCCAAGGCCAAGCCTCAGGCTTGTTTAGCTGAACTGAATGGTTTGAGGTCAGCTTGACGTGAAACCTCCCGTGATGCATCACAGTTTGCTGTCGCGCACCCCGAGTCCCACCACGAGAGCTCTGGGCCCCGTGAAGCTCAGTCCAGGGAGAAAGGCAGGGGCTGCCGATGCCCCGCCAGCTCGGGAGGGCACAGGCTGGCATGTGGGAGCTGAAAATGAAGTTTGCTGAATTGAGCGGTTTTGTCCTCATTTATTTTGTTGGGTTTTTTTTTTTCTTTTTGGAACTTTCCATCCCACAGAAGATTTTTAACAAGTTGATTTTTCCACCTTCTTGAGGACAAAAACAAATTCTGAAATATCACAATTTCCACAAGGGCAAAACTCCTATTTTCAGCCACTTTCTCCCAAGACCTTACCCCAGCAGTGCTGCCGGGAAGCCCCAGCCACCCACCCAGATACCCACATACACATGCGGTTTGCAGTCCCTTCCCCAAGAGGGAGTTTTGGGTGTTCAAGAAGGTATGAGCCCACAGCATCTCACCAGGGCCATCGCGTGGTCCCCTCTCCCAGCCCGGCCACAGCATTGGAGCCCAACCCCAGTGCCATCCCCACCAGCTTTTGCTGAGCCACGGAGGGGGGGACCCCTGGGAATCACAGGGTGCACGGGGCAGGGCAAGAAGGACAATCATGCATGTTTGGAGCACCCTGAAAATTATGACCTCAGAAAAGATACGGAGGCAACAGGGCTATATTTAACGACGCTGCTCGAGGGAAGGACATTTTCTTACACAGAAGAGCCACCAAAAGACATGCCTGGAAGCCAAGTTTGAGCTTGAGCCCTAGTAGAGGGCACAAGGCAGATGTCTTCAGCAAGGACGCTCTCATACAGGGTCTGCCTTGCCCGATTTCCCTCCCTGTGCCCCATCTTCTAGTTGGTTGGGTCCTACGTTCAGGAAGCAGGGTGCCAAGAAAAGGCAAGAAAAAGATTAATTTTATTGGGAGCTCACAGGCGTGCATTTAGAGATGCCCCACAAGGTTCCACCAAAGGGCCCATCTAACTGGGGTTGTGTGTCCAGCAACAGCTGACACTGGGTGTTTAGAAGAACGCAAGAGAGTCCTTCCCAGGCACCGTCAGCTACTTTGGGACATCCAAATCACTGTCTTCAACAGCCACCAACACACCAAAATTTCTCTGACCCCTTTTTGAACCAAACATGGTCGGTGTGAAACAAGCCTGTCTGTTGGCTAGCTATGGACAAAAACTGCAGCTAAGGAACCGCAGATCGTCACGAGCTGGTCCCTGTCCCGGGGGGGCTGTTTGCAGAGACGAGAAGGGTTTGTCATATGGCAATTAGCTGCAAGGAATCCCCCAAACCCTCCAAAGCTGCTGCTCACTGCCTCTGGCCCTTGCAATAAACTTACTGCCGCTCTCCATTTCAGATGGCCAGCTGTTCCTTATTTCTAGACCTGTTTCCTTTCTACTAATTAATCAGCTCCAAATGTCGCTCCACGTGGTCTGCCTGAACGTGAGGCCAGAAACACATCAGGACACACTTGCCCAGACCCCCTTGTGCCGCAGGTGATGGGCCGGGAGCGCCGGCAGCAGGGCTGGGATGATCCTGCACGGCCACCCCTGTGGTCACCACACTGCTCCACGTAGCCAGACCCTGCACTGCGCCGGGTCCGGGGCACCGGCAGCGCTGCCTGCGTGGCAGGGGATGGTGGACGGAGCCATGTTGATGCTGCTCAGCCCCTTGTGCTGACTCCCGACTCCCGCAGAGGGGGTGGCAAGCATCGGCCCCGTCATCGTGCGTGACCGCAACTCACCTCCAGGCAGAGCCGGGGCTGAAGTCTCGGGGGGGGGAAAAAAAAGGGTTCACAAGACAAAAGAAAAACAACGGGTGGATGAAGCACTCTGCAGCACGGGCCACACCAAGGTCAGACTGACTTACCCACAGCTGACATATCCCGGGCAGAGCTGCCTGCGCACGGAGCCAGCTGTGGGGAAACACGAACAGGGACTCGTGTCCAGGGCACCAGAGCCAGCGGCTGTCCCAGCCCCGAGCAGAGGAGCCGGGACCGGAGGCGCCGCCAACACGCCCGGGCTCTGCTGCTTCAGCTTGCGGTCAGACTCCCTTCCCCTTGGAAAAGCTGGAAGGAACCAAATTTTTCTTTTATTATCTTGGATCTGACTTGCACAGAGAAGGTGCTCCAAGGCCGCCTGTGCCAGGACGTTCACAAAGTTTCCCAGCAGAAGAATGAAGCAAAACAAGGGGAAGCTCTTTGATCTTTATGGGCCTGACGCTTTGAGCCAAGGTAGCGGCGAGCATGGAGCAGCACTTCCCGGCCAGGTTTGCGATCGATCGTTCCTCCAGGCCGTGGCCTCAGACGGCAGCACTGTGCCTCTTCCCACTGCTGGAGAGGTCCCCTTGCAGGGCTGAGCGTGGAGGGGTGCTGGGGACCAGAGCTCTGACCTCGACCCGGCCGCTCACCTTGGGCGAGGAGACATGTCTCAGTGCTTTGTTTTCATGAGACAGAAGGAACATCTCCTGGTAGGGCTCTTCAAGATCTCAGGGTGGAAAGTACATTTGTGAGCTCAACATGAGCCAGCAATGTGCACTCACAGCCCAGAAGGCCAACCCTATCCCGGGCTGCATCAAAAGCAGCGTGGCCAGCAGGGCGCGGGAGGGGATTCTGCCCCTCTACTCCACTCTCGTGAGACCCCACCTGGAATAGTGCATCCAGTTCTGGAGCCCCCAACATAAGAAGGACACGGACCTGTTGGTCCAGAGGAGGCCACGAGGATGATCAGAGGTCTGGAGCCCCTCTGCTGTGAGGAGAGGCTGAGAGAGTTGAGGTTGTTCAGCCTGGAGAAGAGAAGGCTCCAGGGAGACCTTACAGCAGCCTTCCAGTATCTGAAGGGGGGCTACAGGAAAGCTGGAGAGGGACTTTTTACAAGGGCATGTAGGGATAGGACGAGGGGGAATGGCTTCAAACTGGAAGAGGTGAGATTTAGGTTAGATATTAGGAAGAAGTTTTTCACTCTGAGGGCGGTGAGCCCCTGGCGCAGGTTGCCCAGAGAAGCTGTGTCTGCCTCATCCCTGGAGGTATTCAAGGCCAGGTTGGACGGGGCTTGGAGCAACCTGGGCTGGTGGGAGGTGTCCCTGCCCAGGGCAGAGGGGTGGAATTGGATGATCTTCAAGGTCCCTTCCAACCCAAACCATTCTATGATTCTGTGAGGTTCCCCCATGTGGACAGTGCAGCTGTTACAGACAGCACAGACTGCTTCACCACCGTAAAGCTCTGCAGATGGAGGATGCCAACCAAACAACGGGCTTTTTTGCCATTTAGTCTCTTCTGAACCAGAAGGGACTCTTGAGAAATTAAAATTGAAATCTGGATTTTGAAGATTTCATAGGACCAAGGAGGATTTTGGTGCTGCGTTCGTCCAACTCTGCTTCAAAACCTCATCTCCCCCAATGAGCAGTAGTGGCCAATCTCCAGAAAGGAAAAGGCTGCAATATCCAGCGTGATGGCCCGTTCCAGAGGTGGCGAGTCTCCTTGGTACAAGGGTGTAAAATGTAATGTGCCTTGGGTTTCTGCAAGTGAAAGGACCGTGTGGAGGCAGAACCGTCACCATGGCAGGAATTCGGGTCCTTCTTTAGGGTCTCAGATCTCCTGTTGCAGCCATCGCAAGTCTGCAGCACCGGGGTGCAAACTGAGTGGTAAACAGACACGAGTGGGACTTCCAGCACCCCCTGCTTCCAGGCGTGACAGGGATACGGGGGGTCTTCCTGGAAGAGCAGAGGCAGCAGCAAGCTAGTGCCAAAATAATATCCAGAGCGACGCAGGCAGGCCTGAGTTGGTTGGGTTGGCCAAGTTAGGAGAGATGAGTTACGGTTTTGTTAGGACAGTGGTGATTCCCATTCCCACCTCATGACCGAAGCCACACGGTTGTAGTCCCCTGAGCAAAATGTACCTTCTTATTCAGGTCCCAGAGGTTACGTGGTGCAAGGACACTGCTGAAGGAAGAGGAAATATATGGAGTATTCAAATACCATCAGCAAAGATCCCATCCATCGCTTGTGCCACTGCATGGGTCAGATCACCCAAAGTAAGCAAGGGCTCCAGTCCAGCAAGCCAGCAGCTCTTCATGCAGGAGACATGTCCGAAGCCTGAACCTTGGCAGATGATACAACATGGGGGCTGCAAGCCCTGAAGTCTCTCTAGAAACCACCCCACGTGGAGAGCAGGGCTCCGCCCAACAGAGAGGACTCGGTATCTACAGCACCAGTGCAAGCAGCTCGCTGGACCCGTCCAACAGAGCCTCCGGCTTCTCCTTCTGCCCACGGCACAGCCCTGCTGAGATCCGCCTCACCAGCAGCGGGCTGCACCCACCAGCATCAGCCCCTCCAGCCTGGAGCGTGCCCTGGCCACGTGCCCCGTGCCACCCCGCGCTGCAGCCCCGCTGCCAGCTTTGCTCCGGCACTGGCTGCATGTAGGGTTCCAGGACCTCCTCCCGCAGACGGATTTGTTAGTGCCAGCCGAGTTGCTCAACAGGACATTAGCTGCCTGGGTGGCAGACGCCCAGCACGCAAACCTCCGCCGAAGGACTGACGCCCCGCGGGCACGGGGCTGGCAGCACGTAGCTGCCGGTCCCACTCCCCCGGCGCTGTGCAAACCCTCCACCAAACCTCCAACCCTTCTTGGCGCGTGAGGAGCCCTCATCGTCCCCAGGACATGAAAGGACCCATTCAAAGCTGTACCGACCGTGTTCCCACGTTGCTGCCCGGGGAACCAGTGCAGCTGAGGCTCTCGGACTCGTTGCACCAGTGGCGGCTGCAGAGCAGCCCGCGAGGTGGACGCAGGGGGCAGGCAGAGCGTGGCCAGCAGCGGAGCTCCGAAATCCCGGCTCTTCCCAGCCCTTCCCAGCACCTTGGAGGGAATGTGGGAGCCCCAGCCGGAGGTGAGGGGCGGCTGATGAACGAGGTGATAACACCTCGGCAGATGGTTCCAAAGGCTGCGCCGCGCTTGGGGGGTGTAGACAAAACACAGAGGTGAAGCCCAGATGTTTAACTTCAGCATCTGGATGTGATTCCTAAACAGAGACGCTCACATCTGACCATTCTGCCTGAAAATAAATGGTTTGTTTGACCTTCCCCGTAGCCCACCCCAATATTTTCTGGGTCTCTCCTAAACACACGGCAGCTGCTCCCTCCTTGCCCGGACCGGCCGCGCGTCAGGCGAGCGCCGCAGGCATCGCTGCGGGCACGGCGGCAGCCGTGGGTGCCTGGGACACGGCATCAGGGGATGTGGGGCACGGGGCAGGTCGGGGCAGTGCCACAAGCCTGGAGGAAAGTCCAGCGGGGTGGAAAACATCCTTCGGCATTGCACCCACCCTGGTTTGGGCTCCCGCTCAGCATGTTTTGGAGCAGGACACAAACGCTGGGTGCCCACCCTGCCCAAGAGCCTGGCTCATGGCCTCCAACTGCCAGGTGTCTGCTCCTGACCAAATATCCTGTGGGAATGGGGGGTGACAGGACTATGGAGAGGGACTGGTCCGCAACCGTGTCCTACCTTCAGCCCATGCAGTCCCCCCTCAGCTCACCCAGGCACCTGGGACCCGACACAACCTGGGTCTCATTTCACCGCTGCAGCGTCCCACCGCCAGCAGCGGGGACCTGCGGCAGGTGGTTTCTAAGCCAAGAAGGGACAAACCTGCTCAACGCCTTGGGAGCGCTGGAAGAGCCTGCTCGGGGAGATGGGTCCCCAGGACACGTCAAAGCCAGGCAGTCCCTTCCAGAGAAGATATCTGATCTTGGATCTGAGACACCACGCGCAGGAGAATCCACCACGCTCCTAATAAGTGGAAATTGTAGGCGTTGGGTGGTGTTGAAGCTGACAATGAAGATAGTGATTAGTGATGACGGGCAGTACCAATTAAGGCTAATCTGCCTAATGGCCAAGTCTGAGGGTAGTGCGTGTGACTGATGGTGACAAGTGATGGCAGCTGGAGGAGGCCACAGTGACCACAGAGATGTAAGACAATGCTGGTGGCAGACAGAGCAAACAAGTGGTGACACAGTAATCTGTTACTCGGTTTATTTGTAATCCTGCAGACACATCTGGCACCGAGCGCGCCGCAGTCCTGCGCTTCTCCTGACGGATCAAGCAGGCAGCACTGGAGGCGAGATCTCTCTCCCAAAGGAGCGGTGGCACGATCTGGCGTGACACATCAACAGCTGATATCTCAGTCTGCTCCAGCCCAGCTCCGCCAGCACCCTCCATGTCGGCAAGAGGAGGGCAGAGCCGGCAGGGCCGTGCGGGAGGCGTCGGACCCCCCTGCCACAGCAGGACGAGGAGCCCGAGGTCCCGCTGAGCCCCGGCGACTGGCTGCCCACCACTGGCCACCAGCCCCGGCACAGCCCCTTCGCTGGCCGGTCCCTTGCGGCAGGAGCAGCTCCACGCCAGCAGCACACAGCTCCACGAGCCGCCGGCCGGGGCAGCTGGCCAGGAGCAATGAGGCGGTGCAGCGCAGGTGCCGGGGCAGCCAGCCCGTGGGGCTGTGGGTGCACTGGGTGCTCCGTGGCCACTCGCAGCCCAGCCGAGCCCTGGGCACACTGATGGTGTGTCCCTGTCCCCTCTCGCGCTGTGTCAGGCGCTGGCAGGGAGGAGGGACAAAGATGCCCCAGGCACAGAAACACCGGCATGTCCCAGCACCAGGGTGGGCAGCGCCTGAAAGCCAGGCTGGCCCTCGGGGACCGGGGCGTTACTTCACATGGGTGAAAAGAAAAGGGCAAAACACGTCAGCTCGCCGCGATAAGAGCAGTCACACAAAGCAGGCGCCGTTCACGGAGCAATATGTTAACTGTCATCGAGGCTGGCAGCGTGACAAGGGCCAGCACCTCATGCCCATCAGATTTATTCTCTGCCTGAGGTTAAAGCAGGGCTCTGGTCCAAACGAAGCTGGTGCAGATCAGCCGAAAGCCACCCAAGACCACAGAGCTACCAGCGCTGGTAGGGTGCAAGCAAGCTAAACTAGGACTGCTGCTAAAGGCTGAAGCTCTGCAACCCAAGAACTGCTCACCAAGGCTGCCAGTTTGGGGCTAGAAAGGCTGGTTTTGTGGCATCTCCCCAGGATGGGTCCCCTCCCAGCGCGAGCAGGACGGGAGCTCTGCTCGCACCAAGCCATGCCTTCCAGCACCCAGCACCTTTACTCGGGGTCTGTCCCAGCCATGGTGGTGAACCAGCTCTGCCCAAATTCCTCCCTAGCAGCGCTGCCCTGCCTGCACTGCAGCAGACTGCGGTGCGGCTGCATCCACCAGACACCATCCTTGGCACTCACTTCTCCAAGATGATCCGGGGGAAAGAGCTAACAGAGCTGGGAGTACCCTGGTGCTCCCCCAAGGAGGTGGCTCCAGCCCAGGTCGTAAGAGCTCACAGGCAGCGTGCTGGCAGCCGGGGACTTGCAAAGGAGGCCAGCAGTGGTGGTACGAGCCCAAAGTCCACGCCACGGTCCTAGCAAGAAGCAATAGTGAAGGACAGGGGCACTAGTGGCATCTGCAGTCCCTTGTCCAGAGGTGCCCCAGGTCCCCTAGTCCCACATTTCTGCAGGCTCGGGATGCTCTCCACCAGGCGGCACAGCGCTGCTCCCCACCAGAGCAGGCATTTTCAGAGGGAGGGACATGCCCCGGCACGAGGGCACGGTGGGGCGCTCCCCACTCTCACCCCCCACACACTGATCTTATCACCAGCCTCAAGACTCAGACGCATTTTTGTCTCGATTTTGAATTTGCTCTGGTTTTAATTTGGGGGGATGATGTCGTATCTAGCGCCGCAGCCCTTGATTAGCACATGCACCGGCACACACGCACACACGACATTGCCAGACTCAATCACACATGTTTGCTCAAGACCTCTCAGAAATCTTTGGATTCGGACCAACTTTTCTTTTCTTACATGCATTTGTTGTAGTCCGATATTTATAGTTTACTTAAAATAAATGGCTCCTTATGTTTCCCGCTTCCTGCTCCCGAGGGGAGGGTCTCGTGGGGTTGCTGTCTGTCGTCTTCTCTCTTTCCTCAACCTTTTGCTATTTTTTTTCCTCTTCCATAAACATTTTTCGAGCGGATCCTACATTTGCCAGACGTTGCTGAGCCTCCTCCCAGGTTCTTTCAGTGGTTCTGGTGAGCGTGACAAAGGTTCAGATTGAAACAGACAACACGGTGCACCAGTGCGGAGCAAAATGCTGGAGGAGGAGGAGGATGAAGATGAGGAGAAAGAGGCAGGGTGGTCTCCGGGACATGGGAGCCATGCACAGATCCAGGCCATGATGCAGACTCACCCGCTTGCAGCACCGGGACACGAGGATGGAGCACCCAGACTCACGACTGCAGTAGGGGAGGGAAGGGGTGGCAAGAGTCCCCGTGCCCACTCTGGCTTGCCCCACTTGGGTTGTGAGCGTGGGGTTCCCACCTGCAACCCCCAACTCCAGGAAGGACCCTCTCCCCAGCCCAGGGTGCAGGGCCAGGCGGTGGAGCCTCATGAAGGTCTCCGCTCCCACCCAGGCCATCTCCGAGCAGGCTGCTCCCAGGCTGCTCCAGTCAATGTCTGAATATCTCCAAGGACAGAGATTCCCATCCCTCTCCAGGCCCCTATTCCAGCATTTGAGCACCCTCATGATTTGTCCTTCCATTTACAGGGAATTTCCCTTGTTCCAGCTCCTGCTGCTGCCTCTCGCCATCTCTCTGTTCACCATCGAGAAGCCCAGGCTGCATCTTCCCTGCAGCCTCCCATTTGGTCTTGGATGACCAAATGCTCCGTGCCCTCCAGCAAAGGGAGCACAAGTCCTCGACGGAGGATGGAAACCTCCCAGGGACCTCAGCCGCTCGGCAGGGCAGGTCTGGGGGAGCCAGAGAGGGGGACCCAGGAGACCCCCCTGGGTGAGGAGCAATCCCCAGGCAGCTCCCCGCTGCCCTGCGGCACCTCGGGGTGCGAGAGGCAGGGATGTTGCTGGAGCATCCCTGCAGACGGCGGGAGGACAGAGGGATTAAACCAATGTTTGCGTGGCCTTTCCCACCCAGCAGCCTCTTGGCAGCTCTCTCCATGGCTGGGGCTGATGAGCCCCATTTGTTTTGGAAGAGCCTTTTGTTTTCTAACCCTCAGCTGCGAAGGGAGCGTTTTCCCTGTGAAAATTATCCTCCCTTCTTGTTTCAGGCGCTGGGGCTCCGTTTGGCCCCGTCTCCCCAGGGGTAGGTCGCCCATCTGTATACACACACGTGCAAGCTCACACCCAGCCCATCCCGTAGTATATGAGTAGGGTCACATACTGCCCGTTTACACACTGGCCCGCACGCTGCGTGTCCCGACACGTATGTGCAGGAGCAAACGCTGCCACCCCCACGCACGCACGGAGGCTCACAAGCGTGCAAGCTCACACACTGCACCTTACACACACTCGTGCGAGCTCGCACACTGCCCTTCTGCAGGAGCGCGCCAGCTCACCCCCTGCCCCTCTGCATACACACGTGCGAGCTCACCCCCTGCCCCTTTGCACACACGTGTGCAAGCTCCCACACCGCACCGTTGCAGGCAGCTATCATCGCCCCGGGACGGCAGCCCAGGGACTCTTCTCCCCTCCTCCAAGGCAGCTCCTTGGTGCATGAAGGAGCCCGGGAGAGCTGGAGCTGCACACCAGTTGCCCTCTCAGCATGCCGGGTGGCCCAAGGGTGATGTCGGGCAGGACGGGCTCTGCAGCGGCTTTATGGGCAAAGCGGTGCCCAGCACTGGCTCCGACCACAGGGAGTATGGCTGAGCATCCTCGGGGAGAGGCTGAAGCCCCTCTCCACCCCAGGCGCAGACAGGGACAGCACTCACCCCCCTCACCTGAGCAGCAGCACCCCACCACCTCCCTGGCTCCCAAGAAACACCCTGCAGAAAAAGAAGAGAATCATAGAATCATAGAGTAGTTTGGGTTGGAAGAGACGTTCAAAGGCCATCTAATCCAACCCCCTGCCACGAGCAGGGACATCTTCCACTAGAGCAGGTTGCTCAGAGCCCCGTCCAACCTGTCCCAGAGTGTTTCCAGGGATGGGGCAGCCACCACCTCTCTGGGCAACCTGGGCCAGGGTCTCACCACCCTCAGCATAAAAACTTCCTTCCTTATATCCAGTCTGAATCTCCCCTCTTTTAGTTTAAAGCCATTACCACTTGTTCTACCGCACTACAGCCTCTGCTAAAAAGTCCCTCCCCATATTTTTCGTAAGCACCCTTTATGTATTGAAAGGCCACAATAAGGTCTCCCCAGAGCTTTCTCTTCTCCAGGCTGAACACCCCCACCTTTCCCAGCCTGTCCTCCCAGCAGAGAGGCTCCAGCCCTCGCAGCATTTTTGATCCCAAAAGCTTCATCCAGGAGGAAACCGGGATGTATGGGCAGGAGTGAAGCCTAGCTTTCTCCTCCGCACAGCCCTGCAGGCACGCCGTCCCAGCAGGAAGCGCTCCCAGCTGATGGCACCGCACGGGCCCGGGCTGTTTCCATATGGTACTTGGACTTCAGTTGCTTTTTTCCTCTTCATTTGTCTTTCTTTTCTCTTTTCTTTCCTTTCCTTCTTTTCTTTTTTCTTTTTTTCTTATCTTTTAAAATTATTTTTATTTTTCCTTTTCTTTTTCTTGCCTTTTTCCTTTTTAATTTTTTTCCTTTTCTTTTTTCCTTTTTTCTTTTATTTTTTCTTTTTCTTTCTCTTTTCCTTTCCTTTCTCTTTTCCTTTTCCTTTCTCTTTTCATTTTCCTTTCCCTTTCCCTTCTCCTTTTCCTTTCCCTTTCCCTTCTCTTTCCCCTTTCCCTTTCCCTTCTCCTTCTCCTTTCCCTTCCTTTTCCTTTTCCTTTCCCTTCTCCTTTTCCTTTCCCTCCTTCTCCTTCTCCTTCTCCTTCTCCTTTCTTCTCCTTTGCCTGTCCTCCCCTTCCTCTTTTCCTTTTCCCCTTTTCCTTTTCCTTTTTCATTTTCCTCTCCTCTTTCTTTCCGTTCTCTCCCTCCTCTCCGCTCCAGCTGCATGCAATCCACGCAAAAAGCCTTTGACTTCTCACACACCCGTTAATCATTTGCCAGCTCGGTTTGCGAGCGAGCGGCGGCACACGAGCGCAGCAGCACCACGGGGCTGGGCTGGGGGTTAGGACTTAGCGGGGGGNCGAGCCCCCACTGCCTCCCAGCACTGGAGGCAGTGGGGTGGGGGGACCCGCGGCTGGGAAACGCCGGTGGATGCCCCCGCTCTAATGAGCAAAAAACCTCTGCAAAAATGCTCCCGCAGACAGCATTACAATGGGCCGAATGAAACCGCCTCCTCAAAACGCTCTCCGCCGGGAGCGGGGCCACCAGCAGCCGCTGCCTTGGCAGTGCTGCCTAACCAGCACCCAGCGGGCAGCTCTGCCCACCCTGCCTCTGCTCGGGGCCGGCTCCCCACCCCGGCACGGCCCCGGCCCCGGCTCGCCGCTGAAAACCTTCAAAATCTCTGCGGGTAAAACGTCCTCAGAGAAAAGGGGATTAACCTGGGCGAGGGATGGCCTCAGCTCTGGGGCTGGATGATAAATTGGGCTCCTGGGTGCAAAGCGACACGGGGCCGCGGGTTCTCCTCCCTGCCCAGCTTATCCCACAGCAAGCAGGAGGCCCCGGGGATGGACGGCCACCGGAACGTGCCAGAGGAGCAATTTCTGACAGCAAACCCTGACCGAGAGAGGAGCACAGCAAGGGTCGAGCAGTATTTTCTCGAGTGTTTCTGGGCAGGGTTCCTGGAGTTCACGACAGAGGAGGGCAGCGTGGCACCCGGATGGCTGCACAGGGCAAATCCCAAGCCCCACGGCAAACCGGCTCCAGTGGCTGCAGGGTTTACACCCAGGAGCTCAAACAAGCATTCAGGTGTCTATCTCCTGATCTTCATGGAGCCCCTGGTCTTTGCCCAGCCCCAACCCTGCCCCCCCTTAGCACACCCCTCCTGGGCAGGGGACCCTGAGGTGGGACGATGCCATCATCCCACAGCAAGAAACAGGACCCAGAGCCAAAATGCCCTGAGCCCCCTGTGCTGCTCGCAGCAGGCTGAAGACCACATCTCCCGGGTGGGAGCATGAACTCCTTGGCCATCCTCCGTGCCCCTGGAGGCCTCGCACAGTCTGGAGGCACCGAGGGGCTTTGCTTCCCCTGGGGAAGCCAAGACCCAGCACAGGACAGGACCTGGGATTCCCACCGGAGTGGAGAGAGGCACCACAGGAGCCAGCTCACAAATGAACTCCCCAGACCCCCGAGCCACCATGCAGCGGGAGGGTCCCGTGAGAGCAGCAGGGCCAGCCATGCTCTCCTGCGGCACACTGACAGCTCTCCAGCTGCCGGGAGAGCACTTGACGTCCACTGGAACAAAGTAACACCCCACGGAGCTATGGAGTCAACATAACCTCCGGCTCTCCTGGGCAGCCTCACGAGGGCACCGCCAAGAGCGGCCACAGTCACCCTCGCACTCCTGGCAAGTGTCCCCCCACCCGTGGACCACGGCGCCCCCGGTGCAGCCCCAGGAATGGGCACACCACTGCCCGCTCCCCTTGGACCCCCACCTTCCCTGACTTCGACAGCTCCCAGCTCCTTTTCTCCCAGCACAAGGAGTCCTCAGAAAGGGTCCAGGGCATCCAGTTTGGAGGGGAGCTACAGCCAAGCGCCTCAGGCGGGCCACGAGGATGCTGAAGCATTTCGGAGCGCGGGGGCAGGCCAGCGGGACCTGGCAGGCGATGAGACGGGAGGACAATACAACGGCCCGTTTGTGCTCCCGGCTCCCGGCCCCCCCGGCCCTGCCCCATGCCATAGTAAGGCTGGTATTCAGGAATTAATTGATGTAATTAAAGTGTGGCATGACTTTGCCACGGCCTCCGAAGGCGGTGGCGACGGGCCAGGGTCTGCGGGTGGAGGAGGAGCCCCTCGCGTGCTATTCTCCCTATAGAAAAAGGGCAGATCTTGGGCAGATCCAAGGCATGAAATCGGTATAAAGAGATTGTCAGGGAAGCGTAACGGTGCCGGTCTTGCCGCCATCAGCAGCTGCAGGGTGATAATTCATCCCGGCAAGCTGCTGCATCCCGTCCCACCGCAGCAGCACCTCTGGCAGGAGGTGCCAGACCCGACACCGGGAGGTGTCCGGGCATGTGCCAACCCGGCTGGGCTCTGCGGTTGCTCCGCTCCGGTTCTGCACCGCGGCTCCTGAGCAAGGACAGGGCTTGGACACGGGCCTGGGGTCTGCGCCGGCGGGTTGGGGTCCCCTTGCCTCACCCCAGAGCGCGTACCACAGGACAGGGATGTCTCCAGCCTTCCCCCTTCCCCTGCCCCGGCTCTCAAAGGCGGCGCGATTCAAGCGGTGACACTAACAATAACCCGACACTGAGAGCACACAGGGCGAGCGAACAGAGCCTGGCCCTGATTTCTGACCACTTGCCCGGGTGGGAATAATTTTCCCACTGGGGTTCCTGTGTCAGAGGGCTGCCGAGCCCGGGGCTAACCGCGGCACGCCAGCTGGAGCCCTCCCAGCTCACTGCCGGCCTGGCAAAGTTGTAAGCAAACCCCCTGGTGCTTTCAGCAGCCGGGGGAGAATGGAGCGGTGCAGCCCGGGGGGAGTGGGATCCCACACAGGGCTCTGTGGCGAGCTGGTGACAGGGGACGCCTTGTTGTTAATGAGGTGCAGAAGAGGATGCAGACATCCGCCCCCTCGCCTCCCCAAGGGCACTGGCTCCGTAGCCGCCCCAGCAGCTTTCTCTGGGTACTGGAGCAGCAGCAGGCTGACCCCAGCACTCCTCCGCATCTCCTCATCCAAGCATCGAGCATGTCCGTCCCTGCCGGAGGGGACGTGGGGTGCAGGTCGGGGTGCCCGGTCACAGACAACCAGTCTGCCCCTGCCAGCACTGGGGTGCAGTTACTGCAGGATGGAGGAGTCCATACCTGTCCCTGCAGCACAGTGAGAGCATCAGGCCTGACCCTTGTCCCCTGCCAGAACTCCCACGGCTCCTCGCACTGCTCCTCCACCCGCCCTCCTCGGCATGGTCCAGGCAACAGCCCAACCTCCTGGCCAGGAGGAAGGACAATCCAGGAAGTTGGGAGACAAATGGCTCCGGTGTAAGCATCTCCCCAGGGTCTCCATCCCAGCAGCGCTGCACCCTCTGCGGCCTCAGGCAATGGGCTGCACTTTGTTTTCCCCTGGAAAAGGGAGAAACAAGCCATGTGCCAGCTTATTTCAGGTGGCCATAGAGGGGTGACAATTGTCCCTGTGCCAGAGTGGCACCTCCAGCCAGCCACTCTGTCCCATGTGGGCCCTGGGAAGGCAGAGCAGGAGGATCACGGAGCAGGCAGGGCGTCCACATGGCTGCAGCCGCTTGGGCTCACTGAGCTGGGGACGAGCTGGGAGGGCAGGACCTCTGGGGACCCTCCCAGCCTCCTGTCCGGAGCAGCAGGAGCCACTGATTTCCCACCACTGCTCCACCAGTGTGGAGCAGGAGGGAGAGCAGACATGAGATGAAGCTCCAGAGCAGCCGCTGGAAACCCAAACAGAGCAATCCAGCCGCGCCACAGAGAGCTGGGGCTCTCCCCAGCCCTTCTTTCCAAACCCAGGGGCCACTTCTCCTGCGAGCCACCGCCAAAGCCGCGCACCGGCTCCTCTGCCTGCAGAAACCACAGCTCCCACGCCTTGCACGCTCCATCCTCTTGCGGTCGCTCGCCAGACACTGCGGCTTGGCCCGTGCCCTGTGGCCTCGGTGCGAGCGTGCCTGTGGCCCAGGGTAAACAAACAGCCTTTCCTCTGGGGCTGTTGCCTCTTGCCACCGCAGCCGCCTTCGGCTGGCCTGGCTTTGCCGGCAGCGCCGCTGAGAGGTTTAGCAAGGTCCACCCCTGTGGTCGCTGTGGGCTCGGCTGCCGGCAGTGCCTGCCACCAGGGCTGGCGGAGAGCAGGACTGAAACAACAAACAAACAAGAAACATGCACGGCTTGGCTAGGCCCGCACATTGGAAACAGAGATAAGCTGCTCCGAAAGCCGAATCCCAGCAAGGCGGCGGAGCAGGGAGGAGAGCGCGGCGGAGCTGCCACGTGCCGGCCGGGGAGCAGACAGCCCCGGCAGACACCTCTGGGTGTTAAGGAGGGGAGGCACCCCGAGGCGCGAACAGGAGCGCCCAGCCACGCTGCGGCTGCTGGGTCTGCGGTCCAGCGCCCAGCTCCGGCCGCGGGATGGAGGGAGGTGAGCCTGGGCTGGAGAGCGCAGTCCTGTCCCCTTGCACCGCGGCCAGCCCTGCCGGAGGCCACGTGGCCGAGCGCACGCGGTGACAGTGGCGAAACGAAGGGCAGTAAATCATTAAGCTGCTGTGGCTGCACTGTTAGACCCTGCGCTGGAAGCCCCCGGGCACTTCGACTTGCCTACGACCGCACGAGGGCTGCAGTCAGGGTCTCCACACCCGGTTCACCACCCTCTCCACTGCGCAACGACCCTCGTGCTCTGCCCTGGCAGGAGCAGCTGCCGCACTCCTTGGGCTCATTATATTTTTCCAAACAACCAATCTCGCAAGTGCAGTTTGGAGCAGAGCGTCTGCTGTGAAACTGGGACTGGGTTATTTCCGCAGCCCTGATTCTTTGGAAACTGCTGAAGCAGGCGAGAGAATAGTTCACGGTCCCCTCGAACGCACCCGACCTCCCCGGAGGAGCTGGCTGAGTTAGTGGTTTGAGCAGGAGAAGACTTGTGCTTTATTCCCAGCTCTGCCACTGACTCACTGGGTGGCTTTGAGTGAATCACTTCCCTCCGTGTGTGTTTTCAGCTGGGATGTGCCGGCCGGGGCAGCTGCTGCTCCCCAGGCGCCAGGCGGACATACCTGGCTGTCTGCAGGACGCGCAGCAAGGGCACAACGTGGTGGGGAAGGGCAGCTCTCGGCCCCCTCAGGACCAGCCTCTGCCCTGAGCACCACGTCATCCCCGTTAACAGGCATGAGGAAAAGCAGGCTGACACCCCGAGCTGTACCCAGCCTGCCTGAAGTACAGCCCGCTGCAGGCACAGAGGGGACAACACCGCCTGTGCCACCAAAGTGGTTTCCTTTCTCTCTCCCCTGTGCCCCCTCTGCCATCCCCACATCCTTGGAGCCCATCTTTGCCCCAGAGAGCCTCACACGCTCCATCAGTCCAGGGCAGATGGGGCTCCCGTACCCCCTCCCCAGTGCCATGTGCCTGGTTGGAAAGATCCAGGTCAGGCCCAGCAGCAGTGTTCCCAGAATTTCAGATGCTTTGAGAAAAAGAGGCTTGTTGCTAGAAATAAAACTTTAAATGTTCTGGACCATCATGATGACTCAGTGCTGTTAATGCTGGGCAAGCTCTGCATCTCCTGGGCTTGCACCAGTACAGATGCACAGCAGCCGAGGGGCTGTACCCACAGGCCTTTGGGGTGTTGCTCCTGTGCCCACCGCGGCACTGGGCTGGGCAATTGCAGCCATCAGGCATTTGGGGTAGGGACCACCAGGTTCCTGGAATTGCTTCCAGAAGAGTGGCCTCTGGGACATTGCAAGGGGATGAAGTGAAGGTAAAAAAAGCAGAAACTAGTAGGGATATGGACGGGTGTCCCAGGCCAGATGTCGGGGGGAGGTCGGGAGGTGCAGTAGGAGGTTGGGAGGTGCAGTAGACAGCACTGCAGTTGTTTGGAGGAGAGCAAGGGTCAGTCCATGAACACAAATCCCCCTGATGATATTGGCTCGTGGTTTCCTTCCACATGGCATTACCCAGGGACATGATGTTCTCTGAGTTTTACCGAAGAGAAAATTGTGGCAGCGAGAGGCAAGTCAGCTACAGAGGTTACCAACGGTGTGAACTTGGACAGCAAGCTCGGACCACCCTGCCCAGCACCTCCACCACCCACAGCCTTCCCACGAGACCACTGTTCCGCTCTGCAGGGCACACGGGTGCCCCAGGTGTGCAGCCAGGCACAAGCCCTGCCATAGCGCAGGATGAACAGTCACAGAGACAGAGAGAGGAAAAATACATGCATTACAACACAGGTTTCTTCCACAGATAATGCAGCTACTGAGGTAGAAACAGAGAGGATGGGGAGGGACCTGCCAAAGGGGACACACAGTGGTCCCCAGTGGCCAGCTTTGTCCCCAGGGCTGTGGAGGTTTGAGATCAGCTCTCCTCTGCCACAGACCATGGTGTGGCCCAGGGCACATCAGTCCCAGTCCCCATGAGGTCACTTCACAGGGAGCCCCCAAGGATGCTCCCGCAGACCGTGGCAGCCGAGGTCTCTGCTGGCAGCTCCCACCACCGCCGGGTCACAGCCGAGCCAGGTAAAGGCACGGGAGCTCCTCTCAGGGCTCCACGGGCCTCCCTTGCCACCTCCAGCAGCTCCAGTCCCGAAGCCTGAACAGTTTGTTCCCCTCCACTTCCCAGCCGGCTCCAGGCAGGGCAGGGCTGCATGTGTTTTGGGCAGGCAGGGCTGCCGCCTGCCTGCAGCCGGCTCCGGGCAGGGGAAGAGCACCCTCTGCCGCTGCTCCAGCAGGCGCTGCTGCAAATCCAGCACCCAGCTCCCAGCCTGGAAAATGAGAGAAACTCCAAGGCCGCGGCTTGTCACCAGTTTAATAGGCACAGCAAAAGGAAGTTTATAAATCCGGTCTGCTTCTCTAAATGGATTTGCATTTGGCATCTCTTTCAACATGGGCAACGAAAACAGACTTTGATATCATATGCTATCATTTTACTAATAAAAACAGACCACAGTTGCCAAATACATCTGAGCATCTTAAAAGTGCTCTTTGAATTAAAGAGACATTGCCAAATTTAAAGTGCGTGTTCTTAGTTTAGAAACTAGATTGCATCAATTAGACACGAGTAGACCAGCAGAGACGAAGGATGCAGACTGAGCACACCCCGTATGTTCCTGCACACATCGATACGTGCACACAGCTGCTTGCATATATACGTGTCTGGCCTCTGCTTTGCTTCTTCAGCAGTAGCATCCCTGGGTGCAGAGGGGACGTCCTGGGCCCGCTCCCTGGCGCACACCTGCCTGGGAGAGCCGGGCTCCCACAGGAACCGGGAAAGCAGCGCTGCAGGAAGCCGCAGCAGCGCAGCAGGCTCCCGGCAGCCAGCGCGGGCTGCAGCTGGCCGTGCGCGGAGCAGCGCGCCTCGCCGGCAGCCAGCGCCTCGCTGCCGCTCTCCCACGGCTGCGCGACCTTCCGGGCTGCTCCCACCTGCAGAAAAACCTGGTGGGTGAGATCACCTCGGGGATCGGCCGGCCGCTGAGGTGAGTTCACGGCACAGGGCTGAGAGCTCTCAGGTCTGAATCAGAGGGGATCTGCACTCGGGTGGGAGCCAGCAGCTTTCCAGCGCTGTAGCATCTCCTCCAGCGTGGCTGCCTGCAGCAAGACACAAGTGAACGACAGCAGCCCCCAGGCTGCTCTAGCCTTCACCAGTGTTCTGGTCCAGGGTTCAGCATGCCCACAGGGCTGTTGATCAGAGTATGGGGGCCCTGCTTTTGAGGGAGAATGGGGGACCGGCAGCTGGGATGGTTACAAAGCTTGTCCCTGCAGATTTCTGTCTCTGAGTCACTGGATGATGCTGGCTAACAATACAGGGAGTTATCAAAAAAGCAGTTGTCGAAAGGGATAAGTCTGATTGTTCTTGTCCCTGTCTGCCTAAACCTGTCTGCATACCTTCACGCCATGTTGACACAGTCCCCAAGGCTTGGAAAGGCTCCCACTTCCCAAAAGTCAGCAGTTCAGAGAGCCGCTTTGGGGAGTCCTAGCCTCCACTCAGCAGGCAGGAGGATGCAGGAGGACTAGCCATCACTCTGGCTGGCCATATCCTCTGGGGAGACAGGACCTCTGTGCCGGCTACCCTCTGGATGGAGATACCCAACTCCATCCATCCTAGGGCTCCCAATCTCAGCTCCTCACGAAGGGGCCTAAAATTAGGAGAGGTGAATCCCCCCATTCCTCTCCCCAAGGCAAAGCTGGTCAGGAATTTTCTGTCACTGTCATTTTCCTAAAGGAAAATCCACTTGTGCCCAGCCACGCTTCTCAGCTCTGTGACCTTTAAGACTGACTGTCTGCTGGGAAAGCAGGAAACAAACAGATTTGTTTGGTTCAGTTTGATCCGACTCGAAATATTTTTGGTTGTGGTCCTGATCCAAAGTGTTTCATCTCAGATCAGTTCCACATTAATCCGTAATTCCCTGGCAAGCCGCGCTGCCAGCAGCACTGTAGCTGGGATGCTGTTCCCTCCTGGGGCCCCGCTCCTACAGCAGAGTGGATCTCTGTGGCTGCTCCGACCAGCCCCGGCCAGGTATGCCGTGAGGGTCGCACGCAGCTCGGCAGGAGCATTTTTCAGAGGTTGCGGACCCCCAGCTGTGAGTGCAGGTCCGTGACAGCCTCCCTCACCGCTGTCCCCGAGCAGTTCAGTGCCCGCATCTGTGCGCTGGCGGAGAACTTGGCCTATACAGCATCAGACAGGCCTTTGCTGCTCAGCAGGAGGCTCCTCTGAAGCAGCTCCTCACTGTCTTCTCTGGAACTTTTATTTGCTTCCCTCTGCTCTGGGACTCTCCCATTTCTTTCCAGCATCTGCCCCATCACCAGCGATCCTTGTCTTCTTGACGCTGTACCCCTGCCCTGCTCACAATGCCATGTGCGAGCACGGTGGGAACACGAGCCCTGTGTGAACAGACAAAAAAACCTTTGCTGACTCTTGCTGCTGAGCTGGTCTCATCCGTGTAAGTCAGTTAATGTTTCGGGACACAGAGACGGGGGGGCGGAGGCCAGCGCTGCCAGTAGCAAAGCGAGGGCATCGTGTCAGGGACGGCGGAGAACAGGGGCTGCAGACAACCAGTGGCTGTGTGTGCTTGTCCCACACCAGCTCCCCCGGGCAAGCCCGGCTCCAGGCAGACGCACTCCCAGTGCAGGAGGTGTTGACGGAGCTGCAGGCCTGCGTGGGGGTCTGCTCACAGGCGGTTGTGTCTGAGACAGAGCAGGGTTGCTGTGACCGGGGGAGCAGCCGCATGCAGGCACAGAGCTCAGCCAGGAAGGCAGGGTCAGGTCCTGACGTAGCATGAACTCAGGGTGCCACATGGCACAACTGTGCTGTCTGTCCCTCTGTTTCAGCCCTGGTTGTCCTCAGTCCCGAGCAGAAAGGGTTTGCAGAGTGTAAGGATACCGCCCGTCCCTTTGGTAGGACGCACCTGCAGGTGTCCATATGCAGAGAGCTGGTCTGCAGCAGGGTCAGCTCCAAGGGTGTCTCTGTTGGACGTGCACGCAGCTCACTGTGCTCTGCCCTGAAATTGCAAGGGAGGACTCAAGCATCACTCACCTCACCTTGACACTCGCTGCAGCAGTTTGTCCAGACACCAAAACATCCCAGCCAGCCTCTGTGGCTATATCTGGAAGGTAGGAAGGAGCATCTCAGTGAAGCTGTGTCCCAATACAGAGGTTACAGCCTCTTTCCTGTACCTCTTAAAGAGCAACTGCAGGTGATGTAGGAAGTCAGCCAGTGCATGTCACAGAACCACAGAATAGTTTGGGTTGGAAGGGACCTTTAAAGGTCATCTAGTCCAACCCCCCTGCAATGAGCCGGGAATGTCCTCAGATGGGAGGGTGCAAAAGGCACACTGAAGCTGAGGACAAGTTAAGATGATGGCCTTGGGTGGAGCCACTGAAGAGCAAGGATCCTTCCTGAGGAGTACCGTGAACCTCTGCGGTCCAGCACAGCCTGCAGCCCACAGCTGGGGCAGTGCTTTCACAGGGAGCACCAGTTTCCTCCAGCAATACCTGTGAGTTACCTCAGCATCTCTGTTTCCCACTGTCCGGCAAAATGGTTTTATAAATGGATAGTTCTCGGCCATGGGAGGCTGGTGTACACACGGCCTCCAAGAAAGATTTTCAGGTTGGTACTACAGAAATATCTTACAGTGTCTGGGTGTTTCAGCCTGCCCAGCTGAGATAACAGGCACATACTATCATCTCAAGCAGGCCAAGGCTCCCAGGAGCAGCATTACGAAGGCAAACATTTGGATGCTCGAGATTGTGCTCCAAGGCCCCTAGGCACATCTTTGCTGTCTTGTTTGTTTCTGAAGCGCTCATCACTTCCGAGCCAGCTCCTGCACAGGGGCACAAGACACACCACTACACATTCGAACAATTTATCACAAAATCACAGAATGGTCGCGGTTGGAAGGGCCCTCTGGAGCTCATCCAGTGCCACCCCCTGCCAGAGCAGGGGCACCTACAGCAGTTGCACAGGACGGCATCCAGGCAGGTTTGGAACGGCTCCAGAGTGGGAGACTCCCCCACCTCTCTGGGCAGCCTGTGCCAGTGCTCTGCCACCCTCACAGGAAAGAAGTCCCTCCGCATGTTTAGATGGAGCTTCCTATATTCAAGTTTGTGCCTGTTCCCTCTTGTCCTGTCACTGGGCACCACTGAAAAAAGACTGTTCCCATCCCCCTGGCACCCTCCCTTTAAGTATTTATAAGCATTAATAAGATCCCCCCCTCAGCCTTCTCTCCTCCAAACTAAAAAGCCCCAAGTCCCTCAGCTTTTCCTCATGAGAGAGATGTTCCAGTCCCCTCATCATCTTCATAGCCCTTTGCCGGACCCTCTCCAGCAGTTCCCTGTCCTTCTTGAACTGGGGATCCACTTGAGTACAGTTCCCTAAGCTCATTTCCCGGTAGAAGACTTGCTTCACT
The DNA here is from genome assembly GCA_008711295.1 of Anarhynchus alexandrinus. Classification (NCBI taxonomy): domain Eukaryota; kingdom Metazoa; phylum Chordata; class Aves; order Charadriiformes; family Charadriidae; genus Anarhynchus; species Anarhynchus alexandrinus. The sequence goes on along the minus strand of VUYV01000368.1, from coordinate 28,050 downwards.
TCTCCTCTTTGACTCTTAAGACTGCCAGCCACACCAGGGGAGCATCACCTCACAGACATAGAACCCACGTGCCATGCCATCCCTCTACAGGTGCATCCGCCCCTGCAGAAGGGCAATTCTTACTTCACAGAATCACAGAATGGTTGAGGCTGGAAGGGCCCTCTGGAGGTCACCTTGTCCGGTCCCCTCAGGGTGGGCACGTGGGAGGAGGGACACCCACACGGAAAAGCACATGGCTCTAGGGCAAGGCTATTCTGACATGTCCACAGGCAACCACCACAAGACTATGCTGACATGCTCACAAGCAACCGCATTACTGCTGCTTAGCGCATTACTGCCAGCTGCCACGCATGACTGTGTGGGTGCTGCAAGCAGTGGCAGACGCATGGAGAGCTGCGGCTGTGAGTTGACTCCAGCAACAGCTGCATGGAGCTGCCACGCAGGGACTTGTACCAGGAACTGCACAAGGAACCACACAGCTCACAGACAGCATCAGCATAGCAGGAACCACTCCGTCCCTGGCAGCACGTCTTCTCTCTTGGCATCATAGCACCAGGCAACGCAACAGGAGGGATGTGAAGGATGGGGCAGAAGGATGGGTACAGAGGGTGGGAAAGGAATTGGGAAAGGGAGATAGGAAGTGTGACCAGCCACAACAGAAAACAAGGAGGCAGAAAGAGTATTCTTGATAATCTAAAAATAAGGTCTTTCAGTTCTTCATCTTTGCCACCTCTGAGGGTTTCAGTGCTGAGGACTGAGAAGTATGAGATAGTCCAGAGAGACAGTAACTGTGCCTAAACTGCAGGACCCAGGAACACCTTTCAGCACCAGTATTTGGTGGGAATCAAGTCACATCACAGCTCCACAGCAAAAGGATAACACAGTCATCCCTCCCACTCTTGATGCCAAAGTCAGTCAAGGCAGCAGGAGCTGAGCAGTCAACACACTGTCCTGGACTCTCATGCAGCCCTAAACAGCGATACATGCTGCCTTTAGCAAGACCTCAAGGTGCTGGGCAGACATTTGCAGAGCATCAGGAACGTGGAGATGATGTGCTGGGGAGCTGTGCCAAATCACCTCCTTCAGGCTCAGTGGAGGTCACAGCCTGCCCAGTTGCTCATGGTTTCTTTATTCTGGCTCCCTTTTAAAGTTTTTGCAGTTCTTTGTCTAGAAACACCTTTGCTGCTCTCAGCAGTTGTTGTTCTTCCTAACTCAACTGTAACTTGCTTTGTTTTGTTCTGTTTATCTTTCCAAGTAGACTTTGCCTGGTTTTCCTTATCTCCTCTGTTCTTCTTAAAGAGCTTTGAATCACACCAGAGCAGCTACTCTGCTCGCCGTTTTTGTGGTTCATAATATATTGCTTGTGGTAACCATCCCTCACACTAGTTACAGACTGTTTGACCTGCCCTCTGCCTTGCTGAGTTTTGTGGGAAGGAAAGCTGGACACACAGCCTGGAAGCGAACTGTGACATGCTCTAATTCTGCAGATTAGACACAATGTATTGATGTAGGGTGAAGAACCAAAGCATAGTACTCTGCTGCAGGGGTAGGCTGGCCTCCAACTTCTACTTTACTGCCACAAACAAAAATCCCAGGTAACCAGGAAAGCCAAGCAGACCAAAAACTGCTTGGGTCACCTCTCCCAGCATCTTCATCCTCCTGCTGGTTGGACTCCAGCGGGAAGGATCTGTCTCGAGCAAGCCCACCCCACCAGGGCCAGCAAACCTCATGCCGCTTTGTTCTGCTGTGACTCGCTTTGAAAGACTCCAGCACCTGGGAAAATGACTGGTCTCACTTCTGTGTCCGCATTGTGTTCAGTGGGGCTTGCTCTCTGTTGGCAGAAGCCCAAGACCAAAATCAACTTATATTCTTAATATTAAATATTCTTAACCCAGTTTTCTCCCCTGGCTACCTGTGCATGCCTTAGGAAAGCTCCCTGAAACCCCGGCACAGCAGGATCTGCAGTTTCAGGCCAGCTGCTGCAGATCAGCATCCGTCAGCTGGTTCCAATGGCACAGAACTAGTTTACACCAACAAAAGATCCCGTCCAGGAACTGGGAAGCATTGTTCTCATTACCTCCGCAATGCTTTTGGTTGCAAGCTATCCCATAGGGAACAGCGGAGCTGGCTGTTTCAGCCTGGTTTCCAATAGAAACAAAACTTAAGCAATCACGCCATTTGTGTTTGTTCATCCATCCCCAACAGCTTGGGAACCCATCAGCAAGTTTCACCCAAATCTGAGAGAGCGGTCAAGAAGTGAATGGTCTGACTCGATTTGTGACATGAAGTCCCTCTCTCCTACCAATTGCATGGCAGGAACCCACACAGAAAGCTGCTGTGAGAGCTCAACTTCTATCAAATGCCAGAAGACAGTACACTAAGCTTCCCAAACGCCCTCCTCATGCAGAAGCTTTAGGCGAGACTCACACTTTCCAGGCCACCAGAGATCCACCAGAGAAGACAGAGCTCTGGGAGAGGAGGTTTCCTCGAGTTGGCTGCTCAGACTTGCTGCCTCTGGTTGTGCCCTGAGGGTGCCACCACCGTAAAACAGAGAGGTTAACGCTGAGAAACAGAATGAGCAAGAGCACCAGTACCTGATGGAAAGAAGCAGCCCCTGCCTTGGGAGACCAGCACCCAAAAATGCCAGGCAGCATCAACCATGCCCAGGCCCCAGAACAGCAGGATGGGCCACAATTTTCTCACCCTTCCAGGCAGGTTTTAAAGATAATGGTGTCTTTTCTCCAGGCTTCACCAAACACTCAGAACAAAATCCACGGGAAACAATTGATGTCAGTGACTGATGTGCCCACTGCAGCGCTTGAGCTGTTCATAGGAAGAAGCACAAAAATAATACAAGTTCACTGTTTATCTAACACTGGCCAAGGGGAAAGTCAACAAACAGCCTTGGGATCTCTCAGGAGACACAAGGCTGACAGCCCCAGCCTGCCCAAAACGGACACGGGATGCATTGACTTTGGCAGCGCTGACTGCTGCATGCTGTCATGTCAATAAACATCCCCACACAGATATCTGAAGGAGGCGAATGGTCGTGGGACGTGCAGAGGCACAGTGTTTGCTATAAAGAGACAAAGGAGAGAGAAAAATCAGTCTTACAAATAATAACACTTCACTCTATGATATGCCCATGAATAAGGAAAAGTAGGAGCGCTGATGGGGGAGGGCTGTTGCAGATACTACCCGGAAGACATGATATTGCTTATACTGCTGTGCAGCTGCGTACAGCTAAGGAGATGGTGGTGGTGCTGATGATGTGCCCTCCCAGAACATGGTCCCCATGTGCCAGTTTGCATGGAGAGGGACACAACTCTGTGCCAAGCTGTGGCTGCAGAGCTAACCTGAGGCAGGGCTCCTCTGAGCCCACGCCTTCTCTCAGACCCAGCCCTTTTCCCACATCACGGCCCATAAGAAAGTTATCAGCAAAAGTACATTAGGCTGATACAGTAGCTTACACGTGGCTCCTGGCGATGCTGTGATGGTGGGAAACCCACAAGTATGAAACTATGGCTCACAGTGCAAATTTCACTTGCTGAGATGTGACTAGTCTAACACAATCCCTTCAGCTGCTTCCTTTGAGAAGGGAAGCTTGTTTCCAAAATCTTCAGAGAAAGAGGGCTGCCTGAAACAGAACCAAGAAGCAAATGAGCAACCCAGGCAGCAGAGAAAAGCCAGGCCATTAGCCCTGAAACGCACATCACAGCATAAAACATACGACAGCTTGTGAAGGTCCCTCTGAATAGCAGCTGTGCCCTCCAGTGCATCAACCGTTTGCCCTCAATCTGATATCATCCACAGGCTCGCTGAGAGTGTACTCTAAGCCACTAATAAAGACACTAAACATTATTGGTCCCAGTGTCAAAAAAGCATGGACTATCTATGCCTTTTCCATGTCCTTTGGTTTTAGGTCCTCTGCCCCAGTAAGCAGCAAGCCCATGCTTTCCTTAGCCTTTATTTTGCTGCCAGGATGCTTAAGAGGCCCTTCTTGGTGTCCTTCACATCTGCTGGCTCCAGCACTGCTGAGCTTTGGCTTTCCTCGCTCCATTCCTGAAAGCTCAGGCAATGCCTCGATGTCCACTGCAGGTAGCCTGTCCCTGCTTCTGCTGCCTATTCAGGAGTCCCCTCTTGGGCTCCTCCCTGAAGCACCGCTCTTACACCAAGGAAGCTGGTCGCTGTCCAAGGGGCTGCTATTTCAGTGGATCCAGGGTGAAAAGGAAGGTAAAGTTGCAGCCCAATCTGTCCAGGGGGAATCAAGGATGAAATTCCACCCTTCCCAAAACTTCTAAGCTGTACACACAGTACAGAGCCATTTTAAGAGCAACAATGCCCCCTGCCTGTCTCCATCCCAGCACTCTCTTCCCATTCCTTTGAATTTTCCGGCTGCAAATCAGTTGATTTAGATTTGTCCCCTCTCTCGTACCACAGCTAGGACATGCAACTCCAGGTTTAGGGGAGATGGTACTTTCAGGACTAGATTTCCTTCAACATGGTATAGAGTAAGGGCGGCTTCACTGAAGCCTGAACCAGGGCTTGGTCAAGGACAAGTCAGGTTCCTTTCAGAGGCCCATACCCTCAGGAGCATCCAGAAACTCGGCTCCTTCTGTTTTCAGTTTCATAATCCATGCTAGTAACTTCACCTTGCCTCTCTTTTCACCTTTTCCAAACTCCCACTGTGCCAGAGAGAGGATATTGCCCAGATCTTCCCACTGACCTCACTAGGGTGCTCTGCATCTTCTTGCTCTCTAAGGGTAGCACCTTGTCTTGACTCACTGCTTTCTCCAAGTGGAGAGAAGAGGCACAGATGGAGGAGAGGCAGGTCGTGGAGCCAAAGGAGGCCTGCTGGGCTGGAAAGGGACAAGTGTCTGTTGAGCGAGGTGATATGCTCTGAGCCAGGACCTGGGTCCCCACGAGGAGCTGGTTGTCTGAGTACCCTTGGCTGTGAAGAGGGCTAGGAGAGCCTGTCCCCGGAGGAGATCGTTGTGACTCCACAGAGCAGGGCAGAAGAGCTGCCAAGACTGTCTGGAGAGACAAGGGGTTGGGATAGGACCGCAGACATCCCTGACGCAGAGGAAACCGGGTACTGGGAACCTGGAACAAGGGACTGAGAAGCACAGCGAGGGAAGAGTTTGGGGTGATGAGTCACAGACTGAACGCAAACACAGGAACAGGCTATCACGCGGTAACCAGTTACTGCGTGTCAGCATTACAGTCCATGTGCATTCGCTTAGTCCGTGCAAATAAGGTCATTTCAGCCAGCTTAGTGCGGTTCTGTCACATTGGCTAACTCGAATTGACTTGCATGTGCCATGGATTAAGGGTGTGCACACAGATGCCCCCCACCGTCAGCTGATGTACAGCAGCATATTCCTCTGTGATAACTTGTCTAGTCTGTCCGCGCCTCCAACTTCATAAAAGCTTCATCAGTGGAACAGGGAAGCCTCAAGAAAAAGCACCCGGAGTATGGAAAGGTAACTAAGGAGGTCACACAAACCAGGTTGCCAGTGGGGTTATGTTCAAGCACAATGAGGACCCATCCCATGCCATTTCTGCCTTCCATCTTGGGCGTGCCTTCTCCAGGACCACCAGCCTCCCATGTTCCTCTCCTAGGCTGGAGCCTACTGGGCTTGGAGATGGCTGCTTGACAGAACTGCCTCGTTAGGAGGTTTCGCAACAAGCTCCCTGTGACTGTATTAAGCAGCCTGCATCATCTGTTTTGACTTTGCTGGATTTGTCTGTGTTCAATATATTTCTCGCAAGGGTCCCAGTTCAGCCCTCATTGACGTCAATGGGAGTCAGTCCATTCCCTTCAGTGAGAGCGAGAGCTGTCCCTTGGTGCTTGTATCTCGGCTGTTTCATTTCAATGCCCAGCTCCGTACACCCTCCTACCTTTCCCATCCCTTCGACATGGCTGGCAGCTCGAGCCTGTCCCTTCTAGCTGAGTAGCGGAACCCATCCCAAACTCGCTCATTGTTCCCTCACGCTGTACCGCTCTCATTTGTTGTTCACCATGTATCTTGATTTTCTGAGCACCTTCAGCATCATATTTCCTCAGCTGGACCCTCAGCGACACTTCCGTTTCTTAAACATAGACAAAGCAAGTTTTGTTGGTTGGCCTCTCCACCCAGGCGATATCCTCCTTCTACAGCACAGTCATCCACCTAGACAGCAAGGAAGGCTTTCACTTCAGTTAGTTTCATTTCGGCATTAGTTCCTCAATGATCAGTTCCCATCCTAACTTAGATCTCTGTGTGGGTAATTATCAAAGAGGAAGGCTGGACAGTCACAGGAGTCTGAGAATCTGGTTTCAACACCACACTCTGTTAAGGATTCCCACTGAGGTTTTGGATAAGCCATTTAAATTCTTTGCTCCCGCCTGTAAAACCGGGAATTGTGCTCCTCTCTCTCCAGCGTTTTTTGATGGTGAGATGTCCTCATAGTACTTTTGAGACCACTACTAAATCTCATGCAGAGAACTTTACATCCCCAAGCCTTTCTGAGTTAGCACCATCGCTGCTTCTAAAACACTTCAAAAATGGACAAACAAAGATGCAAAATATTAGCTGATCACCCACTAGATAAACCTTTCATCACATCCATGGACTGCCAGAGAAGAGGCAGGACAACACACGCCATGCATGCATTGTTTTAAGCCCTTTCCTAGAGCACTCACTCAAGCGATGCTGGGGAGAGGATCCTGCACTAGGCAGCTCCATGGAGTGACCCAGCACAGCCTTGCACATTCATCCTGGAGCCAAACTGTCTGTCTGATTTACGTTATCCTAAGGAAGATCTTGAGTTAATGGCACTAAAGTTCTTCAGAGAAGATCCATGTCATGGAAGAGGGAAAAAGACAAGGAAAGAGGGACCAATGGGAACTCTTCTCCTTCCACAACCCAGCTGGGCTTGGCTGGAGCTGGCTCCAATTATGCTGGTGGAGCCCAGCACTGCGTGCACTTCTGAGGCTGCCACAATATCTCCCAGTGCCAGAGACATGCTCTCAGGCAAAGCGGGAAGCAGATGGGCTAAACGCAGCACCCCCACCTCCTTGCAGCAGGCACAATTTGAGAGAAGGGGATCGTTTTTATCAATAACATATTCTGCTCGAAGGGGGCAAGCTTCCTGTGAGCTTCAGCAGCAAGAAGGGAATGGCAAAGCACTCAAACAGCAGTCAGCCACGGTTCCAGGGGAACGCTTTCAAGATGTGGTCTGTCCCACTGATACGCCATCACAGAGAATTCAGCCTCAGGAGTAACCCTGTATCCCACCGGATTTAGAGATGAGAAGAAGAAGAGACAATGCTTCAAAGCCGGTGGTGTCCAGGGAACCCCTGCATATCATCTCCCTGAGGATCTGCTGAGCCCTATTAACTCTACTGCAGGGAAAGCCGCTCTGACTAAAGTGCTCACACCCAGCTCCCATCTCGCACGCAAATCACAGGGAATGAACTGCCAAAGCCAAGACCAGCCAGCATCGCACACCCTCAGCGCTTCACCTGCACAGCACTGGTACCAGAGGTGGGCAGGGGATGGGGACATGCAGCGACACTACTGTCAGACAAAGGAGGAACCAGGGATGTGAGGAAGCGGAAGGAGGAGGAATGGAAAAGGTGAACATGGGCTGCCAGAGATTTGCTCAGGTGGGAGCTGGGCAGAAATGGCAGCGAATCCACTATTTACGAGGAGTAAAGTGTTACAGAGCACAGCTGGGCCTGGACTACCTTCACCGACACCATGGCCTGCCAAGCTCCTAATAAAACCCAACACAGGTTGACTTGGGTTCTCATGGTGCTCCAAAGCAGCAGCTTCCCCCTCCCCACCTGGGACCCACATGTGCTGTGAAGCGAGTGCTTCCCCGGCATCTTCCCCACCCACCTCCACAGCCAAGCAGAGCAGCCCAGGAGCGGGTCCATGCCCTCACTGCTTAACCTGCCCTCCGCAGCCCCACCTCGCCACACATGCCTCTCTTCTCTGAGCGAGGATGGAGTACGCCCACGGTCTGTTGTTGTTGGTTTTGGCTCAGCAGTAGCAGGCTGCTTCCAGCAAGAGTGGTATGAATAATTGCCCAATTAACTGGAGGAACTTCCAGATGTGTGTTTGCTTTCATACCCATCCAGCCCCCCTCAATCCCACGTGCCTAACGCCGCGGAGAGCAGTGGGGGTGGGAGAGCCAAGGCTCTGCTAGCTCATGCAGCAGCGTGGGCAGGGCTAGCCCGCTGCCTGGCTCAGCTCCCCTTTCCATCCCCACCTCCCTCCCGCTCTTTAAATGGGGAAATGGTCTTTTTTTAACGACCCCAGGGAGAAGGAAATTTGCCCTGCCTGCCAGAGCTTGGTTACGCATGCCAAAAGCCGAGCAAGCAGAGAAGAAAGCTGATCCCATGTTACGATTTTTATCAGGTGCACATACAGTGAACCCTCTTAAGACAGGTATTTTTTTGCCATTTCCCCCCGCCTTTTCCCATTGAATAGCCTCGCACTCAGCAGAGGTTTCATTATCAGCCAAACTGCTTTCACCCTCCGGGATGCACTGAAGCTTTTCAAGCTTGTGGTTCTTCTCTGTTATCAGTGGCATTCAGCCCCAGCATTACCACCCATCCGCTTCACACCATCTGAGAAAGGGGCTCTTTCTAGGATCTGGGTGGAGATTTGACCTGGGCACGGGCTGTCTGGAACTCCGTCACCAGAACAAGGCCAAAAGGTGGCTCAGACCCTACAGATGATGTGAGCATCCCTCACTCACACAAAAAGTGCAAGCGGTGGCTTTCACCTCCTCTGATTTTAGCACCCAGCTTGGCACTTGAATATCTAAGCTCCAGTGAGAAGAAAGAGAAGCAGCTCCAGAGCAACCTGCTCCATCCAATAGTGCTTAAGACAAATGAGCTGATTCACTCACGGGAGGCTTCAGTCTCTCCCCACTGCACAGCACAGATGGAGCTTAAAGGACAAAATTACACCAGATGGCAAACTTCTAGACAGCTACTGTTTGGGGAAATGAATGCCATCCAAAATATGTGCTCTACCCAACCACAGCATCAGTGAAGCAACTCCAGCTCAAGGCATCCTCTCAGACCAAAACTTCAGCCTTGGGACCCTTTGGACAGGATGTCCAGAAATAACAGCAGCTAGGGGTGATGACTCTGGAAGTGGCATTAGCTTGGTGTTGTGGGCATCACACAACTCCTTGTGTCATCCAACTCCCAAAGTTTTATCTTGCAAACCTTCAGACAGCAACTAACAGAGAGCACCCGGCACTTACGCACCAGCACAACCACAGCCAGAACATCTCCTTTAGCGCCAGCACACAGATGCACATATGGCACTGTTGGAGAAGAAGGCTCATTAAGACCTGCTTTTCACCCCACAGCTGGCAAAGACTGAACCCGAAGAAACAGAACAAACTGCCACGTGATCCTTCCCCATGGTGTACAGAGAGCCTGGCTCACTACAGGCCAAGCAAATGCTCTAAGCAGCTTCAGGGAAAGTGTGCTCCTGAAGCCGGTGAAATGGGTTTGGACAATGGTCTGCTTCCCCATCCTTTGAATCAGGACAACTGGACAGAGCTGACAGCCAAACTCCAAATACCTTTAAAAGACAAATGATGACATTTTCCTGAGAGAAGATCAACAGCCAAAATTAACTTTTCAGTAATCAGCAAATAGCCCAGTGTCAAAAACACTTTTCCATGCCAAAACTCCATACCACACATCACAACACTGGGGTATAAAGTCCCATTTCTCACAAGTCTCTCTTCAATCACTGGAAAATTCACTGTTGCCAGGACTGACTTTCCCTTGCGTCCTAGATTGCTATTCAAATCTAGCCCACCTACGGCAATGACGATTCATTTGTCCCCTTCTCTCCACAGCACATTTCCAGGTCAATTACAAACATGAAGTATTAAAGGATCGGGTTGTTTGCTTCAGGCAGAGCATGAATCTGGTTGCTGGAGAGCAGGTGACCTGCTGTAATGCTTTCCTTTAGGAGGAGTTATTCATGGCTCCTGTGCTTGATCTCCTGCACATGGGGCAGCTTGAGCAGGCTGGCATCTGTTCTTCCACAAAAGAACAGGGCGTTTGAGCCTGGGGAGGAAAGAGGAGGTGCCACATGTATGAGGAACATGAGGAAGGCAGGGTCTGAGATCCTGACCTGAGGGGTGAGACTGTACAGGACCAGAAGCAGTAAAGATGGCGAATTCAATAAATGCCCAAAGAGAGACAAAACTGTCTTTCCTAAAGACAACAAGGCCTTACATCTGTCCTGGGCACTGGTGTCTCACCCTGGTCTGACATCCACGGGGTGCTGTGCCTGCTCGCCCACAGTGTTGCTGTCAGAAGGCAGAGGAAGCTTTCAGGCTGTGCAATATTTTGGAAGGGTGGAACAACTGGCTTCCCCTCCACAGCCATCGCCCTCCCCACCACCCCACAGGACTCTAAGTGGGCCATAAATGTTTTCAGCATGGCACTTTACCAAGCATATGCCATAAATTACAGTCCCGTGCCGATAATAAGTCAGGTAATAGCGCCACTTTTTTGTCCTGCCAACTGCACAAAAGGTGGCAGAGGGGAGGGAGGAAGGCGGGGGGAGATGCCTATTAGCACCAGGCTGGATTTTACACGCGATGGAAAGTGTTTGTTCAGCTGGAAGTGAGAACGGTCCTTAACCCAAGAGCACGCACTAATGAAAACAGAGTGTGCAGAGGGGGTGAGGGGCACTGGCACAGAGTAGCAATTCACGCTCCGGCGCAGGTGCGCGGGCTGCGAGGACCAGGCCTGGGTCAGAGCACCCACCGAGCCTGCTTTTGCTCTGGCTCCATCTCACACCTTTTGGAAACACTAATTGCAGGTCCTTCTTTGCCCTAGGGAAGAACACAGACAGATCTGAGAGCACCCGGTGCCATGGATTTTGGGGCAAACCCACTTGGACAGGCTGAACTAGGGACCTGCCCTGGCTGTTTGGCTGGCACAGCGAGGAACCCCCTCCAGCCAGAAGCCCTCTGGGCACCACACCCTCTTCTCATCCTTCACCCGGGGGGGGGTTAAGCCTATTCTCAGGTCTCCAGAAAGCAAAGCCATGAGATCGCAGCCTGGTTTTGCACTTGCTTGTCCAGCCACCTCTGCTGTCAACTCTGGAGGCCCCTCGCTGCTCCCGCTCCATCACACGATGTGGTAAACACACCCAAGACCCAGAGCCAGCTGCCCAGGCAGAGGCACAACGCTATGAGGGACATCAGTGCCTGAAAAAACAGATCCTGGTTTGCCTGGTGAAAGACAAAAGGCAATGCTGTGTTTCAGCAGGTGCAGAGGAGTACAGGGGGAAAGAAGGGACCGCAACCACATCAAAGACAGTGAAGGGCATAAATCAAGCAACATTTAGTTATCCATCCATGTCTGTAGCATGTGACTCACCAACAGTCCCTGGAACTTATATGATGCACCTGCACTTGAGAATAAACCAAATTCCTTCAAAATCACCCTCTCAGGAAAAGCCCTGGGAAAATAAGCCATTCCCTAATACCCCGCAGGTCACCAGGCAGGCACTCCATGGGTGGAGGCAAACTGCCATGTGCAAGATCCCTCTGCAATGAACTCTCTTCCTCCAGATAGTCAGGAGCTGCCAAGAGTGCCCCAAAAGTGCCCAACAGCCACAGGGACCTCTGTGGACCTGACCCAACCAGGTATCTAATGCAACAGCAGTACCTGCAGCCAAAGCCAGATGCTAACCAGCAATCAACACACATTGGAATATCTGATGCAATACGCTGAGAGCGTACTACACACATCACCACACAGCTACGTCCTGGTCCCCTCATGGAGGAGGGGGATTAAAGTCATCCAGAAGGGAGGCTGCTAATTCCCTCCTATCAAATCCCCTGTCCATGCCAAGAGGATCACACAGTACTAAAAGCTAACCCTTCCCATGGTGTTCATGGTACGCCAAGACGATTGCCCACCCCTAGAAGGCAGGAGGTACCATAGCTGGGGAGAGGGAAGGAACAAAGAAACAGGAAAAGCTGGCTGCAACCCGTCCAACCAAATGGAAAACATAGCGTCTGTGACTTCTCGGGAGTCACAGAGAAACATGTGGCTGCCCTCACAACAGTGTCCCTTTTAGTGTCATTCAAACATCCACCAGCGCTCTCCCAGTTTTGGAACCTTTGGCTTTAGCCTCACCCTCATTCCAGGACGAACATCAGCAGCTCATCCAGAGGGCCAGGACCAGGTCTGGCAGCTGCAGGTGAAAGAGAAGTTGATCCACACCACTGGGCAAACCTTCCATTAAGATGCTGACACATGATATTAAAAGGATTCGCTTAATTATCCCATGGTAATTCCCAGTTTTACCCACAGGAGGTCACACTTTGCCACGCTTACCAGCTTTCCACACAAGCAGCCCTGTGCAAACAGTATTGCTGTGGGACCAGCAAAGCCACAGTTTTACTAGCCCAGCTTAGGTTTTGGCGTAAGTCCCTTCCGTGCATCTTTGTATTCTCTGTTGATCTTCCAGCCGCTCTCCTGCCCACCCTACGAGCACTAGCCTCCTCTCCAAGGCTGCTGGACACCCATATGGACAGCTTTCCTGTGTGATGGCCCATTCCACCCACTCAGCCATTCCTCACTTTCTTTTCTTTTCTTGCTTTCATATCCTTTCCCAGTCCAGCCTTCCAGTCCCTCCACTGCCCCTGCCAAAAAGACTCCATTAGATCCAGTGCCTAGGCCGTAATGCTAGCCTGGTTTCCTAAGAAAATGACAGATATACAACTGCATGCAACAGAGAAATTTCTGTTCCAAAACGCTTCATGAAAATGAATGCCCAGGTAGAATAGCATCCGCACACAAAGAAACGGTTCAGTATGAGATCACCTGGTATTAGTCTTAGGAGAGTAGAGAGAGAAGCCACCCTCAAGACACAAACCCACAGGAAAACAGGCTCCACTGAACACCACACTATTAGAACTATTTATTTCATGCTACGTGAAAGTTCTCAAAAACTCAGGGAAGTTGTTGACTGGCAGCCCTATAAACTAATATCCTTCATTTATCCCTAGAAAGCCCTTGCAGGCTCATTGCCCTCAGTGCTCAGGAGGTCACCAGGTCTTGCTCTTTATTTGAGCCACCGCAGGGATTAGTACTTAAAGCCTTAGCACTCCTTGGCTTCCGTAAAGCTGCCAGCAAGGAACACCTTTCTCCAGGAAGAAAAGTAGATGCATTCAAACATGTTTTCCATCAGCTATCAACCAGCTAGTCAAGCACAGTTTTCACTCTTTCTCTCATATAGTCACAGCCTGAGTACAGGCTAATGAGGATTGTTCATATGGCCATGCAGTTTCCAAGGTTTAAAGTCAGCACACAGCATCCACTTCGTCCACATCATCTGACATTTTTTCAACCTCTGCTAGTTCACAGGCGCTGTCTTCTTTTATCCTGCCATCACACAGGCCCCCCTTCTGAAAGATGTCCCTGCATTGATCTTATCTCTGTGCAATGCTCTGCCTCCTTGAACAGTACTCGCTATGGCACTTGGGTTACTGGAATGGTAAAACCATCGGGCAATGCAGAGACTTTGGTGACAAAAGTGTTGCCATTATACTCTTAAAATATCTCTTGATAGCGTACCGCTGAGCATCAGTGCAGAAGTTTGGAGAGAGTGTTCCATTACTTCTACTTTCTGAACACTGAGAACAGCTCTTTGGCTAAAGGGTATGTTCAGTTCAAATCATGGTTCACATTTCAGCAGAGAAATTCCTGGAGTCCAATCCATCTCCCTGTGCCTGGTCTTGCTTTTCTAAGGCCTGTCAATCCCCAGCTTTGTTCACACCATGTGAACACCTTCTCTCTGCTGCAGTTGCCCTGGAGAAACACAGGAATACCAGCACTGCTTTACCTCAGAGGGGCACCATGAGCCCAAATGTACAGACTACATAGGACCCACATACTACAGTGAAAGGGTGCTATAAATACTGAAGACAGATGGAAGCTTTTCATCCTCTTATCAAATACTGCCCACACTTATGTCTGTTCCCACACCTCTCCATCTACTTTCACCCTCTTCTAAACCTGCTTTCCTTGCTACCTTAACTTCGTTTAGCAAAGGGAACATAATCCTTTCCATGTGTCTAAGTGTCTTCTAGGACCCTACAGAACCAAATACAAGCGAATGTAAAATAATGCATTATATTTCCAACTTACATTTGGACGAACAAATGATTTCTCAGCACAGCTTCTGGAAATGGCTCCATCATGTGCTTCCACGACACAAGTTCATTGCTCTCCCCAGCAGTATCAGCCAGTCACAAGGAAGCCCTGAAGGAAGCACATATGAACAGGCCTGCTTAGCGCTTTCAACCAGTTATGAGCTCAGCCATTCTTTGAAACAGCAGGACTGCCCTGCCTTCAGAAGCACTAGCCACCATCAGAGGCCTGTCACCACAGTGCCCGAGACCCTACTAGCCATTTGTCCCTGGCACGACGGATGCTGTGTCTCTTCCTTCTGATCACTGCCCAGTAGCTTTAAGATAAATATGAAAAACCCTCTTAAGACCCTGTTTAAAATCCAGCTGCAATGGCTACAACTCCTCTTTGTGTTTTATGTTTCATTGTCATGTCTTGTACTTTCCTTGAGGTCCTTTGTGGTTTCCATTAGATTGTAAACCTTCCGGGTAAGGGATTTGTTATCTCTTTGGCAAGAGCCTGCATTACCAAGCTGTGTACATTTACAACGCCATATAAAAGATTAGTACTTTATTGGTCACTTAAGCATTCCTAGTTAATAATCTTTAATGTGGCAGTTATTTATCCAGTCGTAAACAGAACACTGCTGCCAAGTCAAGTCAAATAAACACTACAGAAGTCCTTCATCTTTAAAATGAACCCATTTCTGTCCGGGCCATTTCAGGCTTTGCAAAAAAAAAAAAAAATAAAAAAAAAAAACTTAAATATTTGAAAAAAAAAAAAAAATAAAAAAAAAAAACTTAAATATTTGAAAAAAAAAAAAAAATAAAAAAAAAAAACTTAAATATTTGAAAAAAAAAAAAAAAAAAAAAAACAGTCATATTGTTACTGAGCACAAAACTATTCAGATCTTAAAGTGTTCTTAAGGCAAGAATTGTATCTAACATTTGCACTGAGCTTTTCACCTGAAGCCTCCGCCGAGCCGGTAAACAGTGTGGTCCCCACTGCAGAACCACAAGCCCGAGACCTCCTTACCCTACGCTGCCGGGCCCAACAGCCCTGCCTGCCTGCAGTGTCCGCACCGCCCCTCGCCGCCTCCTGTCACAGCCCCCCATCACCCCTCACAGCCAGTCACCACCCCCGAAACCTTCAAAGCCCCCTGTCACCCTTCACAACCCACCCTTC